>CAWUFW010014875.1:0-391098 GCA_963921515.1 Calotriton arnoldi
ACAAATAGAACTAACAAACACATCCACACATGTAGCCACCACAACAACACCAACACACAGTGAAGACCACTCAAAGGAAGGAATCTCTGTGTATGCTGGCCAAGTCAGTGTAGCCAACAGCATCATGGGAGTCGCAGTCACACATATTGCCCCCCCCCCACAACTGTCCCATCAACACCACCCTGAACCATGCCCACATCACAGGGAGTGGAGAAGGACTCACAAGATGGCTGACACTGGCTACTGCTGTGGGGAGCACAAGGCCCTGCTGCCAACTGTGCACCAACAAACAGCAGGACACCACTGACTGACATCCTGAGAGACAACTTACACTCCCTGCAATGCAAGCACGTTCCATGGTGGGATATCTGGCTGGCTGGGTGGGAAGGGGGACTTGCAGCACTGACCATAGTCACCAGCACCTCCCCTCACCCCCCCCCCCCAACACAAACTCCACAGTACCCACCTGGTAGAATGCAATGCCCTCCATCCTAACACAAGATCCCACAAAGCACCACCACCCTGGCTTATGTTGTGTGAAGCACAGGGACACTCTTGGGACTCTTAGCCAAACAACTGCCAGGACAACACTCCCAGCCATCCTGTCAGCACAGCCAGCCCACCCCACAGGGAAGCAGAGTCAAAAGGAAGGAAGCATGGGCATGCTGGGAAGGGGGTGGAGGCAATAGCATGATGGGAGTCGTAGTCACAGACATTGCTCAGCCTCACAACTGGCCCATCAACACCACCCTGAACCATGCTCACATCACAGGGAGTGGAGAAGGACTCACAAGATGGCTGACACTGGCTACTGCTGTGGGGAGCACAAGGCCCTGCTGCCAACTGTGCACCAACAAACAGCAGGACACCACTGACTGACATCCTGAGAGACAACTTACACTCCCTGCAATGCAAGCACGTTCCATGGTGGGATATCTGGCTGGCTGGGTGGGAAGGGGGACTTGCAGCACTGACCATAGTCACCAGCACCTCCCCTCACCCCCCCCCCCCAACACAAACTCCACAGTACCCACCTGGTAGAATGCAATGCCCTCCATCCTAACACAAGATCCCACAAAGCACCACCACCCTGGCTTATGTTGTGTGAAGCACAGGGACACTCTTGGGACTCTTAGCCAAACAACTGCCAGGACAACACTCCCAGCCATCCTGTCAGCACAGCCAGCCCACCCCACAGGGAAGCAGAGTCAAAAGGAAGGAAGCATGGGCATGCTGGGAAGGGGGTGGAGGCAATAGCATGATGGGAGTCGCAGTCACACACATTGCTCAGCCTCACAACTGTCCCATCAACACCACCCTGAACCATGCTCACATCACAGGGAGTGGAGAAGGACTCACAAGATGGCTGACACTGGCTACTGCTGTGGGGAGCACAAGGCCCTGCTGGCAACTGTGCACCAACAAACAGCAGGACACCACTGACTGACATCCTGAGAGACAACTTCCACTCCCTGCAATGCAAGCACGTTCCATGGTGGGATATCTGGCTGGCTGGCTGGGTGGGAAGGGGGACTTGCAGCACTGACTATAGTCACCAGCACCTCCCCTCACCCCCCCCCAACACAAACTCCACAGTACCCACCTGGTAGAATGCAATGCCCTCCATCCTAACACAAGATCCCACAAAGCACCACCACCCTGGGTTATGTTGTGTGAAGCACAGGGACACTCTTGGGACTCATAGCCAAACAACTGCCAGGACAACACTCCCAGCCATCCTGTCAGCACAGCCAGCCCACCCCACAGGGAAGCAGAGTCAAAAGGAAGGAAGCATGGGCATGCTGGGAAGGGGGTGGAGGCAATAGCATGATGGGAGTCGTAGTCACAGACATTGCTCAGCCTCACAACTGGCCCATCAACACCACCCTGAACCATGCTCACATCACAGGGAGTGGAGAAGGACTCACAAGATGGCTGACACTGGCTACTGCTGTGGGGAGCACAAGGCCCTGCTGCCAACTGTGCACCAACAAACAGCAGGACACCACTGACTGACATCCTGAGAGACAACTTACACTCCCTGCAATGCAAGCACGTTCCATGGTGGGATATCTGGCTGGCTGGGTGGGAAGGGGGACTTGCAGCACTGACCATAGTCACCAGCACCTCCCCTCACACCCCCCCCCAACACAAACTCCACAGTACCCACCTGGTAGAATGCAATGCCCTCCATCCTAACACAAGATCCCACAAAGCACCACCACCCTGGCTTATGTTGTGTGAAGCACAGGGACACTCTTGGGACTCTTAGCCAAACAACTGCCAGGACAACACTCCCAGCCATCCTGTCAGCACAGCCAGCCCACCCCACAGGGAAGCAGAGTCAAAAGGAAGGAAGCATGGGCATGCTGGGAAGGGGGTGGAGGCAATAGCATGATGGGAGTCGTAGTCACAGACATTGCTCAGCCTCACAACTGGCCCATCAACACCACCCTGAACCATGCTCACATCACAGGGAGTGGAGAAGGACTCACAAGATGGCTGACACTGGCTACTGCTGTGGGGAGCACAAGGCCCTGCTGCCAACTGTGCACCAACAAACAGCAGGACACCACTGACTGACATCCTGAGAGACAACTTACACTCCCTGCAATGCAAGCACGTTCCATGGTGGGATATCTGGCTGGCTGGGTGGGAAGGGGGACTTGCAGCACTGACTATAGTCACCAGCACCTCCCCTCACACCCCCCCCAACACAAACTCCACAGTACCCACCTGGTAGAATGCAATGCCCTCCATCCTAACACAAGATCCCACAAAGCACCACCACCCTGGCTTATGTTGTGTGAAGCACAGGGACACTCTTGGGACTCTTAGCCAAACAACTGCCAGGACAACACTCCCAGCCATCCTGTCAGCACAGCCAGCCCACCCCACAGGGAAGCAGAGTCAAAAGGAAGGAAGCATGGGCATGCTGGGAAGGGGGTGGAGGCAATAGCATGATGGGAGTCGTAGTCACAGACATTGCTCAGCCTCACAACTGGCCCATCAACACCACTCCTGAACCATGCTCACATCACAGGGAGTGGAGAAGGACTCACAAGATGGCTGACACTGGCTACTGCTGTGGGGAGCACAAGGCCCTGCTGCCAACTGTGCACCAACAAACAGCAGGACACCACTGACTGACATCCTGAGAGACAACTTACACTCCCTGCAATGCAAGCACGTTCCATGGTGGGATATCTGGCTGGCTGGGTGGGAAGGGGGACTTGCAGCACTGACTATAGTCACCAGCACCTCCCCTCACACCCCCCCCCAACACAAACTCCACAGTACCCACCTGGTAGAATGCAATGCCCTCCATCCTAACACAAGATCCCACAAAGCACCACCACCCTGGCTTATGTTGTGTGAAGCACAGGGACACTCTTGGGACTCTTAGCCAAACAACTGCCAGGACAACACTCCCAGCCATCCTGTCAGCACAGCCAGCCCACCCCACAGGGAAGCAGAGTCAAAAGGAAGGAAGCATGGGCATGCTGGGAAGGGGGTGGAGGCAATAGCATGATGGGAGTCGTAGTCACAGACATTGCTCAGCCTCACAACTGGCCCATCAACACCACCCTGAACCATGCTCACATCACAGGGAGTGGAGAAGGACTCACAAGATGGCTGACACTGGCTACTGCTGTGGGGAGCACAAGGCCCTGCTGCCAACTGTGCACCAACAAACAGCAGGACACCACTGACTGACATCCTGAGAGACAACTTACACTCCCTGCAATGCAAGCACGTTCCATGGTGGGATAACTGACTGGGTGGGTGGGTGGGTGGGAAGGAGGTCTGGCTGTCAACCAAACACAATCAATGCAGACCATGTTCACACCCCAGAGAATACATAGAAATGCCCAAATAATGCAGGACAATGTGCCACACCAATATCAACCCCTGACTGTGACGACTTAGGACAATACAATGTACAGGCCCGCACCCCGAGGCACAGTCACAACTGTCAGGTGTGTCAACCACTGATGCCTGCAGAAACATGACATACATTGTTTGTGTCTCCCAAAAACAGGTGATGATAGGGACACAGCAGCAGACGCTGAGGAGTCCCAGTCCCAGGCTCAAGAGGATGCCGAGCTCACTGGCGTCGTACAGCCTCTGTCCTCCTCGGACGATGAACAACCTGGCACATCCGGTGCAAGTCAACATGCTGCACCAGCAGGACCACCAGCTGCAGCACCAGCAGGTCCACCAGCTGCACCCCTGCACCCACCCTCCAACGACTGTCACCACGAATACCATCCCTGCCGACATGGACAGAATAAGGAACAACACCAGCGCAGTGACCCTGGACCAACCTGGGGCCATGGACACCACCACCACCACCAACCCCCAAGGTGGACCAGGGTTATCTGTGCGTGCAACTGCACACACTGCACATGTCAGCAGGGGTGGTGGGAGGGGTGGGAGACAGAGGTCGCTGCTTGCAGACGTTGCTGGTGTGCATGAAGACCCACAACTGGTACGCATAGCTGATGCGTACCAGTCCAGCACCGGAGAGCTCAGCCAGGTAGTGGGGCTCCTCAGAGACATCAAACAGCAGCAGGCTGCCCATCATGCCCGCTTGGACTCCCACATGTCCCAAGTGGAGTCACACATGTCACGTGTGGACTCCCACATGTCACGTGTGGACTCCCACATGGCCCGCGTGGAGTCCAAGTGGGATGTACTACATGAGATGACGGCGGTGCACAGGGACATTTTACAATGCCTCCGCCAGATGAACAGCAACCAGTCCACACCTCCCTGTGTGCCAACAACATCTGGTACCGAACAAACTGCAACTGCCACAGGGAGGGAGGAGGACTCTGGCGGAGAGTCCCCTGCACCGCAGCAGCCTGCACTTGAGGGCCCCCCCCAAGAAGAGGGGTCGTCCGAGGAGGGGAAAGTGAGAGGCTGATGGCCAAGCGCAACTCCCAGGAAGCCTGAACCTGTTCTGGATTTTCGCCTTTGTGCACAGACTGTTCACCCTGTTGATGGCAACACTACTCCCACACATTGCATGGGGAGTATAAGTTGGAACAATGTGTCAGACAACAGTGGCCCCGATACTGGGGATCCTGTCTACCTGGACTTTCTATTCATCTAGGAACTTGGGATTGCAAGATTCATGTACAGCACAATCCATCCTATGCACTATTATCACAATAAACACACTAATACACCATACTTGCCTCTGTCGTGATTCCAACGTGGGTGCTGTTATGGGGATGATGAACTGCAAAATTACACAGTGTATGCGAACTGCAACAGCAAGGACAACACAGGCATGTGAGTACAGGCAACGTGACACATATGAGGGAGACACACCACCAGGGCTACACAACACATACACACCTAGGCCATCTGACTCATTGCCTACACTGATGTTGCCAGGGAAGACGGTGCAATGCACAGACACCACACCCATTCCCAGTTGTAGTCAAGTAGCCCACAGGTGCAGTAAGCAAATGGCAGTCAAATGTGTGACCACAGACAACGCACATCACTAAGTGAAGCACAGGTTTATTACACAGTAGCAACATGCCGTAACCACTACAGATGCAAGGTAACCCCACCTGGTAGCGGGCACACAGTCAACAACTGTAGACAGAAGGAAGTCCATGGGTGTGGCGCACATCACCTGTAGGGACACAACAGCTACCAGCCTGGATGTGCAATCACGTCGTCGGTGGACACAGTTGACCAAACGAATCTGAAAGTACCCTGTGAAGGACAGAAATGACACACAGTCAAAAGCAATGCAGTACAGGACAGAACAGCAAAACTCATGCACAATACATGTTACAAGATACCCACCCAGAACCAAGTTAGCATGTCAACACTGTTGGGGAGTACAGCCCACCTGTCACCACACATCGCAACACACATCCTGTCAAGTAGCCCATGGACACACTCCAACAGCACCAGAGCACCACCCACACATCATGCCAACTCACATCATTGACATGACACCTCAGGATACTCACATTCAGCTAAAGAAGTTGGTGATGAGCTGTGTGCGGACATCACCATCACCATCATCATCATCATCGTCACTGGCATCGTGGTCCAGGCCAGGATCCTCCACAGGTGGCGGATGTTGGTCATCGTCATCCTGGATGAGAGGCAACTCCTTCCGCACTGCCAGGTTGTGGAGCATGCAGCAGACGATGATAATCTTGCACACTTTCGCAGGGGCATATGGGAGGGACCCTCCGGTCTTGTCCAGGCAGCGGAAGCGGCTCTTCAGGAGACCAAAGGTCCGCTCAATCACTCTCCTGGTCCGACCATGTGCCTCATTGTAGCGCATCTGGGCAGGTGTCACAGGGTTCCTGAGGGGTGTCAGCAACCACGGCATGTTGGGGTATCCCGAGTCACCTACGGACAGACAAGTGCACATCAGCTGACTTGGAAAAGTGGGCGGAATACTACAGATCAGATCACACACAATGGCACAAAGTCAGTACACACCGACAAGCCAGGCACGCTGGTTCTGCATCTGTGCCATCAACCTGGGGATGCGACTACTCCTCATCACAAAGGCATCGTGTGCTGAACCAGGGAAACGGGCACACACGTGTGTGATGAGTCATGTCTGCAAGACACACCACCAGTGCATTGACCGAGTGGTAGTGCTTGCGGTTCCTGTAGGCCTGCTCCTGGGCCTGTGGTGGTACCAAAGCCACATGTGTCCCATCAATGGAGCCAATGACATGCGGCATCCTCCCCAGGGCATAAAAGTCACTCTTCACGTCAGTGAGTCGTCGCAGTCTAGGGAAATAGATGTACCGGTTCAGGAAGAGCAACATTGCCGCCAAAACATCGCGGAGCACACGGCTGAACATGGTCTGTGACATCCCACCAGCAGACGCCACAGTATGTTGGAAGGTACCGGTGGCAAAGAAGTGTAGGGCTGCCATCACCTTCACCTTGGGGGTCAGCGCTGTAGGATACGGCCGGCCAGGCTGCAAATGTGGGGACAACTGCACTGCAAAATCCTCAATCAGCTGCCTGGTGAAGCGGTACCGTCGGATGCTGTCCCGTTCCACCATCGTTGCCAGGTCTGGGAATGGCCGATGGACAGCAGGAGCCCTGCAGTGCAGAGGAGAAGTAAGCAAGATCGTCAGTCACCCCACATATGCGGCATTGAACACACTCAAGATCCCAACATACATCATCATGAGGCACAACTACATGAAGTGTGCAGTACCGGAACGACATTTATGGTACATACATGGCCAACATCTGTCAACACGGTCCTACAGGTGGCATCAATTTGTCCCTGTTTGGCCCATTGGATATCATGATGCTGTGTCACAGTCACCCCCCAGTGACATGTGAGGACAGATGTGCCCCAGGCACCACAGCTCAACGACAGGCACATTCCCAGGGACCCTGTAATGCCACATGGACACTGGCATCACCTGGAGTATCATGTGTACACCACAACAAAACAAACATGACCCCCACAGGTAGTGGCTACACTTGCCATGGCAGGAGAGCCATGGACGTCTGTGACACACACGCACAACATCAGAGTCCATGCACACACAACGTGGATGTGGAGACTGTCTCCCATTGTGCACATGAAATCAGAGACATTGTAAACACTACATGCACAAAGACTGTGGAGGGCCATCACTATTGTGCCACTGGGACACCCTGGCTCAAACATACCGTCCCACATGGGACTCACGGGGTATGTGACATGACATACACAAACACCACTGTGAAATGTGACCATGGCACATGCACAGATATGAACAGTTGCACATCACAGTGGTCACGTACACGTAACACCCATGATCCTGTCCCCATGAACACGTGCACAGCCTGGGGGTGGCTGCCCACAGGTGACACCCACAGGACAACATGTACACCAACATACACACAATAGGAAATGCAGCCTTACATGCCTTATGATAAGGTTTGGACAGGCTGTCGTGATGTAGGTGTGCCCCTCACTCCCTGGGAGCTATCTGTGGCTGGCATATGTCCATCTGAGACAGGCATGCTGACATATGCCAGTCACATGTACAGTGATGCGTTGTACTGCAATGGACCGATCGGTGCCTCCGGCCGGCCCATTGCATTCAATGTGCGGGTACGCGTTGTACCCCTGTGCGCGTTGAACAGCAATGGACCGATCGGTGCCTCCGGCCGGCCCATTGCATTCAATGTGTGCGTGTACGCGTTGTACCCCTGTGCGCGTTGAACAGCAATGGACCGATCGGTGCCTCCGGCCGGCCCATTGCTTTCAATGTGTGCGGGTACGCGTTGTACCCCTGTGCGCGTTGAACAGCAATGGACCGATCGGTGCCTCCGGCCGGCCCATTGCTTTCAATGTGTGCGGGTACGCGTTGTACCCCTGTGCGCGTTGAACAGCAATGGACCGATCGGTGCCTCCGGCCGGCCCATTGCATTCAATGTGTGCGGGTACGCGTTGTACCCCTGTGCGCGTTGAACAGCAATGGACCGATCGGTGCCTCCGGCCGGCCCATTGCATTCAATGTGTGCGGGCACGCGTTGTACCCCTGTGCGCGTTGAACAGCAATGGACCGATCGGTGCCTCCGGCCGGCCCATTGCATTCAATGTGTGCGGGTACGCGTTGTACCCCTGTGCGCGTTGTACTGCAATGGACCGATCGGTGCCTCCGGCCGGCTCATTGCATTCAATGTGTGCGGGTACGCGTTGTACCCCTGTGCGCGTTGAACAGCAATGGACCGATCGGTGCCTCCGGCCGGCTCATTGCATTCAATGTGTGCGGGTACGCGTTGTACCCCTGTGCGCGTTGAACAGCAATGGACCGATTGGTGCGCACCCATTGACAATGGGCTTGCCTGGCAACGTACGCGTTTTCGAATATTCGAACGAGTCGGTTGCTGGAAAATCAGTTGGTCACCCACAACAATGTTGCAAAATCATGTATGTCATGAAGTTGAAGATTTGAAGGATGCTGTGGGCGTGTTTTGGTGCTGCTATTCCATGGATTGGCCAGATTCAGAAGATGCAAACGACTTGGACCTATCACTTTGGACACAAGGGACAGTATCTGCCTCTCCAGCACATATATATTGCTGCATGTTCCCCTGAGAGCCCACTTGCCTGCACTACATGCTCCAGGACGACATCTGCCACTGCACTGCTGCTGTCTCTGCCCCTCTGGACCCTGCAATGGCACGTACTGTGGAGAGAGCCCCAGCCTTCAGCCTTGAAGAGAACCAGGCCCTGCTGGACAGCCTATTTCCACAGTACAGCAAGCTGTATGGGACACCAGGGGAGCAGGTGAGTGTTCTGTGCACTGCCTTTCTGAATGTGCATTTTGTCTGACTAGCAAGGCTGAGAGTCAGCACACCACTGGCTAGCAGGCTCACTGAGTAGTTGTCACCCCCCATAGTGTGTAGTGACTTGCACTGGACAGGTATGGTGCAGTGACAGTGCTTCTGAACAGGGTTTTACTCCCCATGCTATGATACCATGTAGTGACTTCTGGAAAACTGTCCATGGGCAGCCGTGCACTGCCTGGGTACACCATGTGCCCCTGTGATTGCGACATGTATATGCAACTGTGTCATGCACGGATATGTTGCATGTGTAGTAATGTCCTTATCACTTTGTCATCCTGACAGGCTTCTGCCCATCGGAAGCATGAGATCTGGAAGGACATCGTCCGGGCTGTCCGGTCCGTGGGGGTCTACAAGCGCCGGATCCGCAACTGCCAAAAGAGGTGGCAGGACTCTTCGGGGCTGGACCCGGAGGATTGCACGGGTCCAGCTGAAGCTGTCGCCTCCTCGCAGGAGGGGCGGAACACGGACCCTGACCCCCACATGCTCAGGATCCTGGCGGTGGTCTTTCCAGACCTGGATGGGCAGCTGAAGGCCAGAGAGCAGCAAGGAGGGGGTGAGTCAAAGACTGCACTGTGTACTCTGTCTAACATGTTATGTGCCCTCCTCGGGCCAGGTTGAACTGCCACAGTACAGCAGTCATGTTGTCCAGGAGCCATGTCCCTCTATTGTGCACTGCCCACTCCTCATCTGATACCCAGGTGTGGCCCTTACATGCAGGGAATTCTGTCACTTAGGACTGTGTCCTTGCAGTTTGCTTGACTCAAGGTGGGAGACAGCATCTGTTTCCCTGACTCTGTGGTGGGCATCATGGGTGGGTCCATTGCTTACACAATGCCTGTATTCTGACATGTATTCAGCGTGTTACTTTGATCTGTGGTCCAATTGCTGAGCTGATCCACCACATGTGGCTGGGGTACCTGGCACACACCCATGCTGCGGGTGGGAACAATGTTTGGGCCCCAGGAGTATGTATATGACGTGTGTCACACATACTTAGCCAGCTGCCTACAGTCCAGGGCTCATCCCTCATTCATGTGGGGCTGGACAGTCATGCCTACTCCAGGCCATACAATACACTCTGTACTCCCACTCCCGTGTATCAGAGGACACATTGTGCACAGTGATTTGCCCCTCAGGTGTCTGCCTCTGTGTCAGTGTGCTGTGGATTAGTCGCCAGGACTGCTGTGGAGTTTCTTGGTAGGGGCTCAGCATGCCACTGGAGATGTGACCATAGGAGACGATACTTGTGTGACACATAGGTGTCTGATCAGCTGCCCATGCAGACTGGGGCATGTAAATGTGAAGTTCAGGCAGCTGTTCCCCATGCACAGCAGAGTGTGAGGGGCTCAGGTTCAGAGGGTAGTGTCACAGGTCTCCCATATGTCCAATAGGTATGACCTGGACAGATGAGGGTTAAGAGGATGTGTTGTGGGGGATGTACATGTGCACTTGTGCAGCTCCAGGACTTGCATTCCCCATGACCTACTATTGTGACACAGTGCAGAGTGTTGTTAGTCTGGCTGCAAAGTCATACATCACTGAGACAGTGATGTATGACTTTGCAGTCATGCCTCCGCCATGGCATGTGTCTACTGATTGGTGATCCTGCAGGGGAGTGACATGTGCTACATGCACACCATAGTGGCGCTGGCTATCAGGACATGGGTGCATCATGGTGTCTGTCGCTGGTATGCATCACATGCATTTCCTATTTGACTCTGGGCATCCCTTACATCCGTAAACCTGTACTGACTCAGTGGCAAGAGCTGTGATGTGTCCACACCGTGTTCTCTGCACTGTCCAACTACTGTGTACTTGGTGCATGTGTCAACACTGGGGTGTTGCAATCCAACAGACACCAGACAGATGGGTGCAAGGCCATGTGGGATGTGAGTGCCATGCTTGGCATCAGACTGACAATTGACTTCTCCTGTTCAATTAGTGCACTTTTAGCAATGTACAACTAATGATGCCAGGGCTTGCTCTGTGATGTGCTGTGCTCACAGTGGTGTGTGCGTTATGTGCAGGTGACTGATGTCTGTCTGTTTCCCCATTGTTTGCAGATACATCCACGGCCACGGAAGGGGACAGCTCCACGGACCAGGAGGAGCCGGAGAGCCAGACTGGGTCAGCAGCCGAGGAGTGGTCGGAGGGACCCAGTGGCACGGAGGGCGAGGGAGCCACACCGAGGAGTCCTCAGCAGCATCCACCTCAGCTGAGGACCAGAGCAACTCGGAGGATGACTCCCTTGTGGAGGCGGGTGTCAGCAGCCACCACACCCCAGCTAGTGTTGCTGTCCCCGCCACCACCAGCACCACCACCGCCCTCCCATCGGCTCCCATTCCCCAGGTCCGTGGAGGCTCCCATGTCCGGGAGCGTGTCTCCTTTGGGCCAGGCACCGCACCCCTGCCCCTGTGTCCCCTGCTGCCCTGAGTGAGGAGTCTGTGTACCTCCTTCGCCAGCTCCATGTAGGGCAGACAGCCATGCTGAGTGTCCTCCATGCGCACACCGCGCTGTTGACTCAGCTGGTGTCGTTCATGGAGGGCATCTCATCGGGCATGTCTGACCTACAGAGGGGCAATAGGTCCATGGACTCCTCCCTGACGGCAGCAGTGTCCCTCCTCAAACGGTCCCTCACCCCTCCTGCCTCTGCTCCATCCACACTCCCCAGCACCTTACCCATCCCAGGCACACACACACTGGCACACACCAGCACACACACATCCAGCACACTGACACACACGCCAATGACAAAACGCACACGCAAGCACATTCAGGGGACTGAAGCCAGACTCACAGGGGATGGGGCCCTGGAACACACACACGCATCCACATGCACTGCGCAGTCCTCAGTTCCCTCTCCCTCCAAAGCACCCTCCCTTGCCTCACCTGCAACCCCAAAGTCACAGCAGCTCTTCCTCTGTGACCTCGGCCTCTTCCCCACCGATGAAGCTGCTCCAGCATCCCGGGGGAAGAGGAAGCCCACCCACACGGAGCAGAGTGCCCTCGCCCCCGGACACCCTCCCCCAGGCGCAGACGGACTGAGGCCCCCACCCGCAAGTCCCCCGGAGTGCTAAGAGCAAGACCCCGCCACCGCCCTGCAGCTCAGGCACAAGGTCTCCGTCCTCCATCCCTCAGGCCCCCACTGCACAGGTGCCCCCACCACACCCTGCCCCAGGTTCCCCCACCCACAGATATACCATCCCCAAGATGCTCCGGCCTTCTCCCCTGCCACTTGCTCTCCCAGCACCACACCCCCGCTGCGCTTGTCTGTGCCACTGATGTGGTGAGGGTGTCCCCCCTCTGTCCAACCCACCTTGCCTGTTCCCCATTCTCCTTCCCTGGAGGTAGGCACTGCAGTGGAGTCCACTACCGCCCTGTCTGACTTGGGCACTGCAGTGGCGGACCTGTCCACCCCATCTGCAGGGTCCACTGCAGTTGTGCCGGCACCCACGACATCTGTGTCATGCCCCCAGTTGTGCTGGCACACACCATGTCAGACACCTCCACTGCAGTTGTCAGTGGCTCTCCAGCACCCACCACCCCTTCCCTGACTCCCCTGGTGAGCCCTGATCCTGTCCCTGCGGTGCCTGGCCTGCCCCCCGGTTGCCCCTCCTAGTGGATTGTCCCTGGTATTGTGCAGGCATGCGTAGGGTGACATCTGCCAGTGTCACCCTGTTTGAACTTTGACAATGGACTGGCCATTGGCCTTTGCTCTTTTTCAGGACTTCGTTTGGCCTCAACACATATGCTGAATAAAGCAACTTTCTTTTCTCTAGTGCTCATGCTTCAGATGTACATGTTGTTGGTGCAGCTAACCATGCCCTTGCTGCAGTGATGGTGATATCTGGTCTCATGATTATGAAGTGTTACTGTGCAGGAACCCATGTGGTCCAGGGGGAATGTGTCCTATCATGTGGTGTATCCATGTCATCAATAGCAGCATCTGAGGGTGTCATGTGTTCAGTATTTGGCAATGGGTTTCCTACTTACATTGGCAATTTCATATCTGTGGCTTCCACCCCTGCACATCTGTTGTGCCTGCCATCGTTGCATTTGTCTACTTCCCTGACCGTGTTGCCATCTCCAGTGGACATGCAGGTTTGGGCATCAATGGGGAGGGACTCATCCGTGTAGTCAGTGCAACATTGCTATACAAGTGTGTTGGATCTGTGCTGATGATTCCGTTGGCACATCCATGACCAGGCTGATGTGATGGGAGCCCTCATTTGGTGCTAATTGTTGATTGTGTGACCAAGTGCTCAGCTGACATGATGGGGCCCTACTGAGGCAACATATGGCACAGCTTTCCTCACACAGGAGTGGAGTCCCCTCATGGCAGTGTGTACACGTGTGACATTGCCTGCGCCCAAGGTGTGTGTTGTATGTGCATGTCTGTGTGTTCACTTCCATTCATCTGCGCATGCTGTGATCCCTAGTGTTGTACCTGTTTGTGATGCTTGCTGACTTGAGCTATGTTCCCCAAAGTCTTCTCCCTGTGTTCTCTGTGATGTGGGTGCATGGCACATTACTGGTCATCAGGGTGTCACCCATAGGTGTGTTTGCTGTCAGGGCAGAGTTTGTGTGCTGACGCAGATGGGTCACAGTCAGGTTTCCCTTTGGCACTTGTTGTTTGCCCCTGTCATGTGATTTCCAGTTTGTGTTATCTTTCAGTGATTGTGACACGTTGTGTGTGTGACTGCTGGCACTCCTTAGGGTCCGGGCTGCAATGTTGGTTGTTGTCTATGTGTGTTCTTTGTGGGTGACCTTGGCTTCTTCATTGGTGTGTGACTGTGGCTGGGATCCCATTGGTCGGTGTGGTATTGCCGTCATGTCCATGTACAGCGTAGTGTGCAGTGTGTCAGACATTCAGGAGTCTTGTTGAGTGTCCATGTGTGATGTGTTTCTACACCTTGGTTCCCACCCACCACCCTGGAATAGTCATGGGTGCATGTGCAATGTCACCAGTGCATGTGTACTTCACTGCTGCACATTGTTGGAGGTCGAGGGGTGTGGTCTTGAGTGTGTGCAGATGAGAGTTGTTGCCCGGCTAGTCCCCTGCCTCCATGTTGGCCTTGGCTTACTGGCCATGCTGATTGATTTGTGCTTGTGTAGGTGTGATGGTAGTTAGTTGCTCAGGACACCTGACTGTGGTTCACAGTGTGAACGACATTTAGCTTTGTCATCACAGTGGTATTTTTCTTCAGCCCAGGGTCACCACATTGTGGGGGCCCTGGGGGTGGTGCTGTGGTGTGTCTGTGACTTGCTGTGTCAGTTGTTGTTCCTACGTGCCTGTGTGACATGTGTGTTTTGTGCTCCCTCTCACCTGTCAATGCCTGCTTGCCCACATAGGGGATTTGGATCCATGAGTTACCTTAGTGTGGCAGTGTATGCACATCTGTATGATTGGTATTCAGCTCTCCTCATGTGTTGTGTTGTTGCCTGGGGACAATGGCACCCCCACCCTCACCTGCTGTGTATGATGACAGTGTTGGTCTGCCTGTTTGTGTTTGTGCATCTGCACCACTGCATTGGCATATCTTGGGTGTGCCATTGGCTGTATGTTGTTTGGTGTGTTTCCCTGCTGTCCCTGGGACTCCTAGGTCATCGGTCAGCACAGTGATCATGGTTTGTGTGTCCCATTGCTGCCATGGTATGGTATCTGTTCACCTCACATCTGCTGTCTCCACAGGGTATCTGCATTTGTGTGCCCATTGGTGCAAATATGTGGTTCTGCATTCTGATGGTCACTTCTGTCATTGTGTCATTGATGACTGTTGACGGTCTCAGCCCCCATGGGTGTTGTTTGTCTGCACATGGCCAAAGGAATGTTTCATTTGCACTGCAGTATTTGGCTCCCCAATTTATGTTGCAATGGGACACATACACTACTTTGCCACAGATGAGTTTTTGGTTCTGTGACCAGGAATGATCCATGCAGTTTGGCAGTTGCAGCTCTTTCTTTGTCAACAATTACCTTTTGGTCACTGTGATGATGAGGGTGTAGACCCCATTGCCACAATGGTCAAAATGTGCTTCAGCTATGGACCCCACACTTGCCTTTTGGTCACTGTGATGATGGGGGTTTAGACCCCATTGCCACAATGGTCAAACTGTGCTTCAGCTATGGACCCCACACTTACCTTTTGGTCACTGTGATGATGGGGGTTTAGACCCCATTGCCACAATGGTCAAAATGTGCTTCAGCTATGGACCCCACACTTGCCTTTTGGTCACTGTGATGATGGGGGTTTAGACCCCATTGCCACAATGGTCAAAATGTGCTTCAGCTATGGACCCCACACTTGCCTTTTGGTCACTGTGATGATGGGGGTTTAGGCCCCATTGCCACAATGGTCATGGGCTGCTTGCATTGTGGGTGCCACACACATATGTGTGGCACATGTGCTAGGGGGTCACATTGTATGTTCAATGTCATGTTCGGTGTTGTAGGCATTTGACACAGCCTGCTCACACGCTTGTCATGGTGGTGGGGGGATGTCTTAATCTTGCATTCCCTAGGTTGTGGTGTGCTTGTTGTGTCATGCATTGTCCATCCTATGAGTGGGGGTGGTAGTAGTGGTAGGCATCCTGCCCCCTGGCTAAGGGTGGTAGTAGTGGTGGGCATCCTGCCCCCTGGGTGGGGGTGGTAGTAGTGGTGGGCATCCTGCCCCCTGGCTAAGGGTGGTAGTAGTGGTGGGCATCCTGCCCCCCTGGGTGAGGGTGGTAGTAGTGGTAGGCATCCTGCCCCCCTGGTTGAGGGTGGTAGTAGTGGTAGGCATCCAGCCCCCCTGGCTAAGGGTGGTAGTAGTGGTAGGCATCCAGCCCCCCTGGCTAAGGGTGGTAGTAGTGGTGGGCATCCTGCCCCCTGGGTGAGGGTGGTAGTAGTGGTGGGCATCCTGCCCCCTGGGTGAGGGTGGTAGTAGTGGTAGGCATCCTGCCCCCTGGCTAAGGGTGGTAGTAGTGGTGGGCATCCTGCCCCCCTGGGTGAGGGTGGTAGTAGTGGTAGGCATCCTGCCCCCTGGCTAAGGGTGGTAGTAGTGGTGGGCATCCTGCCCCCTGGGTGAGGTTGGTAGTAGTGGTGGGCATCCTGCCCCCCTGGCTAAGGGTGGTAGTAGTGGTGGGCATCCTGCCCCCCTGGGTGAGGGTGGTAGTAGTGGTAGGCATCCTGCCCCCTGGGTGGGGGTGGTAGTAGTGGTGGGCATCCTGCCCCCTGGCTAAGGGTGGTAGTAGTGGTGGGCATCCTGCCCCCTGGGTGAGGGTGGAGGTAGTGGTAGGCATCCTGCCCCCCTGGTTGAGGGTGGTAGTAGTGGTAGGCATCCAGCCCCCCTGGCTAAGGGTGGTGGTAGGCATCCAGCCCCCCTGGCTAAGGGTGGTAGTAGTGGTGGGCATCCTGCCCCCTGGCTAAGGGTGGTAGTAGTGGTGGGCATCCTGCCCCCTGGGTGAGGGTGGTAGCAGTGGTGGGCATCCTGCCCCCTGGGTGAGGGTGGTAGTAGTGGTAGGCATCCTGCCCCCTGGGTGGGGGTGGAAGTAGTGGTGGGCATCCTGCCCCCTGGGTGAGGGTGGTAGTAGTGGTAGGCATCCTGCCCCCTGGGTGGGGGTGGTAGTAGTGGTAGGCATCCAGCCCCCCTGGCTAAGGGTGGTGGTAGGCATCCAGCCCGCCCTGGGTGAGGGTGGTAGTAGTGGTAGGCATCCAGCCCCCCTGGCTAAGGGTGGTAGTGGTGGTGGGCATCTGGCACCCCCTGGCTAAGGGTGGTAGTAGTGGTGGGCATCCTGCCCCCTGGGTGAGGGTGGTAGTAGTGGTAGGCATCCAGCCCCCCTGGCTAAGGGTGGTGGTAGGCATCCAGCCCCCCTGGTTAAGGGTGGTAGTAGTGGTGGGCATCCTGCCCCCTGGCTAAGGGTGGTAGTAGTGGTGGGCATCCTGCCCCCTGGGTGAGGGTGGTAGTAGTGGTGGGCATCCTGCCCCCCTGGGTGAGGGTGGTAGTAGTGGTAGGCATCCTGCCCCCTGGGTGGGGGTGGTAGTAGTGGTAGGCATCCAGCCCCCCTGGCTAAGGGTGGTGGTAGGCATCCAGCCCCCTGGCTAAGGGTGGTAGTGGTGGTGGGCATCTGGCACCCCCTGGCTAAGGGTGGTTGTGGTGGTTGGCATCCAGCCCCCTGGGTTGGGGTGGTGGCGCGCATTCAGGCCCCTGTGTGCATATGTGGCATTGGTGATGGGCATCCCGCCCCTATGGTGCTGCTGTTGCTGGTGTAAGTATATTCAGATTCCCAGTGTATGTGTGTGATGTGTCGTGTACGTGTTGTATGTGTTTTGTGGTTGGTGTCTGACTTACCTTCTGCGCCGTACGCGTCCGTGCCTGTTCCGGTAGTAGATGTAGAATATTGGTATGATCGGGACGAAGGGATTCATGGTTGGTTCGTGTCGCTCGTCCTTCTCGTTGCTTCGCGTCGTCCTCGCCGCTTGGCTTCGCCCTCGCCGCTTCGCGTCGTCCTCGCCGGTGCTGTGTTCTGCCTCGTAGCCGTGGATCGTGTTGTGGCGCGATTCGGAGCTTATGTGCGCCTCCCGGATGCTTTGACGTGCCGTGCGTAGCGACGGGTTCGGGCGCGTACGGAAAGCGCATCGTACTCTGTCCGGCCGGACGGGGCTGCATTTTCCTTCCGTGCGACTCGATTCCGCCGCTTCCGGATTCGCCCGGTCGGAGAACAGGACCTGGTTTGGGTGAGTACGGCTCGGCCGGGATTTTTGCTGTTGTGCGCATCGTACTTGCTCGTTCGGTGTGCTGTACGGATCGGTCGGGAAACAGGCTTTCGCATGGCTTTTTTCCCGACCAAATGGTATTGGGTGCGCCTCCGACCGAGATCGGAATCGGCCCCATTGTTTCAAACAAATGGGCTTGCAACCACAGGATTCTAGAGACTCTGGGTGCTTCATTCCTGCCATCAGAACCACGCTTCATATAAAAATCACAGCGCTTGAGGGTCTATTAATTAACAACATCCGTGAGTGGGGTCAGTGTTACTTATTCAAGAGTTGTGCTCCGAGACACTGCTCATGCTTGTTGGTGCTTGCTTTGGGTACCCATTGTGGTTGTTTCAAGGGTTACCCCAAAAGAACTATAACCCAGAGACTGCAAAGTGTTAGACGTTCCTGCTGCCACTTGACATTCATCCCCTCCTTGGTCCCTGTGGGTGGGGGAATGCTATGACCTTGTTATTGCAGACCCATTTTCAAAATGCAACAGGGAGAAAATCGCAGTAATGAGGAGGAGGTTGAAGATTTCATCCACTGGGGTGATACTATCAATTAGGTGGTGGATGCCTCTATAGAAAGGGTGGTGAACAGTGTCCTGGGTCCTTTTGCAAAGACACTTTTGTCTCGGGCTGCTGGTCTTCCAAAATCAATCCCTATGAGGGAAGAACTGTCTCCACCTTGTGGGTCCGACAAACTCAGATAACCAGAAGACTCGATTCCCACCAAGGCTAAGGCCAAATAAAATAGGGAGAAGCACAAAGTAGCAGACTCAAAGAAGCCTTCCTTGGATGATCCAAGAGCACATATCAAGGTAAGGCATGCAGGGCAAAACCATCTCCTGATGCCTCTAACAACATCGCCAATAATTCCTGGCTTATCCCGATCATTTTTCCCTTCCAAGACAGCATGGTGGACGACCTAGATTCAGATGCTGGTTTTAACTCTAGTAGACTGTGGCGCCCATCTTCTGACCCAAAAAGGCATAACGGTGAAGAACAGGATCAACAATCGAAAACACCAGCAGAAATGTTGGACACTGAGGATCTTTACCAACTTGGATCCTCAGCCTAGGCTCCCGCAGAGAAAGTCGCACAATATGTGACCAGCCATCTTAGAAAACCCTGGACCAAGAAGTCAGGGCTAAACTAAGAGCCAAATGTGTGAATCCAAGATTGGAGAGAAAGGTGGCTGCAACACCTGAAATTGATGGCTTATCCCGATCATTTTTCCCTTCCAAGACAGCATGGTGGACGACCTAGATTCAGATGCTGGTTTTAACTCTAGTAGACTGTGGCGCCCATCTTCTGACCCAAAAAGGCATAACGGTGAAGAACAGGGTCAACAATCGAAAACACCAGCAGAAATGTTGGACACTGAGGATCTTTACCAACTTGGATCCTCAGCCTAGGCTCCCGCAGAGAAAGTCGCACAATATGTGACCAGCCATCTTAGAAAACCCTGGACCAAGAAGTCAGGGCTAAACTAAGAGCCAAATGTGTGAATCCAAGATTGGAGAGAAAGGTGGCTGCAACACCTGAAATTGATGGCAGAATGACCAAAGGTATGTAAAGGACTGTAAGAAGGGCATCGATCGGGCCTGGTCCGCTTGCCACAATAAATTACTGGACATAGCGGCCCTCTTACAAAGATCCTGGACATGGCAGAGTAGGCGAGAGAGAATACTGTATTTTCATCACACCAGACATCCTGTTGGCATGGCACAACGAGTGGTGATATTTTTAGGGAATGTAAAGATTGCCATCTCTACGGAGCGAGAAAGATCTCCGCTAGTCAAGGTCGACCCGAAATTGTGACATCGGCACATCTGAGACAGGCTCGATAGCTGAAGGTAGTCTTTTCAGCAATTTGTTTCTGAAGGAATTGGGGTAGCGTGTGTCCACCCTCACTACCCTCGACAAGGCCCAGTCATCTATAAAGAAAATTTTCAGCCAAAATAATTTTGGAGAGGCTAGCTGAGGAAGAGGGCAATTCCTCAAGATCAGACACACTTCTGTGGGCAATTGCCGGATTTCTCCTGCTTTTGGGGTTTCTTCCTGTCCAGAGGGGCAATTAGGGGGTGTTGCCAGAGGAGCCTTCAAAGGCTGCACCTCCACAGGGAACTGATAGTCCGGCAAGTCTAATTCCTTCTTCCCTTGTATGGGTGGAGGGAGTTTGGCACTCTTCTTTTATAATTGATGGGAGCTACCCAATGATGCTTGGGTACTTCAGACCCTCGGGATTCCAATTGGACATTTTTATTGCTTGTCAAGGCAATTTCGGAGCCCGAAACACGCAATTTTTTAAGAGGAAAACTCCAAAATTATTGATCAAGAGATGGCAGCTCTAGACCTGAAGGTTGTTGTTGTACAGACAGTAGTACCTCACCCCAAGAGTTCATCAGCAACATGTTAGTTCAGAAGATCAAGGGTTTCCATCCTGTAATTAATCACAGAATTCAATGGTTGGTTAGTCTTCCAACATTTCTAATTGGAGGGGATTCATCCAATACGCTCTCAGGCAAGGAGACCAGATGGTGCATTTTAATTTGAAAGATGAATACCTGTTGATACAGATCTTCCAACCTCATTGCACATTTCTGCAGCTCCAGTGGAAACACAGGACCTAATAGTTAACAGACCTAACCTTTGGCCTGTCATCTACCCCATGATACTTCTGAGTGAGACCAGTAATAGAATTTCTCTGCTCAAGAGGGGTGAGGTTGATAATCTACCTCAGTGACACCTTGATCATCGATTAATGTCCACACAGAATGTCGAAATATTTACACATGGTGGTGGCCCTGTTACAGGACCTGGATTTTGGATCAACCAGGAGAAATCAGAATTCACTCTCGATTCAGTTTCTGGATTTTGTGGTGGGCCCGATCTAAGCGATACTCAAATTACCCACTTCAAAAATGATGAACATAAATAAGGAACTGAGATAAGCCCTGATCAAACCCAAAATATCACTCGACAATTAGCCCGGATAGTGAGGCTTTTGGCTTCTTGGATCCAGGCTTTATTTCCAGGACCACTGCATCAATGAACAATGCAACAACCTAAGGCTGTGTGCCTCAAAACAAGGATATATTACTCAGAATCTGTGAACTTTAGAGACAATGCCAGAGAAGAAATTAACTGGTGGCTTCAGCATATGCAAGCATGGAACAGCAGGGAAATCTTTGGGTCGATGGGGGCCCTGATCTTAGAGTCTGATGCCAGGAGGACAGGTTGAGAAACGAGATGCTGAGATTCATATACAAAAGATTACAAAATATGATGAACTGAATGTCTGAATTAATCTCAGCCACTGGTAATTACGCAGGCCAGCACCCCTATTCATCATTATTTTGCACACCATGCCACCTCAGTTTGGACCCAGTTATCTGAAATTCAGTCTTGACCCTGCTCCAATGAGAATAGTCCAGCAAATACTGCCAAGCCAGGTCACCCCTGAACCAGAACACGAGCAACTCAGGACCGGTTTCGCCCTTGTTATGGAGTCCTCAGCTGGGTATGGCCTGGCTCCCGTGACAGTGTGCACGGGATCCACGTCTGGATAAACTTGTCCCACTTAGGGCGACATGTAAGCCAAGACTTGGGTCCAGTGCACACTGTCACTGGAACCAAGCTATTCCTGGCTGACGAGCCCATAACAAGGGTGAAACCGGTCCTGGGTTGCTTGTGTTCCAGTTCAGGGGGGACATAGTTTGACAGGTCGGGCTGGTCTGTTCCCACTGGAGAAGGGTCAAGACGGATTTGCATATAGCTGGGTCCAAACTGAGGTGGCATGGCGTGCAAAATAAAGATGGACTGGGATGCGACCTATAGTAATTACCAGTGGATCAGATTAATTCAAGCATTTCATCCATCTCTTTGAGACTTACCTACATGTGGAAAATGGTAAGAAGATGAACTAGGATTACATATCATCTGCCTGGAACTTCTGGAGGAATCCTTTGATGTCAAATGTTAGACAAAGGGCAAAATGAAATGTTGTGTCTTTTTCAAGACTTACAATATCTCAGTGGCACGCTACATAAACTTGGAGGGAACCCGTTCACACCTACTCTCAGAAATAAGCAAGGACTTCTGGCTTTTTTACCTGGACAACCAGGTAGTAGTGACAGTGGAATGCCTGCTGGGACATGAGAACAAGACAGGGGATTGGCAATCATGGCACTTTCTGGATGCAAGCACCTGGACAACCAGTTAGGAGGGTGTTAGACCTGGCATCCGTGGTGTGGTTTTCCCCTGCATTTTTTCCTTTGCCTCCTGCATTTTTGCTGTGTGCTAAATTTCGTTTTTGCTGGTCTAGATGCTTTGGGCACTTTGCCACTGCTGATCAGTGCCAAAGTGCAAGTGCTCCCTCAGCAAATTGTGACTATGGATTGGTGTTTCCATGATTGGCTTGTTTGACCTACTACTAAGTCCCTGGTACAGTGCACTGTGTGTGCCCAGGGCCTGTAAGTCAAATGCTGCTAGTGGGCCTGCAGCACTGATTTTGCCACCCACACAAGCAGCCTTGCAAAAGGTTCTCAGACCTGCCACTGCAGTGTCTGTGCGCAGTTTAAAACTGCCATGTTGACCTGGCAAGTGCACCCACTTGCTAGGCCCTAACCTTCCCTTTTCTGACATGTGAGTCACACCTAAGGTAGGCCCAAGGTACCCCTGTGGGCAGGGTGCAGTGTCTGTGAAGGGTAGGGCCTGTTGTGATGTGTGTAACATGTCCTGAGAGTAAACTAAAGTGAATTTCGTTTTTCACTATTAAAAGGCTATCTGTCCCATAGGATAGAATAGGAGTTTATTTATAACATCTTATAAATATAACTTTCCATTGGGACAAGATAGGAAGATAAAGTTTAGTAGGCCTGAATTCAGAATATAAAGATGCATCTTTTAGTAAGGATGATTTTTACATTCTGTGTTTGAAAATACCACTTTTAGAAAGTAGGTATTTTCTTGCTTAGCCATCCTGTGTGCCTCTGCTGGTTTGTGGATTGGCTGTCTGGCTTTGGAGTGACAGGGGCTGGGGATGTGCATTCACTGTAGACAGCCACTGGGGGGGGGTCGAGGTGTGTCCTGCCTTTCCTGGATGAGTCAGGACTGGGTTGAATAGACCTGGGCTGCATTTAGAGTAGAGGGAGGAGATTTTCTTTCACCTGAATGGGCCTGGTCTGCCTTACACAATGCTGTCTCCACCGCCTGCCGGGAAGCTGCACCAGAGAGGACAGAACTGATTTGGACTGAGCACAGAGCCTCTTTGACAACAGAGAACAAACAGAAATGGACTATAAATGTTGGGGCCCAGACCCCTGAACGTTAGATCACTTCTGGAATTCAAGAGGAATCTTTGCAAAGGAGAAGAGCTGGAGAAACTGAAGGAGAAGTACTGCCCCATTGCTGTGTGCTGCCTGGGGTTGGCCTGCAGTGGCTGTTTCTGCTAAGGAAAGGACAAGGACTTTACTGTGTGCTGCGTCCCCTGCTTGAGGAAGATTTCCAAGGGCTTGAAGTAGAGCTTGCCTCCTGTTCTGAAGTCTCAGGGACACAAAGGCTTCACCCCAGTCCCCCTGAACTCCACTGCTGGGAGTTCTGACCTGCCAAGAGGTGTCTGCCAGTGTTCTGTGCCTCTGGAGGTTGTTTCTGGGGCTGGGAACTGCAAAGACTGAAGAAACTGTGAGAATCAATGCATTGCCTGGATTCCGAGGCATCGCAGTGGTACGAGAATTTCCGCCGCATCGCCGCAGCCGAAGAACTGAAGCATCAATGGGACGCGACTGAAATCGTCGCAGCACCTGTTTGCTGCCGCCCCGGCTAACAGCGCATCCCGGATCTTCACGCATCGAGGCGCCAAGTCTGTCGCATCGCTGGGGTATGCAGTGAGAAACTGACGCATCACCTCCCCATGCAGTAAGAAACCGACGCATCACCTCCTCTCCAGTAAGGAACCGACGCATCACCTCCCCTGCGCAGCAGTAAGGAACCGACGCAGCCCCTCCCCGGAGCAAGGAACTGACGCATCACCTACCCTGAGTGTAAGGAACCGACACATCACCTTCCCTGCGGCCCTTTTTGCTTGCAGTTTTGACGCGTCTAAGGTACTTTGTGCTGAAAGTGTCGCAGCCATCATTTTCTATGGACAGAACTGTTTTTAGCTGTTAAAAGTCATATTTTGAGTACTGTATTGTGGATTTTTGTTGTTTTGGTCTTGTGTGGTTTAGAGAAGGATCACTTATTTTTCTAAACTGGCGTGGTGTCCATTTGTAGTGTTTTCACTGTATTACTGTATGTGTGCACAAATGCTTTATATACTGCCTCTGAGATAAGCCTATCTGCTCGTGCCAAGCTACCAAGGGTGTGAGCAGGGGTTGTTTTAGAAGTGTATCCCCCTTACCCTGACTAGTAAGAAGGGTCTCTACTAGGACAATGGTGCAAACCATTGCCAACTAGAGACCCCCATTTCTAACAGAGGGACAGCGGAATACCTGCTGGGATGTCAGAACAGGACAGGGGATTGGGAGTCACAACACTCTCAGGATGCTAGCACCTGGAAATTACACACAGCAGTGTTTTGTGCACTCATGGAGATATGAGGTGTTGGTTACACACACCTTTTTGCCTCCAAACTGAACCATCAGTTTCTGTAGTATTACAACTGGAGATCAGATTCAGAAACGGTAGCAAAAGATGCTTTTCTTCAGGTGTGATCACCGGAAATCATCTATCTCTTTCCTCCCTTTGCCATAATTGTAAGGGTGGTGGCCCAAGGGACGAGGCAAGAGGCGGACTTGATACTAACCACTCAGATCTGGAAGTTACAAGTGTGGTTAACAGATCTGATGGAAATTTCCTGGGATTCCCCGATCCATCTTCCCCTCCTTCATAGCATTTTGGCGAGTCTACAAATGGCATACCATTGCAGGTTCTGAAAGGCTTACACCTGCTAATGGGACAGAGCATTTCAGGGCATGTTGGAAATGGCCCTTTCTGCAGGGTTACCCCCAAACTCTTTGCCTTCCTCCTCCCTTTTTACTGAATTCAATTTTGTTGGCTTTACGATTCTGGGCACTTCACCACTGCTAACCAGTGCTAAAGTGCTTGTGTGCTCTCTCTCTCTAAAATATGGTTTGATTGGCATATACCTAATTGGCATACATAATTCCCTTTTAAAGTGGTATACCATATGCCTAGGGCCTGTAAATTAAATGCTACCAGTGAGCCTGATTTGCATATGGCCAGGCCTAAACTGGGGTGGCATGGTGAGCAAAAGAATGATGGCTTTAACCCAGATCTCTTGACTGGGGGTGAATGTTTTGATTTGTTCTGCATTCCGTCCATCAATTGTGTGTCTTTTGCTTTCTCGCGACCAGTGAGCCTGCAGCACTTATTGTTCCATCCACTTATGCAGCACCTGAAAACATGTCCCAGACCTGCCATCGCAGCCTGAATTCAGTGTTCCACTGCCATGTCGACTTGGCATTTAAACACCCTTGAAAAGCCTTAAACTCCACTTTTAAAACATACAAATTACCCCTAAGATAGGCCCTAGGTATCCCATAGGGCACTCCGCTGTGTAAATTAAAAGGTAGGCCATGTACTGTTATGTTTTACATGTCCTGGTAGTGAAAAACTCTCAAATCCGTGTTCACTACTGTGAGGCCTACCCCTCTCATAGGATAACATTGGGGATTCCTTATTACACTTAATAAGCTGTATTTCCTAATTGAGAGGAGGTAGGTCTGTCATGTTTAGTACCTATAGGATTGTAATGACAAATCTTCTTTAATAGTAAAGTCGATTTTATCATTACAATTTTGAAAATGCTACTTTTAGAAAGTTGGCATTTTCCTCCTCTTAGCCCTGTGTGCCTACAGCCTGTCTCGAATACACGTCTGAGGAGGGTTTGAGCTGGACTTTGCTCATTCCCTCTAGACAGCCACACACAATGGGAGGTTAGGAGGATAGAAGGGAGAAGCTGGGATCAGCTTCATACTTACACTTGAATAGGCTGTGTCATGTACCCACACAAAAGACTGCTTAACCCCCCCCCCCGTAGTGAGTCTGGAGCCAGGGCAGGAAGGCAGGACCTCTGTGCACTTCAAAACTGCCACTCTGCTGGACTGCTGCTCTGGAAGAACAGCTTTCTTGCTGTGCTGACCTGCGGCCCTTCTTACTCGGGTGAGAAGGACTGGACCCACATCACTTGAACCCAGAACCAGAATGACTCCACAGGCTTGCTGGCTTGCCTCCTGATTGAATTCTCAGGGACATAAAAGACTTTCAATTCACTTGGACTCTGCCATCTGTGAGTCTCCCTTGCCAAGTGGTGTCAACCCAATCCTGGATCCTCGAAAGTGGGACTAAAGTGCTGCTCCAGCAGAATCCACGCATTAGCGTCAACCCAAGTACTCGGAACCAGCACATCTCGACCACTGCAGGCGCATCACTGTCACTGCGAGGATCAACTCAGAGGCATCATCGCTGCTGCGCGGCACATTGACTTGACTGCAGATGCATCATCCATGTGGCGCAGCTCAGAACCGACGCATCACCTTCCCTGTCTGGACCGTCACCGACGCATCGCCTCACCTGCAACCCGCATCTTGTCTTCAACAACGACGCAACCAAGGTACTTTTCAGCGGGCCAAGCCTGGTACCTGGATCAGACCCGCGCTCCATCACATTTGCCCTCAACTTTTGGATCTGACTCGGTCTGTGGTTGGCGCATTATATTTTTAAGCACTTCATTTCAGTTTATTCTTTAAAAATTTAGTTCTACTTATTAGATTTTTGTCGTTTGGGTCTTGTTTTGTTCATTAAATTAAGCTATATTTTTCTAACCAGGTGTGGTATCTTTTTATGTGGTGTTTTCATTGTTTTACTGTTGGAAGTGTTGCTCAAATACTTTAGACATTGCCTCTTAAGTTAAGCCTGACTGCTTTGTGCCAATCAAGTAGGGGGTGAGCCCAGGCTAGTTTAGGGTGTGTTTGTGACTTACCCTGACTAGGATTTTTGGTTCCTACTTGGACAGGGTGCATACTTCTGCCAACCAGAAACTCAATTTCTAACAGTGCGAGTTGGATGGTCCTGGGCCTTTCTAAACAAGCTCACAATCTTATCAAGTAGGCTTGATCCGATGGCACATTCAATGGAGAGAAATTGACTTGGAGACGATGGGCATGTTGGTGTCTGGAATGGGGTTTGGTTCCAATGGGGGTCCAACCTTGCCCATATTTAAAATTTTATCTTCACATTTGTATCCCAAATCATCATGGAAAGTCAATCTTACAGGTCAGCAAACAATATGAGTTTAGCCTTAGCAGCAGGCCATCTGTGCATAGTTAGTGTGACTGCTGGTGAACACCCCTTAGTGTATAAATTGTTGAGAGAGGTGTGACTGTTGGTATCCCACAGTGCCTAAATATTCTCATCTGTGGGATGTGAATTGTGCTGAATATGTTTCTCTTATGGCAGCACAATGAGCATCTATCCATGAAGGAATTATTAGATAATTTGGTAATGCTTTTGTGTTTAATATCATTCAAAATGGTGTCACATGTCCAAGTCTTAGATCTTTCAGAAAGGATGTTTACTCAGCATAGAGTCACATTCTCAATTTTCAGAAGAATCAAGTTAAAAACGAGGGATTTTATACTCAGAAATTAATTAATCTCCTAAATTGTGTTAAGTCAGATGCATTAAAGCTTGTGAGACCATGACGGAAGAATTCAGACCGCCAGGAGTTAATCAATTGCTCATAAGCATTAAAAAGCCTTTCAAAGCTGTTTCATCGCCAACCATTGCCAGATGGGTTCAATAGGTAATGGAAGAACCACGTGTAGACACTTTCCAATTTGGAGAAAACTCAGCTCGGGGTGCTACTTCAAAAAAGGAGTTCGCTTTGTGGTCTTGACAAAAAAGTTACCTGCGGTAATTATTTTTCTGGTAGATACCCTAGCTACCTGCAGATTCCTCAATTGCAGAATAATTCTATATGTTGCAAATCCAGTATGCAATGAAGTGGCGTAATGTCATAATACTCATTAATAAGAGGAAAACAAGGTAAAAAGAAAAGAAAAAAGAAAACATAATAGGGTTAAAGAAAAGAAGAACTGAACTGCGATCAACATGAACAATTATGTTGAATAACAAGCACTGCATCGTCTATGAACCACGCACAATGTTAATATGCACCACCTCACCCAGCACGGTGAATACAGTTACACGTCATGGAATTGTTCCAGCCACCCACTTTCGCATATATGGTGTGCGTTTGTGAATGCCAGGGTCTGCCAGAGATCAGGTTTGTTGTCAGTATGCCCTATAGGACTTAGATGCGCGCCATCTGTGTTGCTGTCTGCTCCTCATCACTCGCAGTTGTGTCTGCTTCCGACTCTGAGTGCCCCTGCCCTGCTGTGCGAAAATCTAATAGGATTACATCCCATGCCGGCGCCAGTGGCTGCTTCCGGAGTCCAATTGCATCTTCACGACGGAGTGTTATTGTAAGATCCTGGATTGGCGAAAGGATCACGCAAGGAGGCAGGTATGCAGGAGAAATTCAGGTTTATTTCTCTAAAGAAGAACCCATCCACAGCTCCACATCCAGTCAAGACAACAGTCCTGGTCACTTGAACTGATACATTCCATCACCTGGGAAACCAGGATGACATCAGCAAAAGAACCAGCTGCATGCTGCAGCATGCAGCATACCACACACCTTCCCCCATTAACAAAAAAAAAGAAAAGAGAGAAAGAGAGCCAGAGAGAAGGACAATAAAGAAAGAAGAACGTAACATTCAAGATACAAAATCTTTAAATAGCTTGGCCTTCTAACATTCCAAGAAGAGATGCGTGGAGAACCAGAAACAGTACCAGCATCTTTACAAATTACAGATTGATCACCACATTCTTTTCCCCTTTGTACAAACAGACTCTGTTTAAATTCCAAACCCTATGGTCTTGAGTTCTGACAGCATTTTTGAACACCTTTATAACTCGCATGGGCTTGGAAAACTTGACCTTGGTACCAGGTTGCTTGATGACAACCAAATCACCAAGACCTTGGTTTCTTTAGTGGATTTCTTAGAGTCAAAGTATGACTTTCTGGATAAGCATTTAGCTTCTTCTCTTGTGCGCCAGTCAGGGATGACTTTCTCAGATGAAGAGAGAGAGGCAGAACCTTCAAGGTGTCTAACCCAAGAGGGCTCAACCAATGTACAGGGAGGCCTACCTCTAAAAAGAGCAAAACGCGACTTTCCAGTAGTGCTGTGTGGTGTCAGCCTATAATTTTCAACTTTTTTAAGAACTTCTGCCTTCCAATTAAGACAAGCACTCTTAGCCCAAGAGATAGTTTCCTTCAACACCCTATTGAACCTTTCTACCATTCCATTTGTCTCTCGGTGATAAAGAGAACATCTCTTGTGCCTGATCCCACGACTTTAAGAAATGCTTCCATTTCACGTGAAACTAATTTAACACCATTATCAGTAAGAATGGTTTCAGGATAACCTCTTTGGCCATGAGAGATTCTAAGAATTTGATAACTTGTCCAGTCTCTATATTAACAGTAAAATGAACTTCAGGCCACCTAGAGAAAAGATCCATAAGGACCAAAATAAACATTTGTTGACCATTAGAGTGAATCGGCCCAAGTCTATCCAATGCAACATCCTTCCAGGGCCCAGACAAAAGTTCTCTTACCACCATAGGTTGAACCTTGTACTCTTTGACTTATCACTCATGGAACACACAATAAAATCCCTAATAACTCTCTCAACATGTAAATCCAGACCTGGCCACCAGTAGGAAGAGCGAAGTCTCTCCTTAGTTCTTGACATCCCAGAGTGTGACTTGTGTGCCAGGTCAATTAAAGTTTGACGAAGTTTAAAAGGAGGAACCAGTTTTGTACCACGTAGAAGAACCCCATCGCACACAGACATCTCATCTTTAATACCCCAAAACTTGCTAGCCTCTCCAGATGCTTGCTTCTTAAGAGTGCCAACCATTCTGAATGAGAGACACAACCTCAGAAAGGACAGGATCAGTGGATAGTTCTATACGCCACTGATGTTCATCAATAATCCCATACTCAACAACACAAACTTGAATATCATTATCATCAAAATCCTCATCTTGTATGTCATTTTCAACCTTTTCTACAAGTCTAGAGAGGGTGTCAGCTATACCATTCTCTATGCCAGGAATGTATTTTATGTCAAAATCATACTCCTGAAGAGCTATGACCCACTTTGTTATTCTGCTAGACACCATATCTATCCCCCTCTTCTTGAAGGTTTCACAGAGGGGCTTGTGATCAGTCCTTATCAAAAATTTAGTACCCCACAAAAACTTTTTTAGTTTCTTTACAGCCCAGAATACTGCCAAGGCCTCCCGTTCGATAACGGAATAGCGAGATTCAGCATCTTTGAGACAATGAGAGAGAAACATAATGGTTTGCATTCCCCTCACCTTCCTGCTGAAGAACAGCACCCAAACCTTTAAGACTGGCATCCGTTGTGATCACAGAAGTCTTAGAGGGATCAAAACTTTTCAGTTTAGGGGCACTACTGAGTTTTTTCTTAAGAGCCTCAAATTCAAGACCACACTCTTAGACCACTTGAAATCTACCCCTTCCTCAAGAGAGATCTCATACAAAAACTGTTCTCGGCAAAGTTCTCAATAAATTTATTATAATATTCAATCATACCAAAGAACTTCAGGAGTTCCTCCCTAGAGATAGGAGCAGACATGAGAGTGATGGTGTCAACAAGATTAGCCTTAGGGGCATTCCCTCACCTGAGACTGTATGTCCTAAATAGTGAATAGAGGAGGTTCCAAATTGACACTTTTCTGCTTTAATAGTGAGGTTTGCTTCACTCAATTTACCCAAAACGCTGAACAGACGATCCTCACGTTCCTTATGATCGTTCCCAAACACCAGGATATCGTCTTGGTAGACACATACACCTTTGCAATCTCTAAGAAGCTTGTCCATAACTCGCTGAAAGACGGATGCCGCCGACACCAGACCAAACGGCATCCTAACAAACCTAAATGTCCCAAAAGGTGTCATAAATGCTGTATAGTCTCTTGAAGCTTCATCAAGTTCAATTTGGTGATAAGCCGAAGCTAAATCAATGGTGCTGAAAACCTTAGCTCCTGCCAATAATACCAACAGCTCAGAAATTGGGGATAACGATCTACCACTACACATTTATTGAGTTGTCTCAAGTCTACACATAGACGAAGGGATCCATTGGCCTTGCGGGCTGCGACCACCGGAGCCAACCACTCCGTCCCCTCTACTTCCTCAATAATACCACCCTTCTTAAGTTTGTCCAATTCATCTCTCATTTCATCTCTCACCGACAACGGTACATTTCTCACCTTGCAACAAGAGGATTGAGAGTCAGGACGTAGATGTATGTTAAGTTTAAACCCCTTGAGGCACCCAAGTTCATCTCTAAAAACAGTGGGAAAACTTTGTTTGACCTTATTTGCAATATCAAGACCAGGTTGTTCATAAATCGCATTAACCCTTTCCTTAAGTTTTATGGGATAACTGCTGCCTGGATCCAACATGACGCCTAAATCTCCTTGGTGGAACCAGCTAATTATGCTGTCCCAGTCCTGGAATTTTGAGTGACAATGAGACCAAGTTAATCGCTTAAGTTGCAGTCCAATATTAAAACAAATAAGAGAACAGTACCTGAGGTAGACATACTACCATGTGAAGATCATTTAGAATTGAAGATGTAGTTGGGGGCTTGTTGAGTTCTTCTTTCTTCTTTCCTTGGAGAAATTTGTATCCTGTAGCCGACTACGCCAGTGTAAGATCCTAGATTGGCGAAAGGATCACGTAAGGAGGCAGGTATGCAGGAGAAATTCAGGTTTATTTCTCTAAAGAAGAACCCATCCACAGCTCCACATCCAGTCAAGACAACACTCCTGGTCACTTGAACTGATACATTCCATCACCTGGGAAACCAGGATGACATCAGTAAAAGAACCAGCTGCATGCTGCAGCATGCAGCATACCACAGTTATGCTCTCTGCTTGCGCCCAACTTAATAGGTAGTGATACCAGGCTTTCGTTCCTGGGGGAATGGGGGATTTCCAGCGACGCGTAAGTAATCACTTAGCCACTATGAGACCTAGATCGATATACCTAGACGTCACTTTATGTTTCTTAGGTCTATGGTAGAGGCCCAGAATGCACACTTCCCACGTCCAGTCCAATGTTCGTTCTGTACACTGGGCCAGACACCTAGTGACCTCTTCCCAATATGCTCGAATGGCTGTGCATGTCCACAGCATATGTAAGAGGTCTGCTCCTGGCTCGTGGCATCTTGCGCATTTGGCGTCTGCATGGGCAAAGAATTTGTTTATTTTTGCCGGCGTTAGGTAGGCTCTGTGTATTATATAGTACTGGATGAGCCGGAACCTCATATTACGGGGAATCCGTGTGGGACTTCCAAGTATTTGACCACACTCGCGGTCTGTGGTGGGCCTCTGTAGGTACGCATCCCACTGGGCTCGTAGAGGGAGTAATTGCGGCACCGCGTGTACTCTAAGAGATTCTGCAAACCACTTGGTAAGGTGACGACCAGTGCCTAGCTCATGTAAATATTGTATGGTTAGATGAGTGATGGGCTCCTGCGCTATATTTCCCCACTGCGTGCCAAGCGCACGGACCATCGCGGAGTGAAGGAGGAACTGGCAGTGTGGTAGACCCGAACTTTCCGCCAGGTCCTTGAAGGGGACGAGCTGTCCATCGTTATATAGGTCCCCCACTGTTAGAATGCCCGCTTCCTCCCACCGCGTGAGTTCCGTGCTGGATATCGCACAATGCCTCCTGGGAGTGCCTAGTATAGGGAGAGACGGTGCGTACGGTGTAATCTGGCACGTGAGGCGAAGGCAGCGGCGATAACACTGATACGCCTCTCACAGCAGCTGTGTGGGCGCGCCACCTTCCCTGTTGGGGTGGGAAAGCGCCACTAGCTGGGGCTGGGTGTAACCGGGTGCCTGCGTTGCTGTATCCTCGAGATGCCGCACGCTGAGCCAGCGTGCCACCCACTGGAGCTGCGCTGCCAAATAGTAATGCTCCATGTTGGGCAGTGATAGGCCTCCCTGAGCGGTCGATGGGTACATTTTAGCCATCGCCACTCTGCTCCGTGATCCATGCCAAATAAACTGTTGCATGTCCGTCTCCAGGTCTCTGAACAGCGGTGGTTCAAGGTGCAGTAGCAAGTTTGTGAAGTGATAGAGTAAACGCGGTAGTACCACCATTTTTAATAGTGCAATTCTGCCCATGACCGCCAATGGCAGGGTTTTCCAGAAGTTCATCTGTGCCCGCACTGCTGTGAAAGCACGCGTCACGTTGCCTTCAAGGAGATCCTGCTGGTTTCGATATATATGAACCCTGAGATATCGGAACGCCGTGAGTTGCCAGCACACCGATTTACCGCTGATGGTTAAGTGCGGGTCCGGGGTAGTCTCCGCAAAGGGGTATAGACATGACTTGTCCCAGTTCACTTTCAGCCCAGACACTAAGGCAAATTGGACCAACGTGTTCTCAATTGTTGTGCAGGATTGCTCAACATCTCTGAGATATATAAGCAGGTCATCAGCATAAAGCGAGACCGCGTGTGTGCCGTCCCCTAAGGGGATTCCCCATTCACCTTGAGCGCTGCGCAGCGCCTCTGCCAGTGTCTCGACGGCCAGCGCGAACAGCAGAGGGGAGAGCGGGCAACCCTGCCTTGTGCCACGCTTGATAGGGACCTGCTCCGATACAAAAAGACCAGTCTTGATTTTGGCTGTTGGACACGTATATAACAACTTAACAAGGCCCAGGAACACATCTCCCAGGTCGTATTTATGCAACACGGCAAAAAGGAACCCCCACTCGAGGGTGTCGAATGCCTTCTCTAGGTCTAAGACCAGACACCCAGCATGCGGCCAATTGTCTCCCGAGTAATGAGCCACTCAAAAGAACCGACGCAAGTTCAATGACGTGCTACGGGCCGGCACAAAACCATTCTGGTCTGCATGTACCAGCTGAGGTACCAATGGGGCCAGTCTATTCGCCAATATTTTTGCTAGTACTTTGTAATCAGTGTTAAGTAGTGCAAGCGGCCGGTAAGACCCGATCAGTTCTGCATCTCTGTGAGGCTTGGGCAGAGACACCAGCAAGGACTCGCGTAAAGTGTCTGGCAACATGCCTGCCTCCTGTGCGTTTTGATACACCGCAAGGAGATGCAGCGCCAAGGATTGCTGGTATGCTTTATAAAATTTGGCCGGGTATCCATCCGGTCCCGGCGCTTTGCCTGTGGCAAGCGAGCAGATGGCAGCCCACACTTCCAGCAATGTAAGCGGCTCATTCAGCTTGGCTCGCTGCTCTGCTGCAATGCAGAGTCAGGGGAGTAAGAAATGAGTCCATGTCTGCACGTGTTGCACGGTGTGCTGACCGGTAGACTCTGGTGTAATGTATAGTGAACTCATTGTGAATGTCGCGCTGTGCTTTAAGCATCGGACCGGACGCAGGCCGCAGTCTCAGTATTGGGGCATGCGCTTGTTCCTGCCGAATCATTTGCCCCAACAACCTGCCCGCCCTGTCTGCCGCCGCACGAGTCAGCGCAGCATGGGATGCATAATTTGAACAGCGCAGGCGCTCTAGTACAACAGCGTGCTGTAGGTGGCGTTCGTCTATATCTGGCTGTACTGCACTACCCTGTGCCAGGTCGGCTTCAAGTCTAGTCAGGTCATCTTCTATGTGTTTAACCTCGTCGTCTAGTTGTTTCCTCATACTCCAGCTCAGTCCCATACATTGCACCCTGACTACAGCCTTGCCGGCATCCCATAGGACGCCCTGGTCTGTGACCGATCCCTCATTGTTCACAAAGTACTCCTCTAACGCTGTGCCTACTGCTGTTCGGAATGGGGGATCCTCGAGTGCGAGAGGTTGAAGCCTCCATATGTGGCAGATGGGACCTTCATCCTCCCCCCGCAATGTCATGATGTGTGGGTTATGGTCCGAATGTGTTTTGCCTAAGTAATCCGCTTTAACGCATTTCTCAAGAATTGACGCGCTCGCAACAAAGCGGTCGATACGGATGTGTAGCCTGTGTGGATGTGAGTAATATGAGTATAGCCGCACTTGCGGGTTGAGGGTTCTTCATACATCTGCCAGGCCCCAATGGCACAGCCATTCCACTAGATGTCTAGCGTTAGTAGTCGCCGCTGTTTGTGGGAGTGGTGGGAATGATCTATCATGTGCTGTGTCTAAGATTGAGTTGAAATCACCCCCCAGCGACCAAGGAACATCACACCAGTGCAACAGTAGGTTCGTGAGTCTGTGCCATAATGTACCCTGGTCCGTGTTCGGGGCATATATGGAGCCTAACACTACACGCTGACCATTAAGGAGGCCTTTAGCGAACACATATCTACCACATGTATCTACCACTGTCTCCTCTGATTCAAAATGAGTACCGGTCGCACCCATATCAAAGCCCTCTTGCGTAGGCCGAATAACCTGTGGCCAGTATGTGACCTCTCCATCTCTGCTGTAGTTTGCGGATTTCCGATTGCGAGATGTGCGTTTCTTGCAGAAACGCTACGTGTGCAGCGTGACGCTTAAAATATGCATATATTGCATACCTGCGGGCTGGCGTGTGGATACCCCTGACATTCAAGTGACTACGTTGGTGGGCGGCATGTGGTATGATTAGGAGGCAGCGCAGCAGGCAGCCGATGTGCTGCGCAAGGTGTGAGGTGATAACACGTTGAGTGTTGTGTACGTGTAGAGTATGAACGTGAGATCTGTAGACGTGTGAGTGCATTAACTGCAACCAAGGATGAGAACAACATGTTCTGAGGGTACAACTGGAAAAGAGCAGAGAGACAACGTGTGTCTACCCAAACAATTAACAGCACCATACAGTGATTCACGGCTATGCACGCCGCTTCAATCCTATTGGGGGGAGATGGGGATGGGTCGGGTGTAAGTCGTGCGGGTGTCAGACCTCGCGAGTCCAGACACGCGGTGTATGCTGACGTGTGTGCACTTATGCCGTGTCTCGTGATATTCGCTCGGTTCTTGTAGTGTGGGTTGCAGGTGCATCTGGTCCAGGCCTTTTATGACGCGGGGTCGCAGTTGCGCAGTGTGAGGGTACATGTGTGTGGAACATGTGTATCATAGGTGCAAACATTGTTACATTCTTATACTTGCATATCCACGAGCTACATTTAACTTCTACATCAAATCGTCCGCAGTCTGGGGAGTCACATCAGGGAGCGACAGCAGGTCTTCGTTGATTGGCCACTTGGCCTGCGAGCTGTCCTCACTTAGTGACTGTTCAGAGAAAGCATCTGCATCTCTGCTGTTTTGCCGGTTTCTCAAGTCCGCTACTGCTTGCAGCGCATCTCTCCTTTCTCGCAGCACTTGTTCGTGTGTGGGGGGCGCTGCCGAGTGTATTGGGGAGTCAGTTGTGCACGCCCGGCGCCGGCTGCGGCGATTCCTGCGGGCTTTCACTTGTGACTCCGCGTTGCTATGCCTCTGGTTTGGGGAGGTGTGATGCCCCTTAGTTTCAAGTCAGTCCCATGCATCCTCTGTCGTGTTGAAGAAGTGCGTAGCTCCATCGGCCACTACGCGTAGCCGGGCCGGGAATATGAGAGGGTATTTCAAATTTAAGTATAGCATACGTCTTTTGACTGTAAGGAAGGTGCTTCTTTGCCTTTGTACTCCCAAGGCGTAGTCCAAGAAAAAGAGAACCTGCGAGTTGTCCACTGTGATCGCCTCCATTTTTCTGGCTTCCCAGAGCACTGCATCTCTATCCTTGAAATTCATGAGGCGAAACAGGAAAGGTCTCGGTCCTGCTACCGGCGGTGGACGCTTCGACGGTACCCTGTGCACTGTCTCCACGGCAAAGAAAGCAGAAAGCGTACCCTCCGGCATCAGCGACTGCAACCACGACTCTGTATACGCCACTGCGTCTCCGCCTTCCATGCATTCTGGCAGCCCTACTACACATACATTGTTCCTGCAAGAGCAGCCTTCCGCGTCGTCCATCCGCCGTTCTAAGAACTGTAGCCTAGAGGTGAGATGACAAACCTCCGTGGTCACTTCTTTGGCTATTGGGGCAATTTCCTTCATCTCTGCAGCTAGTTAGTTGACTCTCCCTGACAGTTGACAGTGATCAGCGTGAAGAAGCATGAAGTCTGCTGCGACCTTATCTATGCAACCTTCAAGTGATGTGCGAGTGTGCGTCAGCGCCTCGCTGATCTGCGTCACCGCTTGGAGTACGGTGTCTAGCTTTGATTCCAGGCTGGAAGTCTTGGAAGTGCCTGACACCTCCGATTCCTGATCAGATTGAGCCAGGCCCGTCGCCGGCCGTGAGGTTGCCGTTCCAGTGTTTGTGCGCTGTCTGCCCATCTTACTGAAATGTTGATGCCACTGCGTGGGAGGGCAGGATAGTGCATTGTGAACTTCAACACACGTCACCACCTCTGGGAGCGTCGCCCACAGGACTGCGACTGCTGCTTGAAGGCTGAGGCCACCATTAACTGCACATAGAGGTCGAATGCTTGCTGCGTGGGATTACTGTGGCAGGACTCCGCGCTACAACTCTATGGCGCCTGGGGTCGATATTCATACATTGTCACATTACATCGCGGCGTCTTGCAGTATCAGCGGAGACTTGTATATGCGTGTGTCCACATTGGAGATGTGTACTTTCAGGCGCCCATTCGTGCACTCTAAGCCGTTGACAATCGGAACCTCACCCAAAGCTGCGAGCCTATGAATATGTATGGTACCGGTTAGGGGTGGAGTCCGCAGTACCACCAGCGCCTTGATACCAGTCAATCAATCAATCAATCCATTTATAGAGCGCACTACTCACCCGTGAGGGTCTCAAGGCGCCAGCAGCCAGAGCATCAGAAGCTCATCAAGTTCACCTGAGGGCGCCGTCTCTATGTTCTTCGTGACAGCAGGCCCGCTCAGTAGTTCTGTGCTCGGTGTGCGTAGGGCTTTCCCGCCACTCCTGCTCTCAGCGTAATGGCGGCCTGTGTAGAGTGTACACCTTCACGTTGCGCGAGCATACGTCCACTAGAAACCCAGGACCGGTAGAGTGCTGCTCGCCTACTGCAGCCAAATGCGGGCGGTCAGGCAGCACGCAGTTACTTTCTCGGGTGGGTACTACCGCAGACAGGGTTCGCGGTGCAGCTTCAGGGCCTTGCTCGCCGCAGGTGACCTCGGCGTCCTCCGCTCACGCCACCGCTCGGCCCACGGCGTCGTCTCCCCAGCAGATTTCGGGTAAAGGGCCCCTCCGCACTGCTCACGGCTGGGTCTCCACAGAGGAGGAGGAGGAGAAATGAGAGCAGGGAAGGGCAGGGGAGGGTCGGCACCTCCGTTCGCATCCTCCCAGATCCGAACAGCGGCCGCAGGAGCGAGTCAGCTCCGCATTCGGGCACGGCTGTCGCTGCCCAGATGAGCCTTACCCCGTCTCCGCCATCCACCGCGGGGCGCAGGAGGTCCGGTTCGATGTCGCTGGCTTCTGTGTCACACTGGCAGCCTTTCACGCCACCGCCTGGAGCTGTGTCTGCTCGGCCTGGTGATATGCGGCTCGCCCTTCCGTCCGGCCCCAGGCCCGAGTCTATGGCGCCCTCACTACGCACCTGGCTGCAGCTCGGCTTGCGTAGCTCCTACCGCCTCCAAACTTGCGGTGAGTGCATGCGCCCGTGTCCTAAGCTTGTCAGGCTGCATCAGGTAGCACAATGGCACTTCTGTGCACATGAGAAATGACGGATTAGCGGGCCTTGAGATGGAGCCTCGCTAATGCGCCTCCGCCATCTTGGCTGGCTAGCCATGCCCCCTCCCCAGCAAGCTTCCATAGTGGCTCCAATTACATCTGAGGAAGTCCAGGAGGTTATTAAGGGATCCCCGAATGGGAAAGCATGTGCTGTTCGCATTATTCATAGAGCCCCTAGCATCTTTAGTACGACAGGATCCACAAATTAGAGCACCTTTGCTGGGCGCTCCAAAATTAAAACTTTTCGCGGATGATAACACTTCAAAAAAATCCAATTGTTTTCGAACCTGGGGGGAAGATCAATCACTCCAAATCTGAAATTTTGCTTTTTAATTGCTCCGATCAGGTCCTTCCATTAGATTTGCGTAATCAGGTTCGCTTGACCAGGGCAATCAGATATTTAGGGATTTATGTATTGCACGACCCTTCTCAGCTGTACCAGCTCAACTACGAAAGTACGCTTTCTATGGCTAGAAGTTTGTTAAAGCAGTGGCAGAACTTACCACTTTTGTTGATAGGGAGAATCGCTGTTGTCAAAATGATGATTTTGCCCTTATTTCTTTTCATTTTCTCGAATATTTGAATTAAAGTCCCCTCAAAATTTTTCACCGAGGTCGATCAAATGCTTCGGTTATTTGCTTGGTCAGGTAGGAAGCCTCGTACAAAATTAGAGACTTTACAATTACCAACTTCAGATGGGGGCCTCGCACTCCCTCATTTTTAAAAGTACTACCAAGCAGCTTTTTTCAATTGGTGCACAAGGTCTCTTACTAGACGTGATCTGGGCAGCAATTATTACTTGAGGCAAATGCTTTTGGAATCAGGTTCCCACCTTGTTCCTTTTATTAAAATTCCGAGGCTCCCCAAGCGCAGTAGATATAAGACACCCCAAATCATTGCTGATAGGTTCCTTCAATTGAAGCAGGAATATCAGTTTATCGCCTTCCACCCTGATATGCTAATTTCCCATAGTAGGGAGATAGGTCTCCAAATAAGCCATAAAACCATAACCACTTGGGAAAGATTTGGAGTTCTTCGCTTCAGGGATTTGTTTCTAGGAGATCAAATGAAATCCTGAAATCAAATTAAACAGTCCAATCCCCTACTCCCATCTTCATTAATATTTTTCTTTTTTCAATTTAGGAATTTTCTAAGCAGCTTGCAAGTCTCCCTTGATCCCCAAGCAAATCTGATTAGCTTCAATTATTATGTGAAGGAGAGCCGAGGGATCGGTAACTGGTATTAAGCTTTACTTAGACAGCTTCAGGCTAAAATTGTACCCCAAGCTCTACAAAAGATCCTAAATTCTACAGGGTGTCGGATAGATATCCAAAAATGGAGATTATATAATACCTGGTCGCATAAAGCCATACGGGGTGCCAATTTTAAACGGATGACTTTTTTCTCTATATGGCAACTATATTATACTCCATCTCGACTCTCCAAAATGTACTCCTCTATCTCGGGTGCGTGTTTTAGATGCAACCCTCCCATTGGGGATTGGTTCCATATTTGTTTTTCTTGTCCAGTTCTAAATTTGGAACCAAATATATCAGTGGCTTGGCAACAAGTTTGATATTAATCTGGTGCCCGATCAAGCACGGTTCTTCTTGGAATGACTGATATATCAGGTTTATCCATGCCTCAGCAACAGTATGTTTTCATTGCATCACTTGTTGCCAGATCTCTGCTCTTGCAAAGATGGAGAGAGGTCGGCTCTCCAACATTTTCGCAGTGGTTACTTAAGATGTCCCGAATTGATGCGAAGGAGAAGCTTTATTCCCAAAGAGTAGGAGCCTTAAGGAAATTTTACAAAATATGGGGTGGGATTTACGGTCATGTCTGCTTATATCTACGAAATATAGATTTTGAATTTATGTTAATTAACAAACATTTATTATGTATTTCAATGATATTGCTATTCGGATGAATTGTTTATTTATTGATGTCTCTTTGTACTAACTGCAAAATAAAAAAATAAAAAAAGAAGACATGTTACATTAAGAGATTTGAGTGCCATGCTGCCTGCAGAAAAGATTTTCTTCTCTAATGCTGCCAGGAGTTTTGACTTTCTGTTTGAAGGGAAGGTCCTTGTCAGTTGTCCTGAGGAGCAGGATGCTTAGATGATCAAGCTTTCTGGGGACGTGTGAGAGGAAGGGTGTTTCCCTTGCAGCGGGGCAGTTGAGTCTTGCACCAATCTATTGTCTGCTGTTGGATAGGTGTACTTCTCTCAGGCTGCCATGACTGGGTCCAACACACCCTTGTTGAAGGGCAACAGTGGTTCTGATATGCGTGCTGCTGGGAGGAGCACTTTAGTTAGGATGTTTTTCTTGACATTCACTGTCGGGATCTGCAGCTCTAGCACGTCAATAGCTATCTTGACTACCTAGTGAAAGATCGTCACTTCTGAGGTAGAGGATCCCGAAGGAAGTTCCAGCTCTATCTCTGGAGAGGTCTCCAGTCCACTGGTCGATGACAGGCCTGCTAGTTCTTAGGTTTGCTCTCCTGCCCCATCACCATATGCGTCCAGAATCAGATAGTCTGTGTCCATTCCAAAGAGCTTGTGGATCCTTTGCTAATATTCCTCCTCTACCAAAAGTCTGTGTGCCTCTCTTCTACACCAACGGTGAGATACAGTTTCCATAAAAGACGGAGGTTGTGCAGACAGATCCATGCCCAGGGCAGGTAGTGGTGGCTTTAGTGGATTCTGTGGCAGTGAGGCCATGACGTGGATGGCTGTGGCATTGTATAGCAGCGTGCCAGAGAAAAAGCTGGAGCCGATCCAAAGCTGAATGGCATCATGCCCGGGACTAAGGGCATAAACATGGTGAGGCCGTAGGCGAAGTTTTCTATTGAATTATGGACAAGAAGGAGAGGCATATATGCTAAGAGGCAGATCTTTTGATGACCCATCCATACGAGGTTTGGAGTAAGTATGAGGTTCATGCCCAACTACAGAGGAGGATAGATTGTCATTGTATGAACCGTCATTGTAGGATAAACATAGGTTTGATAACTTATGATCTACTGTAACATATGACGATTGATAATTTAAATATCATAGAATGTTGTGCTCTTAGGTGCAGATCAACTACAGGAATGAGTCCAAAGAAAGCGTGAAATTTAAGTTCAAAAGGTTGAACGAGGATCAGAGGCTAGCCAAGAAGGAATATATACAAGGATATGTACTGCCATTGGTTGTTCAGAGCTACGTTTCCCCATGCCTTATGGGAAATGTAGTGTATTGGGTTACTATGTGGGCTGCTGTTGTTCATAAAGTGGAGAAAGCATAATCCTTGCCTACATGTCCTTAACAAAACTGAAAACTTTCCTTTACGTTAGCTATGAAAATGTACGTTCTTCTAGATTAATGCAATCCTTTCTAGGACCTTAGTAAAACATCTTGAATATCATCTGAGTGTGGCATAAAGTCTCTATTCTAAACTTCTCTTACAATACAGAACTTGTTTATAATTCTATTTCACGACCTGCGGATGAAGCAGTTTTCAAATGGAGATCACATTAGAGCTTGAAGTAATGCTTAGGGTAGTCCCTGTACATTAGGGCTGCTCCAAAACAAAGAAGAAATGCTTAAAAACAAAAGGGGCTAGTAAACACTATTTTCCTTATTCGGTTATTTTTTGACGGAGTCACCACACAATCTAAAGATAAGCTTTTAACTAGATCTATGCACAGGTCATCCTTCAAAATGAACTTCCAATGTGGCAATACGCACTGTATCGATTAAGTTGAAATTATAATTTAACTTAAAGGTTAATTAGTAAAATAAATGCTAATTGCTAGACACACACTCAAATTTCGGAATCACTAAGTGCCGCACAGTCCAAGAATTAGTCTGAAATCAGTTGTTCTAGATAGAAAAAATTGATTTAATGACTTGACATGGAAGCTCGACACCCAATATGGAATATTATTGGGCCTATCCCATTAAATATTTCTCACTGGTAACTCATGGTTGTACCTTTTTTTAACATTTTTCTGAATGAATGGACCATATGTAATTCGCAAATATTTACTGTCTGTAGTTATATTTAAGTATGTTTTCAACTGGAGCAAAGTCTTCACAAACCAGCATACATAAGAATTTGAAGAAGAGCAGATGTCATTTGCAGGCACTGGTTTCAAATGTATAAATGTTAGGGAATGGTTTTAAAAACCAACTGCGTCCACTTTTAAGATCATGATGGATAATTGTTTTCCAAGCTTTTGGAAAGGCAGGCACCGACCAATACCTAATGTTCTTAAGTTATAAAAAGGTGACATGCAGCACTATCCCAAATAAACTAAATGAGTTAGTAAATACATATTTTAGAATGAACTCTTTGGGAAACACATTTTCTGCACCTTTAATCACCTAGAACAAATAAATGAAAAAACTTGCATAAATGTATACATTTTTTTAGAACAGATATTCATCTGTCCTTAACAAACTGAACAAATCATCTACAACAGAATATTTATTTTCCTTCAATTTTGGTATTGCTTGAACGTGAATAGCTAATTTGAATAGTGCTTCTGTTACATTTGGTAACTTGATATGAGGACACAAGAATATTATGCCATTCAGTCATAATCGTATTTTGGCCCCAATCTTTCTTTCAACCAAAAACTTGCTTGAAAGCCATTCTAGTACCAACTATCTGGCTTTGGCGTGATTCATTAAGCTTTAAAACGCACTACAGCAGGAAAGGAACAGTAGTATTAAGCAGTATTATGAGGAACAATAATTATAAAGCAGTATTAGCTGGAATCAGATACGACCATCAACCTTACTGAACAAGATATCTACAGTATCTTTTTAAGAAGATGCATACACTACAACATTGTCCAACACAAAGCCCCAAGCACTTGCAAAGAGGTGACAATGTGGTGTTCAACACTTCTAATTTTAGGAACACAAGACAGACATATACTGAGATGGGGGATTTCATTTTACAATTGAAAACATCATTATGTAGATATTGTATACATTCAAACAGACTATGGCCATCGAGTAAGATGTACAAACATTAGAGTTTGTAATCTAGCCTGGGGATTGTCTATCTAGGAAACGATGATAACCTCTAGAAATAGTTTTGAGGGATGCCATCCATAAAATCGATCATCAGCATTATATTGCCTTTTGTTAACCCCCTTCGCATGTGCGCCTTGTTAAATCTTTAGTGCTGTTTGTTTGTGATTTTAGATAGCATGCCATTAGAGGATTGAATAGAATGTGCCATTCTAATAGGCTTCAAGAGGGTCTGCTGAGCCAATTGCCCTTCTTAGTAATGTTCTTAGTTTGACTGATCACATTCCACCTCTGCTATATTCTCCATCAACTCTTCCTTAATACAGGTCAAACAACTAATTAGATTAGTATAAAGTTTCTTCTTTTCACCACTTAGTTCCTGCTGCATCGCAGCTTTTCGTTGCCTGAGAATCTGCCTCTTCCTGTGCAGCTCTGTAAGTCTTTTACTGATCATGTCTAAATTATCAGAAGATTGTCCACTGAGAGGTGGTGACAAAAGCCAAAAAAGGTCTGAGTTCTCAAAGATTTCAGAACTGTTCTCTGACTCAGAAGATGAAGAAAAAGAATATTCCTGGCTGAGTAAATGATACACAGTGGGAAATTCTTTTTCCCAATTATTAAACTCTGCACTGTCTTTGACGAATGGTGACTTTAAGACACTGTCCTGAGGCTGCCTTCCAACAGGTAGGGGTGATCCTACTGCTGTAGACATCCAACCTAGTTCACTTCTCTTGTAATCAAAGTCTTCCCCTTTTTCAGGGTTTAGCCACTGCTGACACCATACACTTGGCAAAGGATGTGATAATGTCTCACACTTTGACATGCATGGTCTTTTTGCTGGACTGGTACAAGCAGAGAAGTCTTGACAATCAGCTTTCACTGGCACTGGAGGACAAAGGGGGGCTACGGCATCGGCTGAAAGAGTATAGGATTTCCCTGCAGTCCTCTCAGAACCATCCGCTCTTTTTACAACAGACTCTGGAGATGTAAATAAAAATACAGGCACATCAAACATACAAAATTACATTCTTTCTCAAGGTCTGCTAATACAAGATTTATATTTGTTCTAATGCCATTTTGTAGAGATGCAAGCAACAAGGCATACTGTTGTGCCCCTCTAGTGAACCAAAATTGGGAATGTTTGTCTTAGGACCAATTGAACATCCAATCAATAAACAGTACTAGTCAGTCTAAAGCGGTTATCTTGGCACATGTATATAAATAAGTACAAACTACTGCAATCCTACAAATATATGCTTTTCAGGTGTGTATGTTGAAAAGGAAACCTTTCTTGCCAAGCGATGTGGATTTTGAGCCAAGAACTACATGATCAATACCAGTGGCAGCCGCTCCATTAGGGCGTCGGAGCGCCGCCCCACTGCTTTCTCGCAGTGCGAGAAGCAGAAAATAAAATGGTATTTAAAATACCATTTTATTTTCTGCTTCTCGCGCTGCGAGAAAGCAGAAGGCAGGGGTATGCCTGGTTGGGGGCGGGCGGGAGGGCATGCCTGGTTGGGGGCGGGCGAGTGGCCGGGTCGGGGAGGAGTGGCTTGCACCACTCTGAGTGCCCTGACTGTTTGATCGGCCCTGGGGCCGACCAAAGCAGTCATGCGCACTCTACATTTTCTCTATGTAGGCTGCATGCATCCGGGACTCCCCACCAATCACAACGCTGCCATTGCAGCATTGTGATTGGCTTACAGTAGGGGAGGGAGCATGCCTGTTCTTGTCCAGGAGCAGAGGCGGCGTGGGACCCGGCCCAGGAGTAGAGGCGGCGCGGGACCCGGTCAAGTAAGTTTTTTTTTTGTTTACCCGCTCCCCGCCCCCCTCTCTTGTGTATTGTGAGCCGCGGCCCGCGACTGCACTTTAATGGTGGCAACCCTTGATGTGTAGTATCTTTTTACGGGACTCGTGCTGTTTCGTTTGTGGCTTCATGCAGCGCCATTAAATGAACGCCATGGTTTACGAGGATACCACAAACGTATTCCGTGCTGTAAGTGCGTGGTTTGTTGAAGATCCTAAAATGTGGAGGGCTCTCGAAGTCGGATGGGCTGGGGAGACTAACATTGAGAATGCTTATTGAAGGGCGGGGGCGGGCCAATAAAGGTGCAGCCTGCGCGCTGAAGGGCACAGAGGACCCTAGCGGGCGCACACCTTAGTGCTCTCCGTAAATCCTGCGGGAATGCGATGCAGGGTGCGGCCGGATTACAGGTAACGAGGATTTGCTGCGAATCCTCGTTACCTGTAATCCGGCCGCGCCCCGCATCTGCTCCACTTTTTCTTTTTGTGTTTGTTTCACACTGCAGCCACAGTTCATGTTTCTCCTTCTCTTATGTTGTTTCTCACTACTCCAGTATCCTCCTCTCTTTTACTACATTTGCACTTTTAAAATGTTTCTTTCTCAATTGTTCTTACAGCCGCCATTCCTTTATTCATCTTTGTTTCTTTCTTTTCTCCCCTTGTGTTCGCTTTCCTTCCCTCCCCCCTTTGTGCCTTTCTTCTCTTGCATATTGCTTCCTTCTCGTTCATTTTCGTTCTTTGCCCAACCTACATTCCCGTCTACCCTACTTTTCACCTTCATTGTCTTGCTTTTCTTCCTTCTTTCCTACACCCCTCCAAGCTTCACTACCTTCCTTGCTTCCGTTTATTTGTTACATTCACCCAGCCCGTCCTTCTTTCCTAACCCAATTTCACTTATAATTCCTTTATCCATACTTCCCAGTCGCCTTCTTTCTTTATTTCATTATTTCTTTATTATATTGTAGGAAACTCCCTCATATTTCAGTGCCCAGGAACAACCCGTTTTTTTTGCCTTTCACCCACCCGACTTAAGGCCTACTGTCGTTTTCAGGTGCGAGTCTGACATGCTGAATTTATCTTTGTTACCCGGTTTTATAAATGAAGCTTGACGTACGCGAGTCTGCCCCAGTCCTGCTGGCCTTTCAGCGGTAGGCCTGGCCTGGCATGGCTGGCCTCACAGTAGTCTGACCCGTGCTTGAAGATTGGCTAGCCCCTCATTTGTTTCTGCACTGCAAATAAGAAGCAGCTGCCACAGTCGAACGTTTCTTTCAGATGTGAGCCTTAATGCGCATACCACTGTGCAGACCTGCCGGCCGTTAGCAGAGTGTGGGATCCGGGCAGACCCGCTCATTGAGGCATGCCTGGGGCTGGCCTGTGTGCCCCCAAGGCCCCTGGCACAGAGGCATGCAGTGTGTCTGTTGATACGGGTTGCTGGGCCCATTGGGACTGCCTTTTCCTCTGCTCTGTCAAGCCAGTCTGCCAATTTCCTGCCTACTTTTCGCTAACTAACCTAACTGGCCTCCAGCTTTACTCCTCCATTTCAGTACCTCTTCGCTGATTTAAATGGTTTTCACTTTGTACCTTAGTGATCGTGTACGTTGTCTTAGTGATGGGCAACTTTGCATTGCTGGAGAACAATTTTATATCACTTTTGAACCAGAATTTTTTGCAACCAACTGATAATTTTTTTGCTCTGGTAAATACATTCACACAAGTGCTGTTTGTTTTTCATTGTTCGGCAGTGGGATTCTTCTGCAAAGTAATACACGGCTTGCCACCAAATTTCACGAGATGTTTGCTACTAATAGGGATATCGACATTTGTGACCGAGTTACCTAAGGAAGGCATAAGGCTGAACTGCGCGCTGCATTCCATATTCATTCTGAATTTTTTTTTAAAGTGCAGGTTGTGTCCTTTGGGGCAAAGTACTTAGAAATTCGCTCATTAGTGTCGAGCTCTTCGAGATACTTTTTGAATGAGGCAAGCTTGCATTTCAGGGAGCAACCTGCAGTTCCTGAGCGCTGCGGATCAAGGTTGCACTACAATGGCAGATTGCTGTGGGAAGGTTTACGCGGATTGGGCACATTTTTGATTTGATTCTAATGTTTTCTTCACACTTGTGCTTCAAAATGCTATATGTGGATCCCCCTTTTTTTCAACAATTTGCGGTAAATATGTTTGTGTAAAACCCACCATTTGAATCCATTTTTTTTTTAACATTTTCTTGCGAGGGAGAACCCCCCGCACCTTCCTTTTGCAGTTCGGGCTCGCTCGCTTATTACATTAGGGTACACCATTTTTCGCCCTCCCCCCACTTTCAAAATCCACCAGCCGCCACTGATCAATACAATGTTTTTTATACTCTGTTTCAAGTCCAAGTGCACTACTGTACACCACGGTTTCTATGAGTAAAAGCAGACTAAGAAATACACTGCACGCTATGAGGAAAGATAGTTGAAACAAACAAATACCCACTAATTCTATGAAAAAACATGGGATATATAGACTTATGTGAGGAAGGTCATTGTCTGGTGAGATTTCCTTTATGAATCCTGCTTATTAGAAGTGATAACCAGTGCATGTGGCAATTGTCTGATTGTGAAAGAGTGGGGTGAGTGAAGCAGGAGTAGTAATCAATTTTAGTCCTGAAAGTGAAGTTAGGTTGACTTGTATACAGAGTTAGGGTGGCAGAGAACTCTTAAGGGCTTCTGTGGCAAACAAATCCAAGCTCTTGCTATACAGGGATATTACTTCTATGGGAAACAACTTTAGTTTCACCGAGGGGCTGGCAAGAGCATTATCAACCTGATCTGTCAGTACTAGCAAAGGAAAACCAGTGTGCCTGCAGAACTGCTCATGGATCATTTTTAACAGGTCCATCAATAAACAGCTACAACTTTAATATGAATGCATCTTCAATTTGCCTTATAAATACACCATTTTACTTTCTTCAGAATATGACATGGTTCCTTGAGATGCCTGGACAACCTGGAGACACAACACTTGAATTTCATAATAAATGTACCTAACTAGGGATCTGCATAAGCCTCTTCCTATTGCCATGGCAATAAAAGCTGGGCGGGGTCTTTCAACTGAAAAATGTAGTCACCACTCTATCACAGTTAGACATGGTCTTTCAGACTACAGTTGACTGACAACTTGGACATCGCTGGCCACGTCTTGTCAAAATGCAGATTTGACCTTCAATGCTAATTTAGGATCACTGCCCTGTGTTAGCAGTCTAGTTTCCCAAAATTCTCATGATTGTTGGAAGACTATGTATTTTGTGCCACTTATAACTAATGTGTGGGATGAGTTAGTAAACAGCAGATTTGTGAAGAGAAGTTTCAACTTCATGAGATAACCTTTAAATATACCTTTGCAACTAAATATCCAATAAAGGAAACTGTCTATCTTTTTATATCTTAGACAAGATAGGATGCAAACTGACATTAAAAGTTTATAATGGAATCCACTCATAAATGAAGTAGATCAGCAGTTTGCAGAAGGTTGTGGGCGGCGGGGGGTTTGGCCCCAAACGGGGGACTGAACCAGGCCCTGCGTCCAACACCTTACTGCACACAGTCAAAAGATACGCTCAGTGAGGGAATTAATAAATATAAACAAATGTAAAAAAAAACAGAAATTCATTGAAGCAAACAAAGGTTATAGTGACATTACAGTTTGGTGAGGTAATAAGGCTTTATCTTACATTAAACAAAACTGGATATTCACTGAAAAATCCCAAAGGTTAAAGTCTTGTTATAATGAGGCCCTGAAATAATATCAAAAATATCGCTTTAAAAATAAAAAAAAAAAGGGAAATACACCAGTTATAGTTTGCCGGGCTAACTAGAGCTTGCAGCCCCATCATGCACTACTTATGACTTCATATACTAGATCACTCGTAACATGTTCAATGACATCACTGATAACATTATCAACCTACTGCTGCTCAAATTACTCTATAAATCAGTAGAACAATTAAGATATAAAAGTAAGTACTAAATGGTGCATTATGTAAAGCATAAATTACCACTGACACACACACACACAAGCGCTCTACGCACAGCATTCACCCTGTGCGAAACACTTTTGAGGACAGCCAAACTCATGTGGGTAATGAACCAGACACAAGTGCACAAGCCTGTGATGCAGACGATCTCTGCCTTGTCACCAACTTTTCACAGAGAACCCTCTTCGCTCAGACACCCAGGCCCCTGTAGGTGGCAAAAACCCTAACACACACAGCCTTTGTCCTGTCCTAAATCCTTTGCAGAAAACCAACATCTTGTGAGCAATCAACCACACTTGGGTGGGAAAATGTCTATTCAGGACAGTTTTCGCCCTGTGAAGAACTGCTCCACGTGGAGCCAACTGCCTCTACACAACCCTGTCCTGTGGCTGTAAGGCCATCAAGCGGTACTAGGCCACTATTGTTATGGGTGGGATCATGTGGCACTGGTGTCCTGAAGCCCGAACTACTATGGCTCTGCAAACTAGGTCAAGTGTCCCATTTGGGCACTTGACTCTCAGGGTAACGAGTGTGAGTTGGCAAGGGCTTCTCAGGGAGGAAATGTGGGAACAAAAACACAGAACTCAGGCAGTCAAAGAGACACTATTTACTGTGCAACCTAGTGCTTATCTTTTAGTGTTTTTAGTTTCACAACTAAAAGGAATTCTTCACAATTAGGAGGAGCAACTACAAGATTAGCTATCATACTCACACGTTCTTAGTTAAGTACTATACCCTTTACAGGGCCCTTATTCTGCTCTACGGTGTCCTGGCAATGTCTATGGTGACTTCCCAGTGATTCAGTCTTATGCAAGATTAGGTAAAAGTGTAGGTTCACTAAGCATTTGCCATATCGGCAACTTGTAGGTCAGTAAGAACAGTTCTTAAACCCAAAGAATACTCAGTGGCACAAGCAATCTCCTTTGGTAAGATTAGCTTTGTGCGTTTGCGACTGTCTTTCAACAATGTTTTGCTGCTGACCCCTGTGCTATTTGCTCAGCTGGAATGCGGTTTGGCTAAAGACTGATGGTGCCCTTGTCGAGCTCGCACCATCAGGGATACTTCACTATGGTGGCTGTCAGTCTTCGCTCGTGGCGCTAAGGATTTAACGTGCTGGGTGGATTGACAAGTGCTAGTCTGCAGCCTTGAGTCCAGGGGCAGGTTTCATGCTTAGGCGGTGAAGATGTTTCCTCGGTCGAATGTGCCACACGCCATCAGCACTAGTTCTTTTATTTTAACATCATTACTACAGATATTTGTTATTTGATAAATACTTAAATATCAAAATGTAATCTCTTTTTATAATAATCATTGCCCAAGAATGTACAATTAACGAAAAATATTATCATAAAACAGATTATCAAAAAAACTCAATATAAAAAAGACTCACTAACTCCATTCATTTATACTCATAGGTAGCACTAGTTGAAAACAATCAATCAACACCAAACGCAAAATACAGTTTCTATCCACTAAATCAATTATTTGTACACTGTTTGTACACTGCTGGTTGGTGAGCCTGAAAACGGTTGACGCACGTTTTGTCTCATTATACCACCTTACTCAGGACCAAACTCCAGTGGTCTTAGGTATCATACGTGTGGGTGTTGAGGCTTTTTTCTGTCTACACATTATTGATTAATAACACTGTTATATTAAAAACCTTTCAATATAAAGCGGGTCTACAACAATTAGATCTACGAAAATTAGGCTACATGTATTTAGCAACGAGTCAAGAAAAGCTCCAAACAACTCATAGACAAACAGAAAAAGAACACCCTCTCCACCAAGGATAGAACCATGCCGACTCAGAAAGAAAAAAAAGACAAGATAATGAGATAACCCATAAGTATACAACTTTGCTTCCACTAAAACACTCAGTGATATTAGATATTCATACCTATCTGTAATCATCCATACTATTACTAATTACATCACATATCTTAACTCACTTACTTCACAATGCTTTCATGCAGCACCCATATTGACGTCATGAATTTACACGTTATGCTGCAGATGTGCCAAAAAGCCTAATGCGCATCTATCTGCAACATACTGTTAACTCAAATATCAGAGGAATGCCTCCCACATCCTACAATTAAATTGAGCCTTTATTGCTTGTTACATACTATATTGGGATTATATTTATATTAACAGAGTTGCAAGGTGTCACTTCATATATCCACCTTCCACAGTGGTGCAAGGACAGGCAGACCACTCCTAAATCCATGGCCCGATATATGGGGGCAGTCTAAATATAAAACAAGTTACTTTCTACAGTATTATTTAAATATTCTCCAAAATAACTCCTTTACACAGGATTTCTCTAAAGAAACTGCTGCTTCGCGCCTCAGCTTTGTATGCACATACACATTATTAATACACTTCATTTAAAAAAATGCCACTAAGGAGCTGATTAGGATGGCGGGGAGACCGCCACCGTCAGGCTGTTGATGGCGGTCTCCCCGCCATTCTAAGCAGCTTTCCCGCCGCCAGATTTTGATGGCAGGCGGTGTGCTGGCCTGTGGAAAGCCCGACCGCCACGGGTCCGACAGTAGCAATCATTCCCATTGCCTGTCGGACCGCTCCGCATCCCCAGAATGGTGTGCCATAGGGATAACAATGTCCCTCCCCGCCAGCCTTTTCATGGCGGTTCACCTGCCATGAAAAGGCTGGTGGAAAGGGACATTGGGGGCCCTTAGTGGGCCCCCCTTCCACTCTCCCCCCAGACATGGAACCTGGGGGGACCCTATGGTGGCCCCCTACATATCCCTGTACCACGTGACCGGCACCGCATGGTGTCTGTCACGTAGTGCAGGGCTATGTAAAACATCCCTTTTTTACATTGCGGCGGGTGCTGCAGCTAGCAGCACCTGCCGCAATGTAAAACATGGGCAATGCGACCGCCACGCTGGCGGTCGCATCCTAATTTGCCCTGTGGGACCGCCGTCAGCATGTCGGGCAGTCCCCATCCCCGATAGGGTACGTCCGCCCGCCATCCTAATCAGCCCCAAAATGCTGAGATCTCATCCTCCATCGCACTTCTCAGTAGGCTAAACCTCTATTTTCTCACCTGTAGTGTGCACATCTCTCTGCCTAGTATGGGCAGTTCGTATACATTATAGAGAGGTTTGTTATCTTGCGCATCAGCTTGGTATATGCGTGTGTGATATTTGTGTTATTCACGCCCCTAACTATCAACACTCAAGAAGAGCCGCCTGTCACTCAAAAGACAGCTACTAAATCTCAAAATCCGTCCTCTCACACATTTCTGAGAGCAAGGTGAACCTTCGTTTTACTCGCAGATTCTTTACCGACCCGCCTATCTTTCCCATTCTGCTATCCGGTTCAGGTATAGCAACTTTTTTCAGGGTCTTTTCCACACCATTGGTCAGTTCTTATTGTGGCTCCGCACTCCTGGTGCAGAAAGTTGCGACAGTAGCTGAAGTCAGTGCGCCGAGGTGGCACCTATATAGGTACCGCGCACGCCACTTTGCCGATGCGGAGTCGAACGACACCACCTACCGGCGCACAGGGATACTGCTTGAAAATCTTCCAAATCCAGTTTGACGCCTGGGGATTCAAAGGGTATGGAATCTGCGGCTAGAAGTCTCAATCCGATTGTACGCCTTAACTTGCTTTATGTAGTTTGATACATCAAACTAGATTTTATATCTGCTATGTGGTTAGATTAATAAGAAAGCCGCGTTCCTAAACAACAGCGACAATAATCAGGCACTATTTTCGCACTGCATCTTTCATACCCATATTCCAAAACTACCATTACTCTTAGATACTGGGTATTGAGCTTAACTCCAAAGGAGGAGGTACAAACTAGGAGACCTAATATGTTGAGGACATGTGTGGAATCAACACAATCATGTTACTTCACAGAAAACCACAATCACTTCTATTTACATATGTTCTCCCACCTTATGTTTTCATTCAAACCTTCTTTAAGGGTTTTCAATGTAAGGATTAAAATAAATCCCTCCTTGTGCATTTTTCAGCTCATGTTCTATCACTGGGTCCATGTAAGAAATTGGGTTATTAGTTGAGAGAGGTGGAAGCCCCACTCAAGTAATAAGCACAATCCTTGTCAGGATGAACCACAAAAGTCACTAAATAAACTTGTGTTTAACCCTCTAATAGATTGCCACATAGCAGTCAGGATTAACTTAGAGGCAAAGTGTAAAGTATTTATGCAGCACTAAAACAGTAGTAAGTGAATACACAATACAAGAAAATTCTCAAACCAATTTTGAAAAAAAGAGAATACAATGGAACGAATAAAATGACACCAAAATGAATTAAATTCAATCAATAGAACCAGATATATCAGTTGTACGTGAAAGTGGTTCCAAAAAGCAGAAAGCGCCACTTGCGGTTATTTGATCGCGCTGCACGTGCAGGCCCAGCATGATTGAGCGAGAATCAGAAACACGGACCAGGTTCGTTCTACTGAAGAGCTACCTTCTCAAGTCCGTGCGCACAGTGCCATTCGCGTTGCTGGGGGCTCTGAAGATGAGGCTGTTGGAGTGACAAGCGGTCAGGTGTCATGGACGGTGGCTGCTGTAACATGAAAAGCCGGTCATTGCTCAAGATTCGCGTTGGCAGTCTAAGTGGGTTTACCCTGTTGTCTCAAAGAGCAGGTGTCACTGGAGCTTCATATAGGTGGTTGTTGCAGGTAGTTGATTCTCGGCACGAATAGGTCACTTCGCTGTGAGCCCAAAGACTTCTGTACCTTCATCTTTTCTTTAGGAGTAGTACATTCTGACGTCAGCCAAGGTTCTATTACTTGGGATCAGGACTCACTCCAGGAAAGGCCGGAAAGAGGGCTCAGGCAGGTCCAGTTTGTGCTGGGCAGTTGCAGGGAGGCATCTGGAAGCGTGTTGTGTCCAGGTAGATCAAACAAGAGGACAGCCAACTAACCCTTAGAGTCAGTTCTGGGGATCCTGGGTTCAAGGCAAGCAGGTCCAATCTTCTTTAGCAGAGAGCAGAGCGGTCCTTCTTCTGAATCTTACACAGTTCCAGGAGTGTTCTGATGAGAGGTTCTGAAGGTGCCACTTTTATTCCTAGTGCCAGCATGTGGCTGGGGGATAAACTCTTTGTCTAACCTTCCCCCCTTTCCTGGGTTTGGCTCCAAACTGTCTAGGACTACAAAGGGAAGCAGGCCCAGGTGTGAGCTGCATTTGCCAGTGGGAGGGCAGGAAGCCCTTTGAAGTCAGAAAGTGGGTGGGCAAGCCGTGAGGCTACCCCTTTGAATCTCAGGAAGGTTGACTACAATCCCCCAGGACATCCTGCTCAGAAGAGCAACACCCTAACCCACACCCAAGGCCCTTTTATCTCCATACCCGGAAGGAATACACAAAACACCACATGCCAGGCATTCACAGTCATGTGACCCAAGACACCGGCAGAAAGGCACTTGTGGTTTAGGCAAAAAAAATTCAACTTTCTAAAAGTGGTATTTTCAGAATAGTAACTTAAAGTCAGGCTTTACCATTAAACAGGATTTTAAATCACAATTAATTTGAGTATATATCTAGATCTGGTTCCAACCTGAAGTTATCATTTATTAAGTGTAATAATGTAACCCAGTCAGTCAATGAGAGAGATAGCCTAACGGTAGTGAAAAACGACTTTATGAGTTTTCCCCTGCAAGGACAAGTAAAACCTCAACATACAATTCCTACTTTTTAAATGCTGTGCGCCCCGCCTTATGAGTCTTTAGGGCCTTATTTAGGGGTGAGTTAGAAGAAGTAAAAGGGAATGTTAAGGCCTGGCAAAAAGTTTATTTTGCCAGGTCAAAATGACAGTTTAAAACTGCGCTACAGGCTACAGTGGCAGGCCTGAGACAGGTTTTAAAAGGCTACTTTGGTGGGTGGCATAATGAGTGCGGAAGCCCACCAGAAGCATTTAATTTACAGGCCCTGGATACATGTAGTAACATTTACTAGGGTCTTAAGTACATTAAATGCACCATCAGGTGTAGGACACGTTCACCATGTTTAGAACGAAGTGCACAACCACTTTACCACTGATTAGCAGGGAAAAAGTGCAGAGTCCTAAAGGCCGACATAAAAGGGTTTAGCAAAGGAAGGAAAAAATCTGGGGTGATCCTTCAGAAAGGGCTAGGTCCAACAGTCCAGCTTACATTTTTCTAATATGACCCACTTCAGTTAGGAATCCTCATGCTTGTTCTCAATTCAATGCAGAACCATGGGTCCTGGTGTTTTCTGGTCTGGCCCTCCAACTTTTGTTGTCGTAAAGCGCTCTGATACCTGATGTCTCGGGTCTAGTTTGCGCTATATAAAACGCTTAATTTTTTTTTTTTTAAATAACATGGACTTATCAGGTGAGAAAAACAAAGGTTCCCCTTGCTCAGAAATATGGAGGACAGGATTCTGATAATTAGTGACTCTTTTGTGTGATGCGCATTAATAATGCATATAAAGCCAATGTTAAAGCAAGAGTGTTATTTGTATGCTAGATTGTCAGCATTAAAGTATGAAGATATTTTATTAATTTGACCCAACTGCTGACAAAATACATTTTGTGATGATTTAAGCCAAAAAACTAAGTTAAGGTCCTTACTTAGATCTACCCCCATATACTTTGCTTTGTATTTAAGAGTGGTCTGTTAATCCGTGCAGCACTGTAGAAGACGTGGGCATGTCTCAATCAATAAGCTGTGTAACAAGCAATAGGGCTCAATTTAGTTTTAGGGTGTGGGAGGTTTTCCCCTGATATTAGCGTTTACATGTTACCATTAGATGCTGCATTAATGAGACATCTTGAGCATAACATATACGTACATGACCAAAATATGAGCGCATCATGAAGGGATTGTGAAGTGAGTTAAGATACATTATGTAATTAGTGATAACATGGTTGATGAATATTGTTAATTACGTATGAATATTTTGAAAGCAAATAATTTAACTATGAGTGTTTTGATGGTAGCAAAGGTGTATACTTATGCGGGGGTAGCCCGAATCCCAGGACATACTGTTTGGGGTCAAGGACAACAAGTTTTCATGTCTATTTTGTCCTTGGGACAGGTAGGCCCAACCCCCTCCAGCACAATCCCTTTGGCTGCCAGATTACAGCATCACTTAATGGATCAGGGAAGGGCATTGTTTGCAGTCAAGGTAATATTTGTGTCCATAAGTTAATGCTGTTCGAACTTGTATTTATGGTTCATTAATGCAAAGCCTTTAGTATTAGGGTGAGCGTTCTAAAGAAATGTTGTAAGCTCGGACTGCACTACTGACAGTGGTCCAAGCATAAAAACGTGTACACTAATTAGCAAAGTTTGACAATATGAGGCTACATATATTTCTCCCAGAATGCTCTCTGATTAGATGCAAATATTTGCAAAAGCTTGAGCAAGATTAATGAGTCTTTGCTTTAAAATTAAATGTTCACAAAAAAAATGCAACTAGGAAACAAACGTTTTGCCAAACTAATGTGGAATTTTAGGTACCATATCTGTGAAGCATCATCTACTAAAATTTGCATGCTAGTATCCCCCAAAAAATATTCATAATAAAAATTCAGCGCAACCAGTTTCAACAAGATTATGGGAAACATGAAAATAAATAATCACTGGCAAAGCCAATAGGTCTGACATTGTTGGTCAACCTTTAGGTTTTGTCAATGCGTGTCTTGCTTTGACATGGTTTTTGTAAAACTTTATTGTTGTGGGTGCTGCCAGGCACTCACAATTATAACAAACACTGGCAAAAGCAATAATATTTTTTGGTCTCAAAAGCACACATTGCCACAGTAGTCTATGGCACTGAACAAACCTACTTTGTGTGCCGATATGCTACTTGCGAAAGAGCAGAATGCTGTCACGCACAGTGAAGCCAGTCTATAGATAGAGGGGGGCGGGGGAGAGGGAGAGGGAGAGACAGAATTTTAATAAAAACGAAAGGTCTTGGTTAACTTAAGCCCTAATTAGGGGCCCAATTCTTAAATAAAGTCACAAAACTGCTCCTATAGTATATGCCATTGCATTAGTGCAGATTTACAGCTTTCATGAATTCATCATAACTTACAGAAGTAGGCCAGGACATCATACTCCTAGAAAATATTTGTAAACTGCATTTTAGCACAAGCAAATATGCATGGGTAGATCTATGTTTATCACGAGAAAGTTCTCACCACTTGTCGACGACTTCGAGGTGGAACCAAATAATGCAAGTGACCAAAATCCCCTCACAGTTTCCTTCAGTATAACAGCTCAGGTTGGGAAAGGCGATGGCTGCCCTATTCATTATAATCGCAATAAAGGGGTAAGATTAAATTGGGGCAAAATAAACCCCACCCAATTTGAGGAGAAAACTGTTACAGCAAATTTAAAACTTATTATGAGATGTCTCCAAGATGAGTCTCCCCCGACGAGGTGGTTCATGATTTTGAACTGATCTGTGCTGATGTGGCTAAAAATCTGACCAGATCAGTCCAGAGCAGGGAACCCCAGGAGATACGGTGGTTTAACACTGAGTGCTCCAGAGTTCAAAAGAACCTTAAAATGGCCCTCCTTGCTAACCCCCGTGATAGCACCCAAATTAAAAATTCAAGGCAGACTTATAAACGCACTATTAAACAAAGGAAAGAAGAACTGAGGAGATTAGCTTGGGAAGATCTGGAGAGAGCCAGTGTGAGAAGTTGGCCTGGCATATGCTGTCCACTAATTATAGTGGGCACCTTGCACCAGTCCAAACAACCTCTTATTGGAGATAGGTTAAAGACAACCTTTATTGAAAGCTATCCTAGTGGTAGCTATGGAGAGCAGCCTTCAGGCTAAGTCTTGAAGGAATGTAAAGCAGCTTGTTTTACCTGTCTATAATCTCTTGAGTGACCAAATGAAAGAGGACCACACCAGGTATATATTCAAAATATATGTATTTATTACTAAACACACCCTCTAGTCTCTTTATGAGGCTAGAGTTCAAGTACATAAATTATAAGTTAGTTATCTACAGTAATAGCACAAATACACGTTTGAGCCCTAGGGGCGTACTCATACCATATACCAATAAAGTGGTATAAGAACCACGACTGAGCTAGACACCGGGCCTAGAGCCTGTAGAAGTGCTTGGACCACAAGGAACCACCCAAGGTAGTGACACAGGGGACCCACGGGGACGCGTGCAGTGTATGAACACAGCCGCGAATCGCCGTTAACTTCTATGGGGAAAGTCGCGGTTTGAATTTAAAAGAAAAGGGACACTTAGAGGAGGACTTGGAGCAAACCCTTTGAGAACTAGGCTGTTCTAGTGTCAATACCCACGGGAGCACCGGAGTACTCGAGTTACCTCACCCAGGGAGCCGGGTGCATAGGTGTCTTTCGGGTCGGGTTTCGCTGTCGCTTTCAATGGCGATCTGCTGCAAAGTGCTGCTGGCGGCCAAGTCGAAAGTGTTCGGGTGGATCCAAAGGTGGATCGAAGATCTGAAGAACCTGAAAGCAGAGGGGACAGAGTCTGGGTCACTAGCCAGTGACCAGGAAGGCGATGAGCAGATGCCCACCGATGTCGAGTGCTTCAGGTAGGTTGACGGTCGTCTTGACTCTTCAGCCACGAGGTCCAGGAGGCGTCGACGACGACCAGGAGCTGGATTCGAGCTGTCCCACGACGTCTGTCGATTGCAGGGGTGTCGGCGACCGGATTGGACCCAACAAGCCTTGGCAAAGGCAAGTCTCGTGGAAATGGAAGAAGGACGATGTTGCAGACCAGCAAGGTCTGTGGGACTCACCCAGCGAAGGTAAGTCAGGGCACGCCTGGAGCAACCAGGGAGCCCAAGCAGAAGAAGATTGGCCTTCGGGAGGGCCTGCTAGCCAACGGACTAGTGACCGCGAAGGAGCCTCGAGTCGACGCACGTGGAGCTGGCTCCCAGGACACTCGTGGAGTGGAGGCCAGTGATCTTCGGTGCAGTTGGTGCTGGAGGCTGGGGCTACTCGGAGCCCAAAGCACAACTTCGTGGGAGACCCAGAAGAGGATGCACTTACAAAAGTACGCGGTGTCCAGGGGTCACGGTTCCACGTTACCCACGATAGCCACGGGCCTCAGCTCTGCTGGGGACTCAGGGTAGCCTCGGGAAGTCTGGAAATCCACCTCTGGTGATGCAAAGACTTCCGGCGTCCGGCGGGAGCTTCAGCGATGCAGACCGGACAATTGCTTCGTTGGTGCCTGCCAAGCAGGGGAGTCACTCCTTGACCCCAAGGGAGATTCTTCAGTCCTCTAATCTTAAAGTAGAGCGTCGAAGGTCCAGGATTCTGTGTCAGAGTTTCATCCAGGTAAATCTAAAGTCCTAAGGACTGGGGTCCCATACTTATACTAAGGTAGGGGGTTGGACATACTCTGTGGCCCCACCTATGGGAGGGTCAGGGCAGAGGGGTGGTTACACCCCTTTCCCTTTGTCCAGTTTCTCACAGAGCAGGGGCTGGAAGCCCTGAGCCGGTTTGAACTGGGGTATGCACAGGGACACCAAATGTGCCCCCAGTGCAGGACTTCAAAGCACCAGAGAGTGCTCCCGCCCAGCCCCAATACACACTATCCTGTCTGGGGAGGTGGTTACACCTCCCTGGGACAGGAAACCTATTGTCCAGGCCTCCCTGCCGGAGTTTCGGTCAGCAGCAGGAGGCCAGACTCGTGTCTGTGGCAGCGGCATCAATTTTGTGATGCCAGGGCTCTGGAAAGTCAGTACCGGGTATACCGGTGTGTACATGTCTCTCCTCTAGAAGGGTGGAATGCTACTCCCGCCGCCAGAACTGGCGGGGGGTAGTATTCCAAGATGTTTGACACCAAACACGACATGTTTCCGTGCAGCCATCCCAAAGTTAGGATTTAACGCGAGGTTATAATGCGCTTAAGAGTATATGGTCGGGCTGCACTACAAACAGCATCAGAGAAGGGTCTCCGAACGCTGCAGAGGGGCCCAGCTCATGCAGGGGCACCCTCTCACATAAGAACCACGCACTCTGCCTTCAGGATTGATAAGGCCTGCCATAGGAGTAACTTATAGGTTTATATGTGTGTATGTATGTAGTGATATAGGTAGCCTATATCACAGTAAGGGGTGCATGCACCACCTTACCCAGGCTGCAGTAGCAGACCTGTGGTGTCATTTTGGATGGCCTTCCAGGGGTGGCACAATACATGCTGCAGCCCCTGGTAGGCCTCTGAGGTACCTATGCCCTGGGTACATAGTATACCATATACTAGGGACTTATACGGGCACTCCAGATTCCAATCAGAGATGTGCCTAAGGCACATGGAAACCATTTTAAAGAGGAAGCAGCTAGGCTGGGGTTCTGATTAGCAGGGCCCCAGCCAGACTAAGGTCTAAAAACAGTGAAGCATCAGCAAAAAGTGGGGGTACCCATGTGAGCAGATCCTACTCTCCTACACAACCCCCCCCCCAAACGTAGGGACATTAAACTAACCTTGCCCAGTTAAGTCTTCATGTTCTAAGTGGAAGTACCTAGAGAGTCCATCTGCATTGGCATGGTTACTCCCAGGTCTATGTTCCACTGTGAAGTCCATCCCCTGTAGGGAAATGGACCACCTAAGCAGTTTGGGGTTTTCACCCTTCATTTGTTTTAGCCATAAGAGGGGCTTATGGTCGGTTTGAACAAGGAAGTGAGTACCAAACAAGTATGGCCTCAACTTCTTCAGAGCCCAGACCACAGCAAAGGCCTCCCTCTCAATGGCTGACCAACGTTTCTCTCTAGGGGTCAGCCTTCTGCTAATAAAAGCTACTGGCTGATCCTGACCTTCATCATTCAATTGTGACAGTACAGCCCCTACCCCCAATTCAGATGCATCTGTTTGGACAATGAACTTCTTGGAGTAATCAGGACTCTGTAGAATGGGAGCAGTGCACATGGCCTGCTTCAGGTCATCAAATGCCTTTTGACAGCTAACTGTCCACTGAACCTTTTGGGCATTTTCTTGGAAGTTAAGTCATTCAGGGGTGTCACTATTGATCCATACCCCTTGACAAATCTCCTATAGTACCCAGTCAGGCCTAAGAAGGCTCTCACCTGAGTCTGGGTAGTTGGAGCAGTCCAGTCCATGATGGTCTGGATCTTGCTCTGCAGTGGTTGAACCTGGCCTCCACCCACAAGGTGGCCCAGGTACACAACTTGACTCTGCCCTATCTGGCACTTGGTGGCCTTGATAGTGAGGCCTGCTTTCTGCAGGGCCTGCAAAACATTTCTGAGGTGGACCAGGTGATCCTCCCAGGTGGAGCTAAAGACAGCAATATCATCTAGATATGCTGCACTATAGGCTTCCAGACCTGTAAGGACTGTATTCACCAACCTCTGAAAAGTGGCAGGTGCATTCTTCAGACCAAAGGGCATCACCACAAATTGATAATGCCCACTAGGGGTTGAGAATGCTGTCTTTGGCTTTGCATCATCAGCTAGTCTGATCTGCCAATAGCCAGCTGTCAGGTCAAATGTGCTTAGATACTTGGCTGAGGCCAAAGTGTCTATTAGCTCATCTGCCCTAGGTATTGGATGGGCATCAGTCCTAGTGACTGCATTGAGACCCCTGTAGTCCACACAAAACCTCATCTCTCTTTCCCACCATTGGTGTGAGGTTTTGGCACAAGGACCACTGGACTAGCCCAAGGGCTATCTGAGGGTTCAATAACTCCCAAATCCAACATCTTCTGGACTTCTGTCCTGATACAGTCCCGGACATGGTCAGGTTGCCTATAAATCTTATTTTTAATAGGCAGACTGTCCCCAGTGTCCACTTCATGAGTGCACCAGGTAGTCTGACTGGGTGTCAGTGAGAATATGTGTCTGAACTGATTGAGCACCTGTCTGCAATCAGTCTGCTGCTGGGTAGTGAGGCTGCCTGCCAAGTCTACACCATCCACTGACCCATCATCAGGGTTCTGTGAGAGCAGGTCAGGGAGTGGGTCACTCTCTTCCTCCTGTCCCTCATCAGTAGCCATGAGCAAGCCCATGTCTGCCCTGTCCACATATGGTTTTAACCTGTTGACATGGAGAACCCTGTGGGGACTCCTGGGTGTTCCTAGGTCCACCAAATAGGTAACCTCACCCTTCTGTTCAACAATGGTATGGGGTCCACTCCATTTGTCTTGGAGAGCTGCTGGGGCCACTGGCTCCAACACCCACACCTTCTGTCCTGGCTGGTAAACAGTCAGTACAGCCTTTTGGTCATGCCAGGCTTTTGAAGTTCCTGGCTAGCCTCAAGGTTTTTAGTTGCCTTTTCATATACTCAGCCATCCGGGAGCGGAGACCAAGTACGTAGTCCACTATGTCTTGCTTTGGGGGCTTGAGAGGTAACTCCCATCCTTCCTTCACCAAGCACAATGGACCCCTGACAGGGTGACCAAACAAAAGTTCAAAAGAGCTGTAGCCAACCCCTTTGAGGCACCTCCCTGTATGCAAATAAAAGGCAGGGCAAGAGTATGTCCCATCTTCGCATAAGCTTTTCTGGGAGCCCTTTAATCATGCCCTTCAAGGTTTTTTTGAATCTCTCAACTAAACCATTGCATTGTGGGTTTATAGGGTGTGGTGAACTTGTAAGTCACTCCACACTCCTTCCACATTGCTTTTAAGTATCCAGACATAAAGTTAGCACCCCTGTCTGATACAACCTCCTTAGGGAAGCCCACTCTTGAGAAAATTCCCAGGAGGGCCCTTGCCACCACAGGTGCTGTAGTGGTCCTAAGGGAATAGCCTCTGGGTACCTGGTGGCATGATCCACTACCACCAGGATAAACCTGTGCCCAGATGCTGTTTGGGGATCCATGGGACCAACAATGTCAATCCCCACCCTTTCAAAGGGAACCCCACCACAGGTAGTGGTATCAGGGGGCCTTTGTAGTGCCACCTGCCTTGCCACTGGCCTGGCAGGTTACACAGGAGCGACAAAACTCATTGGTGTCTTCAGACATGTGGGGCCAGTGAAAGTGAGGGACAATTCTGTCCCAAGTCTTGTTCTGGCCCAGGTGACCTGCTAAGGGAATGTCATGGGCTAGGGTCAATAGGAAGCCCCTGAACTTCAGAGGTATAACCAACCTCCTGGTGGCACCAGGCTTGGGGTCTCTACACTCTGAGTACAAGAGTCCATCATCCCAATACACAGTATGGGGATCACTAGCTTTCCCAGCAGCCTCATCAGCTTGCTGTCTGAGGGGTTCAAGAGAGGGGCAGCTCTGCTGCTCCTGGCTCAGATCTGCCCTGGAAGGGCCCCCTGTCCCCAAGAACTCAACCTGGTCAGGTTCAAGCTCCTCTGGGACAGTTCCTTCCTCAGGACTGAGATCATCCCCTCAAGAGACTGATCTTCCTTCTGAGCCAAGGGGAAGGCACTGCCTTTACCCTACTACTCCTCTTCTTGGAGGGCACTTGGTCCATTATTCCAGAATCCAAGGCCTGTTCAGTGCTAGACATTTTGGCTTGTGACCTGGTCACAGCAAACACATCTGCAGGGATGCCCAGCATTTCTGCATGGGTCCTGAGCTCCACTTCTGCCCAAGTTGAAGTTTCTAAGTCATTGCCAAGCAAGCATTCAACGGGTAGGTCTGCACTTACCACAACCTTCTTAAGGCCAGTTACCCCTCCCCAGGAGAAGTTAACAACTGCCAGAGTATGGTCTGTTCTGACGTTGCTAGCATTGGTCACTTGGTACATTTCACCAAGTATGATCTGCCCAGGATTCACAAGGTCTTGTGTCACCATGGTGACACTTGCCCCTGTGTCCCTAAATGCCAAAGCCTCTTTTCCATTGATTAAGGGCTGTTGCCTGTACTTGCCCAGATTACTGGGACTCACAGAGGAGGTCACATCCATGCCTCCATCACAGACTAGGACAGCCTGAGTGAGTTCTCTGACTAGGTCAGAGCTCATCTCCTTACCCAGGGTCAACCCTACTAAACCCTTGGCTTGTAGTCCCACCACCAACTGTAACTGCACTAGGGGGAGCAGGTGCCTTAGGGGCATTGGTGGGGGCTGGAGTAGTCTTTGGACTTGGTGCAATCACTGGTCCAGTGGGTCTTTTGCTTACAGACCTTGCACCATGGTTTCCTTTGGCCTTTCCCTTTTTAGACTGTGAATCCCCACCTGAAGAAGATTTTTGGGGGCCTTGTGAAGACTTTTGATCTTTACCCTTCTCCCCACCCTTATCAGAGTTTTTCGAATCTTGCTTCTTAGGGTCACCACCTTGGTTCTGTACCTTCTGCCTCACCCTGGTTCTGACCCATTTGTCTGCCTTCTTTCCCAATTCTTGGGGAGAGGTCAGATCAGAGTCCACCAGGTGCTGATGCAACAGCTGATTTTGACAGTTATTAAGAATCTGCTCCCTCATTTTTTTGCTTAAATCTGTTTTTATTGACTTTTTTGAGTTACAGATACAGGAAAGGCCATATACTTATAACAGTACCCATGCACGGTGACTCTTAATAGCAATGGAAACATGTTCTTGCTACTTGAATATTGAGCATTGCAGACATTTAAAATGTGCCTATCGCAGCAGAATACATATGATGACGACATTTTGGCTCATTTCATACACAGGATGAAGGCTAGTCCAGTATCTGCATGATTTCGGCAGTCCAACAAGTAGTGTCTTTCTGCTGGTACAGCGTGGACTTCAGTACAGACATAATATGATCAAAACAGGTAACGCCCAACAACCCCAACACAGACCGGCATTAGTACCAATATCCCCATCTCCCCAATTTCCTCAACCAACGCTCTTCAGCGTTACAGACTGACTATCACTCCCCTGTGTTGACATCTATTATGTTCACCGTGATGTCAGCGCTGATTAACACACACGCGGAACTGTGCAGCTGCACACCTCCCTGAGTCCCGACATCTATTCCGGGTCTCCGCACCTCCCCTCGAACTGCCCTCCTGAGCATTCCTCCTCAATCTGCCGAAGCGTCTGTAGCAGTCCCTCCCACTGTGCAGCTATGGGCTCCTTCCTCAGTCCCAAAGTTTCTTCCCGTCTGATGGCAGTACCCTCCGCCCTGGCCCATGCGGAGAGCGAATGTCTCCATGCGCGCGTGTGAGGTGGGTCCTGCGCTTTCCATCTCTTGGTAAGCAATCGCTTAGCGACCACAAACCCCAGGTCCAGGAATCAGGATGTAACTTTCATGGCTGGGGTTCTACGGAACTGGTGCAACAGATAAACAGTCCAGTCAAAGGCAGGCTACAACCTGTGCTGACGCGTAGCTGCTCACTGATTGTGTGCCAGTACGTGTGTGGTTTGTGGCAGCTCCATAGCATGTGAATCAGGCCCGCCCCAGGTTCGGCACATCTAGGGCACACTGCATCCGTACGATGGAAATACCTATTAACCATCTCGGGCGTGAGGTATGCCCTATGTATGATGAACAACTGTATCTGTCGGAACCTCATGTTCCTGGGTATGCGCACTGGGCTCTGCAATACCCGTTCCCATTCCCTGTCTTCCAGTGGTCTCCCTAGGTCAATTTCCCATTTGCGACGGAGCGGGTCTAAGTTGATCGCCGCATGAGTTTGCAGGGACGCCACAAACCAGCGGATCAGGTGTCTGCCTTGCCCCATAACGTGGAGGTATTGTATGGTAAGGTGCTGGTTGGGTTCTGTGGACATGTCTCCCCATTTAGCGGTCAGGGTTGCAATCAGTGAGCGGTGCACTAGGAACTGCCCTGGCGGCAGTCCGTCACCCTCTACTAGGGAGCCATATGGGGCAAGTGCGCCATCACAATACAAATCTCCCAATGTTTGTATGCCAGCGTCCCGCCAGTGCGTCAATGTGAGGGAGGTAAGTGTTTGCATCCCGCTAGGAGAACCCTCTAGTGGCAACGCCGGTGCATATGGGACCAGCGTCCTAGTGAGAAATAAGCTTCTAGGGTAGCATTTGTACGCCACCGCCAGAAGGAGGGGTGTTGGCGTCGCGGCCCTGGTGGCTGGGTGGAAGATTGCAAGGAGTCTCTCCAGGGAGTATGGAGGCAGTGTAGAGGCTGTATCTTCCCAACCCCGGTCCGCAAACCAGCGGGCTATCCATTGCAGCTGTGCAGCTAAGTAGTAGTGTTCTAAGCAAGGTGCCGCCAGCCCCCCTTGATCTGTGGGAAGGTATAGTTTCGCTAGTGACAGCCTGTGTCTACTGTTCCCCCAGATGAAGTCCCTGATTAACTTAGAGAATGTGGCAAAAATGGCCGCAGGTATATATAAAGGTAGGTTAGCGAAGTAATATATCAGCCTGGGGAGAATCACCATCTTGGTGAGCGCCACTCTGCCCGTGACCGTTAGCGGCAGTGTGCTCCAGAATCGCATTTGTGCCTTGATGGCTGTGGAGGCTCTACCCAGGTTGCCGTCAAAAAGGTCCCTCGGCTTACGGTATATCTGTATTCCCAGGTATCGGAAGGTGTCTCCCTCCATTGCACCCTCGTACCATTGAGGGTGTATCCCGGGTCTTGACTCCCTCTCCGAACGCATAAAGACAAGACTTACTGGCGTTTACCCGGAGGCCTGAGACAGCAGCAAAATCCCGCAGGACATTGGCCAGCTGGTCCGGGATATTCTCGATGTCTCTCACGTACACCAGCAGGTCATCTGCATACAACGACACTTGGTGTATCGCATCTCCCAGCGGTATGCCGTCCCTTAAGGTTGCGCGGAGGGCCGCCGCTAGAGGCTCGATCGCCAGCGCAAACAGGAGTGGGGATAATGGGCACCCCTGCCTGGTGCCCCTGCATATGGGCACAGCATCATATATGTACGGGCCCAGCCTTACCCGGACTGTAGGGTTCTTATATAATAGGCCTACCATTTGTAAAAGTTCCAGCCCCAAATCATACCGCTGTAGCAACGCCGACAAGTAGCTCCACTCCAGGCAATCAAAGGCTTTTTCCAAGTCTAACATTAAACAACCCGCCTTTGGCCAATTTTGTACACTATCCGTTGCCACTGAAAGAACCTTCGCAGGTTCTGCGACGTGCTCCGCTTGGGCACAAAGCCATTTTGGTCACTATGGACCAGGTCCGAAACCACCGGCGCCAGGCGCTCCGCTAGTACCTTGGCCAGTATCTTACAGTCCGCATTAAGAAGTGCCAGCGGTCTATAAGATCCCAGGGTTGTGGGATCTCTATCTGGCTTTAGCAGGGACACCAAGTATGCTTCGCGCATCGAAGGGGGTAACTCGCCTTCCTCTAGCGCTGTTGCGCAAAGCGTATGCAGATGCGGCACCAGAGACTCCCGGTAGGCTTTATAAAATTCGGCCGGTAGGCCGTCTGGACCCGGTGTTTTCCCAGATGCCATGGATGCAATCGCCTCCCCTACCTCCTCCAGGGTGAGGGGGCAATTGAGTGCCTCCAGGTGCATGTTTGAGGCTGTGGGTAGCTGGATCTGTTCGAGGAATCTCTCGAACTCGTGGCCCGGACACCGGACCCTGGACCGATATAACTGTGTATAATGCTCCACCATGACTCTATGTATCTCTCTTTGCGTGTACACCAATCCTCCCTCCTGCGTACGTATAGCTGCAATCGGTGCGCGAGTGCTGTCTTGCTTGAGCAGCCAGGCAAGTAAGCGGCCTGCCCTATCTGCCGTGGCATGTGTGCGGACTGTGTGGGCTGCATAGTTATGACATCGCAGGCGTTCCAGCAGCTCCGCGAGTTGCGTCCGAAGGGCCTCTAGGCGACACGAGTGTCTGCCCCCGCTTTCCCCCTCGCGCTCACATTGCAACAGTTGGGATTCGAGGCGGGCAATGGACTTCTCCAGCTGTCGCCGTATATTCCACGTGGCGCCTAAGCAATGAACCCTGAGTGTGGTTTTGAGGGCATCCCACTCCACCCGTGCGCTACTTGCTGTGCCCTCGTTGAGCTCAAAATATGTCAGGATGGCTGTCCCTAGTGATGAGCGGAATTCAGAGTCTTCCAGCGCAGCAGTCTGGAGGCGCCACGTGGGTATAGGGGGACGATCAGCTTCCCAACAGAGTTGAATCCGCAGGGGATTATGATCGGAGTGCGTCCGTCCTAAGTACTCCGAGGCTTCGATTAATGGTAGTAAAGACCGGGACCCCACCACTCTATCTAGTCGAACATGTAGGTCGTGTGTCGCTGAATAGTAGGAGTAAATACGATCAGTTGGGTGGAGGACCCGCCACATGTCTAACAATGTCCAGTGCGAGAGCCAATCCTTAAGCGCCCGCGCGTTTGACACCGCCGACGTCGTGTGGAGAGGAGGGAAGGATCTATCTATGTGTACGTCCAGCACCGAGTTAAAGTCACCTCCCAGTAACCAGGGGATGCCAGCATAAGGAGTAAGCACCAGCGACAGTTTCGCCAAGAATGATGCTTGATCGACATTCGGGGCATAGATCGAGGCCAACAATATGTGCTGACCATTAAGTGTTCCGCGCACCAGGGTGTACCTACCTTCAGGGTCTATTGCCGTGTCTGTGCAAACAAATGGGGTTCCCGCCCTTACCCAAATGAGTGTGCCCCTAGCGTGGGCGGAGTACCCTGTGCCATACACTTGCCCTCTCCAGCGCCTGCGCAGTTTTTCCAGTTCCAGCTGTGTCATGTGTGTTTCCTGCAGTAGGGCGATTCCAACTGAATGCCTCTGGAGATAAGCAAATATGGAGTATCGTCGTGTGGGAGTGTGCATGCCGCGTATGATCCACGTGAGTATGTCAACCCGTGTCATTGTTGGGATGTGCTGTCTGCTGGGAGGTTAGGGGTGGGATATACCTTAGTAAGCACGGAGCCTGTCCGGGCATGTATGAACCGGTCTGTTTGAACCAAAACAACGTCTGAACTACAAACAACATAACGTACGGGGCGAACTTCGCGTGGTTGTCCGTCCAAACTCTGTAACCATACATATGAAGGAACTAGGTCAGGAGTGGCCTGGTGGGGTGTGTATGCAGGCTACGTTCTGTTGTGGCTGTCCCCCTCCTGCCCAGTGTATGTGGTGCGCCTCACAAAGGACCCGTTAGGAAAGTCCGCGGAGCCAGTAGCGCTCCGTTGCCAGTGTGTGTTATCAACGCACCCGCGTGGATCTCCTTTACGGAAACGCACAAGGTGCTTGTGACATAAACGCCAAGATTCCCAAAGAACAACTACCTGACATGCGCGGGCAGTGCCCACAGTCATCCACCCCCGCTCCCTGCATGCTATACCCAAATCATATAAGTGATTATATGCTACTTGCTTGATCAATCGTCTACAAAGTTCATCCGTGTGGTGCTATCAACCCAGAATACCATCTGCAGTCTGTGGGGTGACCACCGGCATGCAAAGTTCTTCCGATACTTCGGTCGATGGCGTCGATGAACCACTCGACACCGCCATGCGTTGCACGAGAGGTTCTAGGCGATGCTGAGTGTTTGGAGTGCCAAGTGTCGTCACCGCTTCCAGTACGTTTTGGCGCTCCATTCTCATTCTCTCCGGACTTGGGGCCACCGTTCTTGGCGCTGCATCGCGTGTCGCTCTTCGTCGTGGTCGGCGTCTGCTTCTCTTGACTACTGCGGTGTCATCACCTGGATCCGCCGGTCTCGTTCCCGTCCAGAGCCCCGAATCTTCTAGCCAGTCCCACGTCTCCGCCGGTGAGTCAAAAAAGTGGGTTTTTCCTTTCGCAACCACTCGCAGCTTGGCAGGGAACAACAAGGAGTATGGCAACTCCAGCTGCCTGAGCTGTCGCTTCACCGCCATGTAGTTGTTTCTCCGGCGTTGCACCAGGGCGGTGTAGTCGGGAAAGAGCATGACTCGGCTGCCACTGACTGTCAGGTCATCCAATTTCCGGGTTTCACGTAGCACTGCGTCCCTGTCTCTATAGTTGAGGAGCTTGAATAGAAACGGGCGCGGTCTGGCTCCCGGTTGAGGCTTTTGCATAGGTACTCGGTGGGCCCTTTCCACTGCGAAGTGCTTTGACAATGTTCCCTGCGGCATAAGGTCACGCAGCCAGTTCTCTGTATACTGCTCAGGGTGTCGTCCTTCTCCTTCTGGCAATCCCACGTCTTCTAGGGCATGTATTCGCTCCATCGTGTCTTGCAGCGCGGCCGCATGGCTGTGGGTGACTGGTTGGAGTTCCGCAAGCGCTTGCCCCTGGGTAGCGACCTTATCCGTCAGCTTGCGGTGATCTGCATGCAGGAGTGTGAAGTCAGAGGTGACCTTATCTATCCGGGTCTCCAAGGATGTTCTGGTATGGTCTAGAGCAGTCCCTATTCTCTCCACTGCTGCAAGGACAGAGTCCAGTTTGGCCTCCAGCGCCGCAGGTGTCGGCTCCACGTCGTTTTCGCTTCTCAGGTGGGAGGGATCCAGGCTGCCAGCACGCAGCAGCCCCTGTTGCATCTTGGCTCTCATGCGGCCCATCACGAGTTGCTGCGCCGTGGACATCCACAGCTAGCGCCTGGCAAGGTCGTCACGTGAGCGATTCGACTGCAGTAAGGGCTCAGATCAGGGATCTTCCGCCTCCCGGGCGTGCGACTCGTGAGGTATTCGGTCCGATGACAGTTCGAATCGCAGCTGTGGTCGATAATGCCCTCCGGTGACAGCCCCAAGGCCACTATGCAATTCGCTCTTCCGACCAGCGACGGTCAGTATCCTCTTCTAGTGCCTGGTCTCTGATCGTGGTAGTCCGCCTCGGGACGTGGTAATTGTGGGACGTGGCCGTGGTGACTCGGGCAAGCAAGGGCGAAACCAGAGACGTATCCACGTCTATTGTTTCCAGACAGCCTGTTGTGCAATGAGGGGTCGTCGACGGCCTGCTGTGGTTATCATTACCAGAGTGCCAGCTTTTTCTCCCGTCTTCGGGGCACTAAATTGGCCCGCCTCATGAGATCAGTGGCTCTTTTGCTGTGGCAGTCCGTCTCAGTCTGTATCGACTGTGGGCAGCGCACTGCCGCCGTGAGTGACTTTGGCCCGCGAGGGCAACTCCAGAGTCGTGTCCGCCTCTATTATTCCCAGCTGGCCTGCCGTGTGACTAGGGATCGCCTGCTGTCCGCGACTGCGGTCATTGCTTGGATGCCAGCCGTCTCTCCCGCTCCCGTGGCACTGGTTATACCCGGCTCCACGCAATTGAGTTCTTGTGTCCGTTAAGGTCTGGGTGGCCTTAGCGAGTAATAGGGTGGCGTGTGCTAATCCGCTATGCGTCCGCGCGGCCACAGCCTTGGAGTCCGTACTCGCTGTGTAAAGTGCACTCTGTAGATGGTGCCTCACCAGAGAGACCGCGCGATCGCAAGGCAGCTCCCCTCACAATCGCACGCTGTCAGCGGGCTAGCGGCAGTTGGCAGGGGCCTCCTCAACCCTGATCATGCCTGGAAGTGTCCAGCGCGCCTGAGCAGGCGGGAAAACTGCATGTGGATCCTGGACTTCCCTTACTCAGGCAGTCGGGCGCTCCTCTCAATATACCGGGCCCAGATGGACCAGCAGGGAGTGCCCCACTGGCCTCCACTTCGCCCCAGAGGCACCCTCGCGTCCTGCTGCAGCTCCCAGAATACCCCTGAGGGGCGCGATCCCCGCTCGCCACCCACACTGTCCCGGCCTCACCTAATATGGCTGCATGAGCGTCAGAGCACACAGGCCGCAAGTCCCACCTCACCGCTCGCTGGTTCTGCTGAGACGAGCTCTCCCGTTCACCGTCTCCTCAGCGTGGTTAGTACAGCCGCCGCAGGGGTCCCAGGTGCAGCAGCAGGCGCGCGCATCTGCCGGTCAGTTCAATGACGGCATACACAGGGTCATGGTGCCTCAAGGCCTGGCTCCTAGGGGGAAGCCACTGGGGGGTCTGCAAACGTGATGCGCTCCTGCGCGGTGAACTCGGCTCCGTCGGGGGCCGTTGCTCCTCCGCCCCTTGCCGCTCCAGCCCCACACCTCCCAGGGGTCCCTCCTGGCCTGGACGAGACCCGCGAGGGCCGCGCGGCCTCCCAGCGGCTCAGTCACCACGCAGGTCCGTACTGCAGGCACAACTGCTCACCGCAAGACGCTCCGGGTCTCCGCTCCTCCGGCTGCCAGCTGCTCCCGGGCGGAATATCGCTCACTCCGTTTCTGTGTCGCGGGCAGCCGCGCCAGACGCCGCACCACCTGTAGCGTTAGAGCAGGCTCGTCCGCCTCACAAAGCAAGGCGGGGACCACAGGGGACCCGCCGCAGTCTCCTTGTCACTGAGGCCGTATCCGCTGCAGCAGTCACCGTCCCCGCACAAGCGGCCGCCTCCCAGCAGGGGTCTCCGTCGCGCGGCCTCTCCGCACACAGGCCGCGCCCGACTTCCTGTCTGTTCCCGCGGTCTCGGTCGTGGAGATCGCTCGGGAATGAGTCTCCTGACTGCCGCTACACCTCTGTCGTCTGGCTCCACATTCCACAGGCTTGGATGGCGCACTTCCAGGATAATTGCGCCGGATTATCGGGGATTTCGGCCGGAGCACTAAGAGCTCGCGTCCGCCATGTTGGCTGGCAAGCCACGCCCCCTGAAGAATCTGCTCCCTCATGATCAGATTGTACAATCCTGTGAAGTCAAACACCTTACTGCCCAATAACCAACCTTCCAGAGCCTTGGCAGAACAATCAACAAAGTCCACCCAGTCTTGAGTCTGTGCTTTTTGGGTATCCCTGAACTTTAACCTGTATTGTTCAGTGGTTAGGCCAAACCCATCAATTAGAGCACTCTTCAAGACTTTGTAATTATCAGCATCCTCCTTTCTAACAGTGAGGAGCTTATCTCTACCTTTGTCTGCAAAGGAGAGCCACAAGATTGCTGCCCACTGCTCCTGAGGGACCCTCTGTACTTTACAGGCCCTCTCTAGAGCAGTTATCCATTTGTGGATGTCATCCCCACTCTGGTAGGGAGGGACAATCTTGCTCAGGTTTCTATGGTCATAAGACCTTTCCCTATCTCTTGGGAAATTGCTGACACCATGGGACTCTAGTCCCATCTTTTGTCTCTCTCTATAGAGATCTAGGGACTCCCTGTCTATAGCCAATTGCTGTTTTCTGAGCTCAAGCTGGGCTTGTTCATACTGAAGCAATCTCTTTCTCCTTTCATGAGAGGATTCCCTCCTATGAGAGGAGACAGAGGTCCCTATTGAGGTGTCAGAGTGGTTAGACTCCTGAGAAGGAGATCTAGACCTTCTGGGCACACTCAGTACTCTTCCTGGGGGACAAAGGGAGGTCATTCTGATCCCTCCTCCTCCTCCACAGGAGGAATTGGGCTATCCAGGACAAGGTCATTTTAACCTTCCTGGCCAGTTTCAGAGGGGGGCCTGGGTTTCTTCACCCCTGGCCCCTTCCTCTTCTTCTGCCCCACCCTCTCTGCCTACCCCTTCAGACCCTATGGGCCTGCTGAGATCATCAGCTAGTAACACCTCCCTGAGGTGTTGGGTGCTGGCACTTTTGCCTGCCTTCAACTTCCTAGTATTACATAATGCTCTCAATTCCAAGAATGGGAGTTTATCATACTTGGAGGGAAGAAGCCCACTGGCTTCTGGCGAGGACTCACTGGGTCCTGGCTTTGAAGACATTACTAGTGAGGTGTGGTGTATGCACTACCTACTCTAGTGTGGCCTACTAAACTCTCTTGAGTTGTAGAAAGGGTGTGCTATCCCTTAACACACAACTCTAAGTTCAGTAGAACTTACTGTATTACTAAGCTTGATTTATATGTACCTTAGGTACCCTTAGTGGTTTTCAGTTGATCAATTCAATTGAGATTATCTGGTAAAACAATAGCAAGCTGGAATCCCACACGCTGCACACTAATGTGAGAAGTTGGCCTGGCATATGCTGTCCACTAATTATAGTGGGCACCTTGCACCAGTCCAAACAACACCTTATTGGAGATAGGTTAAAGACAACCTTTATTGAAAGCTATCCTAGTGGTAGCTATGGAGAGCAGCCTTCAGGCTAAGTCTTGAAGGAATGTAAAGCAGCTTGTTTTACCAGTCTATAATCTCTTGAGTGACCAAATGAAAGAGGACCACACCAGGTATATATTCAAAATATATGTATTTATTACTAAACACACCCTCTAGTCTCTTTATGAGGCTAGAGTTCAAGTACATAAATTATAAGTTAGTTATCTACAGTAATAGCACAAATACACGTTTGAGCCCTAGGGGCGTACCAAACTATATACCAATAAAGTGGTATAAGAACCACGACTGAGCTAGACACAGGGCCTAGAGCCTGTAGAAGTGCTTGGACCACAAGGAACCACCCAAGGTAGTGACACAGGGGACCCACGGGGGACGCGTGCAGTGTATGAACACAGCCGCGAATCGCCGTTAACTTCTATGGGGAAAATCGCGGTTTGAATTTAAAAGAAAAGGGACACTTAGAGGAGGACTTGGAGCAAACCCTTTGAGAACTAGGCTGTTCTAGTGTCAATACCCACGGGAGCACCGGAGTACTCTAGTTACCTCACCCAGGGGAGCCGGGTGCATAGGTGTCTTTCGGGGTCGGGTTTCGCTGCCGCTTTCAATGGCGATCTGCTGCAAAGTGCTGCTGGCGGCCAAGTCGAAAGTGTTCGGGTGGATCCAAAGGTGGATCGAAGATCTGAAGAACCTGAAAGCAGAGGGGACAGAGTCTGGGTCACTAGCCAGTGACCAGGAAGGCGATGAGCAGATGCCCACCGATGTCGAGTGCTTCAGGTAGGTTGACGGTCGTCTTGACTCTTCAGCCACGAGGTCCAGGAGGCGTCGACGACGACCAGGAGCTGGATTCGAGCTGTCCCACGACGTCTGTTGATTGCAGGGGTGTCGGCGACCGGATTGGACCCAACAAGCCTTGGTAACGGCAAGTCTCGTGGAAATGGAAGAAGGACGATGTTGCAGACCAGCAAGGTCTGTGGGACTCACCCAGCGAGGGTAAGTCAGGGCACGCCTGGAGCAACCAGGGAGCCCAAGCAGAAGAAGATTGGCCTTCGGGAGGGCCTACTAGCCAACGGACTAGTGACCGCGAAGGAGACTCGAGTCGACGCACGTGGAGCTGGCTCACAGGACAGTCGTGGAGTGGAGGCCAGTGATCTTCGGTGCAGTTGGTGCTGGACGTTGGGGCTACTCAGAGCCCAAAACACAACTTCGTGGGAGACCCAGAAGAGGATGCACTTACAAAAGTACACGGTGTCCAGGGGTCACGGTTCCACGTTACCCACGATAGCCACGGGCCTCAGCTCTGCTGGGGACTCAGGGTAGCCTCGGGGAAGTCTGGAAATCCACCTCTGGTGATGCAAAGACTTCGGCGTCCGGCGGGAGCTTCAGCGATGCAGACCGGACAATTGCTTCGTTGGTGCCTGCCAAGCAGGGGTGTCACTCCTTGACCCCAAGGGAGATTCTTCAGTCCTCTAATCTTAAATTAGAGCGTCGAAGGTCCTGGATTCTGTGTCAGAGTTTCGTCCAGGTAAATCTAAAGTCCTAAGGACTGGGGTCCCATACTTATACTAAGGTAGGGGGTTGGACTACTCTGTGGCCCCACCTATGGGAGGGTCAGGGCAGAGGGGTGGTTACACCCCTTTCCCTTTGTCCAGTTTCGCTGCCAGAGCAGGGGCTGGAAGCCCCTGAGCCGGTTTGAACTGGGGTATGCACAGGGACACCAAATGTGCCCCCAGTGCAGGACTTCAAAGCACCAGAGAGTGCTCCCGCCCAGCCCCAATACACACTATCCTGTCTGGGAGGTGGTTACACCTCCCTGGGACAGGAAACCTATTGTCCAGGCCTCCCTGCCGGAGTTTCGGTCAGCAGCAGGAGGCCAGACTCGTGTCTCGTGGCAGCGGCATCCATTTTGTGATGCCAGGGCTCTGGAAAGTCAGTACCGGGTATACCGGTGTGTACATGTCTCTCCCTCTAGAAGGGTGGAATGCTACTCCCGCCGCCAGAACTGGCGTGGGGGTAGTATTCCAAGATGTTTGACACCAAACACGACATGTTTCCGTGCAGCCATCCCAAAGTTAGCATTTAACGCGAGGTTATAATGCGCTTAAGAGTATATGGTCGGGTTGCACTACAAACAGCATCAGAGAAGGGTCTCCGAACGCTGCAGAGGGGCCCAGCTCATGCAGGGGCACCCTCTCACATAGGAACCACGCACTCTGCCTTCAGGATTGATAAGGCCTGCCATAGGAGTGACTTATAGGTTTATATGTGTGTATGTATGTAGTGATATAGGTAGCCTATATCACAGTAAGGGGTGCATGCACCACCTTACCCAGGCTGCAGTAGCAGACCTGTGGTGTCATTTTGGATGGCCTTCCAGGGGTGGCACAATACATGCTGCAGCCCCTGGTAGGCCTCTGAGGTACCTATGCCCTGGGTACATAGTATACCATATACTAGGGACTTATAAGGGCACTCCAGATTCCAATCAGAGATGTGCCTAAGGCACATGGAAACCATTTTAAAGAGGAAGCAGCTAGGCTGGGGTTCTGATTAGCAGGGCCCCAGCCAGACTAAGTCTAAAAACAGTGAAGCATCAGCAAAAAGTGGGGGTACCCATGTGAAGCAGATCCTACTCTCCTACAGCCAGTGCACTGAAAGACACAAAAATCTTCTGGGACATTATTAATCGCCCTCTATTTGCGGACGAGGTTAGACGCGTGGATTCACTGATTTTGGGGGAAGCTTGGGAATCCCATTTTTTGGCCATATTTAACCCAGTGTCTCGTTAGATGAGGAAAGCGGGAATCGGCAGTGGATTTGACTTTGGCCTCACAACTAAGTGCATCACTCACAGTGGCCGAGGTTGAGGGGGCTTTAGCGAGGGGAATTTGTATGAAAGCCCCAGACCCTGATGGGGTTCCACTAGACCTGTTCAAAAGAAACCCCAATCTGTGGGCACCCCTGCTCACAAATGTTTTTAAAGCCGTGGTGATCGGCCCCATCCCAGCAACCTGGAAGGAGGCCATTGTGGTCCCAGTGTATAAAAAGGGCAACAGGAGTGACCTCGCCTGTTAGAGGCCAATTTCACTTATTGACGCCACTGCAAAGGTATTGGGGAGGGTCGTCCTCGCACGCCTTGATACCTGGGCAAGCAGTACAGGGATCATGTAAAAAATACAATATGGTTTTAGAAGGGGGATGGGCACTTCAGAACAGTGCCTCAATTTGTCTCTGATTATGGGCAAGTATATGAAGGCCAGGAGGGGCTCCATCCACCTGGCCTTCATGGACTTGTCCAGTGCTTTTGACACCGTTAATCGGGAGAAATTGTGGGGACTAATGGGGAAAATGGGTATTGAAGAGGCTCTTATCTCCCTTCTACGTAGGCTTCATACTTCCACTACGGTTGCCATAAGATATGGCCCTCGGGTGGAAAAGACTAGGCCCATTGTCTCCACAGAAGGTGTCCGGCAGGGGTGCATTTTAGCTCCATTTCTCTTTTTATTGTGCACTAATGGCTTAGAGGCATTTTTAATAGAGAAGGCATTTGATTTTCCTAGAATTGGAGGCAATCTGGTCCCATTGTTATCTTATGCAGACGATACCGTGCTAATGGCTTTGACAACTAATAGCCTCCAAAAATCACTCAATGCTTTTACAGATTTTATGTCAGCACTGGACCTAAAAGTCAATTTTATGAAATCATATATTATGGTGTGTGGCCCCAAATCAACTAAAACAAGAAAATTTGCTGCAAGGGGTAAGACCATTGATAAGTTATCCAATTTGACATATTTAGGGAACACTTTTAATAATACTATGAATTGGGATTCCCTTATCACTGCAAGGGTTCAACATACTAGTCGGGTTGAGGAGGGGTTATTTTGCTTTGCCTGCAAGCTAGGCCATAAGCTGGTGACAGAACTGGTTACCCTCTACAAAGCTAAATGCTTATCTGTTGCATCCTATGGGGCAGGAGTTTGGGGTTACCACAAAAGCCGACACCTACAGGTCTTGGAAAACAAATTTATAAAAAGGCTACTGATGACCCCAAATAGTGCCCCCACACTTTTTTGTCATCATGAGCTGGGGCTGGACTATATTGAGGATCGAATAGATATTGCGTCTTTGCTTCTTTGGGCAAAAATCTGGCTATCTGAGGACTTAATGTTCTCAAGGGAAGTTATTAAGGATTGTATCAACTTAGATAGCGCATTGTCGATCCCTTGGCTCCGTTTCGTGAAAGACAAATTCCATGAGATAGGCCTGGGGCACTACTATGACAACCCTGCTAGTATCCACACAAATGCAAAAGCCATTATAAAAGAGGTGCATTATTTCGGGGCAAATATGCGCCACTTACAACTGGTAGTGACAGGTCCCTCATGTTTGTTCCCTGCACAACAGCAATTTTATCTAACTTTTACTACCAACGCACAGGTACAATTCTTTTTTACTAGATTTCGTCTAAGTACCTTGCACTTTCTTGTGGCATTCCCTAAACAATCAGCATGGGTTGATAAACTAACGCCTTGCCCATGTGAACATTTGGCAACTCAGAGCACTTTGCACTTTATGTTGTTCTGCCCTCTTCATAAAGAGCTGAGGGGAAAATTCTTAGCCCCACTTTTGAGGGAGATCCGGCCATGTACTTATATTGACGGTTTCAAATTTTGTACTCTTTGTCTACTTTACCTATTTGCACTGCAGTCTCTAATTACATTTAAGTTGCAATGTCTATAAGAAAACACTATGAGTCACAATAGATGAACAGAACTTTTGTAACCTTTTTAACAATAATGACTCTTATTTAAGAAATTTTACGGTTGACAATACGGACTGTTGCATTGGGTATCAGGTGTTAGGGATTATATCCCCTACCTAATTGCTTGAAGGTTATCTATTGTTCGTTTTGATTGATTTTATCCATGCCTCCACACATATACGATATGAACATTTTAAAGTGTAATGTATGTCTGTGAAACTTTTATGGTCTTTGGAACCCAATAAAGTTATTGTGATTGATTGATTGATTGGGTAGATTTTGCTCATGCAAAAATCTGTTGAGCGTTTACAAGTTCACTTTCCCTCCAACCACTTTTTTCCCAACCATGGAAGAAGTTTTATTTCTGCCCTTGTCAGGAGTAAATTCCCAACCTTTATCAGTATGGGGAAAAGACTAGAGAAGAGCAGGTGAAAGCGCCTAAAACATGCTGGTCAGTAGATTTACAAAGACTCCAAAGCGCATTCCAAACTTGGAACTATTGCTGAACACTACCTCAAGTCCCGGTATGCAGATCAATGGAAAGGTGGCAAAATGCAGGAATTGCTAGAATTCAAAACCTACTATTGTATGAGCCCTGGTATAATCAGAGAGGCTATTATCAATGTTTATATAATGAGATTGCTGCCATATTTTCTGTATGCACTACGTGGCACTAAAGGGACAATTGGATTTTTTTACAGGACAAGTAATTTTATTAAGCAACCTGTCCCATGGACAAGTAGCTATTTTATTAAATTTCACACCCCTGCTTATGGGCTGTCTCATTGTCTTGTCTTTATTATTTCTTTGAATCAGCATGGTTCTATCCTTGGTGTAGAAGGTGTCCTTTCTGTAGCGGGTGTTCTTTCTTTTTCAGTTTCTATAGAGGTTCTTTGGAGGTTTTCATGAATTTTTGGTAAATATATGAAGTCTGAGTTTCGTATATCTAATTTTTGTGGAACTGTTTTATATTGAATAGTTTTGAATATATCAATTGGTCTATGGCACTAAAATGGTATTTATCAATGATCTGCAGTTTGAAAAAAGCCTGAAACCTCACACGTATGATACCCAAGACCACTGGAGTTTGGCCCGGAAGAAGGTGGAATGATGAGAGAAGCAGCCACAGAAACATGTGATCAATTGGTTTTAGTCTTGCCGGACACCAACCATCAGTGGACAAATAATTCATTTAGTAGCACTTTATTGTGAGAATGCTGATGATGCCCAGAGCCCATTATTTTAAATTATTTTTAATTAGCATTACGTAAAAGTATTAATGTGTGAATTAGTGAAGTTAGGGGTTAAGGGTAATTTTGATATTGTATTTTTTGATTTGTGCTTTATGATAATGTGCCTAGACAATATTTTGTGTTAATAATTGTACATTCTTCGGCAATTATGATTGTGAAAAGAGATTCATTTTTATATTGAATTATTTATTAAATAACAATAAATTGTTAAACTAATGATTGTAAAATAAACATGGATTTATGTGAGGCATTCTTTGTCATAAACTGTGAATAGATACACAACTAAAGAAGCAATACATGTTGAGAGGGAGTATTTATTTTTTGTTTTTGCTGCAAACCCTTTCTCCCGAAACGTAAAAGTATATGTAGGGTACCCCTTCCCATATACATTGGTAGATTACCAAGGACAGACCTAGGCTTCGCCCTGCATGCAGGATTAGTGCGTTAGATGGGTCAGTAAAAAGTGTGGGTACTGGTTTCTCATGCAGTCAGTCACTCAGGACAGGAGTGCATGCCCAAATACCTTGAATGGGACATTCCTGTCTTAAAAATGAACAAATAGCTAGGTTGGGTGGCTTTGTTTTACATGACGTTTCCGCATTACACCAGTTTCACATGACTTCTCTACATTGCCTCATAAACCACATTTCATTTTCAAGGATCACACCTCTGATGTCAGTTTCTGTTCAAATTGCAGATCTCAGTTTAATAATGCAGAAAGGTAAGCCACACAAATTCCACCTGGAAAATCTGAAAGGTCACTTACATGTACATCTGTATGCTAAAACAGTGTACAGCACATGGTAGCTGAATGTGGTAGAGGGATTGGTACAAAATCTCCCTTGCACAAATGGTCCACAGTAGATGCTGCGAGCCATATACTGGTGCCTTCACGTCAGGCCTTTGGAAAATGTATATGTCACAACATCCTTCCATAGAGGAACACATACATTAATGTCTGCCCTGGACATTTTCATTAGGCTGCATGCCCAGAAGTAAGGTACGAAGATGTGAGGCTTCATTATTAACAAGTAATTCAGTGTTTTCCCACCACTGTTTCGTGCATCTGACTTCTAAAATATCTGAGGAGTCTGTTGAACCCAAATCCCCCATCTCTGAGGAGATGGATAATGCAGTAGAAGGGAGTTTTAAATAAATAATAAATAAATCTTCAAATCTACGGAAAATTATATGAACAGCTGGAAAAAAGTATATTATCATCTGGAAGAGCATCATGTAGAAATACAAATATACAGCAGTGGAAGCATGGCAGTAAAAAGCCCAGGACGTTTAAAAATTCTGTGAGAACCTCTTCCGCCAGCTGTGCGTTAATGTCCCCAACATGGGGGGAGAGGGGTGTGAAGAGAAGGTGGTTGGTTAACCCAGTAAAAGAATTACAAGTCCGAGCTCACCCCACTGAGGATATGTGTGTTGGTGGTGATATGCCCAGCTGCTAGAGAAGAAACATCAGCAGGGAGGTAAGTGCTATTAACATAGAATTTAACCCATGTCACACACTACTCTGACAAGTCAGCCAGCTAGGTGTTGACAAACAGGCATTAGAAACAGAACTCCATTTGCTTACTTTAGTAATGCTTGCCATTAATTCACATATACATCTTTATATCTGCAGTCTAAAGGGGTTGCATATTCTAGTTTGTGTATGTATTACCAGTTTAAGCCTATGTTGACAAACAAATTCCAGGAGTAAAGATTTGAAAAAGACTGCAGCAATAGACTGGCGAATGCAGATAAATCAATTAGAAAGCTGCACTAGAAGAAAGAAAATATGGAAAGTAGGCCTCACTGGTTAAATCTGCACCTGGTGGGAATCCCAGGGGAGCATAAGGCAACACCCACATGGTAGAGTACATACCCAACTTAATAAGAGAGCTGTGTTACTGAAAGGTGGAGAATCGCAGCAAGACGTAAAACTATTGTTAGAGCGCACAGAATCCCATTTCAGAAATAATTGAGATGAAAGAGGAATTAATATTCGATTATATTAATATTAGATTAAAATGGAGAATTAATGGATTCTTAAGAGTTCAGAATCAGCATCTGCAATATTTCCCTGTGAACCGAATGGTACAGGAAGGTGACGGAAAATAGATAATAATTTTGGCCAGAATCAGAAGGTTACAGTAGTAATTTATTATGGACCTATAACAAATGATCCACAACCGTCATTCAGAAGTTGCTTTATTAGCCTCTCCAATTATCATGGGTAGAGACTTAAATATTGTTTAGAGCCAATAGGCAGGTTTTTGCATATATCAAAAGGCCAGACATTTGTTCGTAGGAAGTCCATATGAGGAAAACACTGTAAATCCTCCAGAAGAATGTTGGGCTAATTGACATCTGGAGGAAAGCATACTCAAACCTTACTCCTTATGCACATTTTAGTTTTAAAAAATGTTTTTAAGAAAAAGCATAATAGGCTTATTTGTAATTGTTTTATTGGTTCAGGCACCTTAATTTTAATTGGTTCATTCATATCACTTGGCAAAGTATGTGATTTGTAAGGTAAGGAAAGAGTAACAACCCCCACCCCTCCCAAACGCTCAGAATAGAACATATCACTTCTGATGATAGCAGCTTTTATGGCCAAGTGGGAGGCCCACTGAGCTAGTCAGCAACGTTTAAGCATAACAAAGAACAAGAAACATTAAAGTTACTTGAGATCAAACTGGTGCAAGCTCTATCAGAAGGGTCTAGGGGCCCTGCAAAATCAAATGTCCTGGTCTTATACAGGGTACGGAAAGAAGGAAAGGCAAGCCAAAATTCAGAGGGGAAGAGTTAACCAGCAGACTGTCTTTCAAAAAGGCTAAGAAAATATAATTAAGATAGAAAATATAGAGGCATATTAGAGAAAATGTATTTAATTACTCTACTGATCTGATTCTTATAGAAGAATGAGCTGGTCAATGGAGTTTGAAAAGGGCACACTATAAAGTTGTCCTTTGTCACCCTTCCTAGTTGCAAACTTCCTCGAACCTTTGGTTAGATGTATTAGAAATCATTACAGGATTCAAGGGATCCCTCATATTTATGAAGCAACAAAAACTAAACCAAATGAAAAATACATTGTTCTTTATTTACATCTAGAAGCTAATTATACTTATAGAGTATTTGGGAAACTGCAAAGTTTTCTAAGATCTCCTGCTATTGGGTAATAAGACTCAACCCAATATAATTTAAGGAATTAAAATATCATATGTTTAACAACAGAGCTGCAAATTAATGGCCATTAATAGGCCAGTTAGATATTTAGGGATAAAAACAACAGGAAAAACTCAAGGTCAGCAATGATTAAATTGTGATAGGTTGTTGAAATAAATTCAGGCAAACTTTCAGACTGGGCACCATAATTTGCTTTCATTGGCTGGTTAAATACATATGATTAAATTGGTCACCCTTCCCAGTGCATCTGTTTGTTTCAGCTACTTTCACGTTTTCTCAATAAAAGCCCTTTTACCAAAATGAAATAAACCGATGACTTAATTTATTCACGACAAGAAAATTCCCAGTTTCACGGGTACACTCTGTACTAAGCCAGAATATGGAGATGACAATTACCAGACTTTGAGAACCATTTTATGGCTTCCTTTTCAAAAGCTTTTCAGCGCTTTTGAAATTCTTAATATGAATAAACAGTTCTCGCTAGCAATATCAGTGCAAGCAACAAAATAATTTGGGCTTTCTGGGTATGCTTTGAAGACCCCAAGTTCTTTAATGTTGTAAGATTCTGAATCCTGCGAGGACTTTGTCAAAGAAATGGTGAATGACTCACAAAATGATGCTTGACAGCGAAACTAGGATGTTGTCCCCTTTGGAAAAATCCAACATTCCCACCAGAACTCACCTCAGGAGTGTCAGATGAGGCCGCACATTGGATTGTTGAGTTCAACTAGATTTTGGATTCCAATGGGCTTATATCCTTTGACTTGAAAACACAGGTATTTCGACCTGGCAAAAATAAACATTTTGCCAGGCCTAAACCTTCATTTTTAATACATATTAAGTCACACCTAAGGTAGGCCCCAAAGGTTCATAGGGCAGGGCGTAATTAAAAAGTAGGACATGTGTGTTTAAGTTTTACTTGTCCTAGCAGTGAAAAACTCCTAAGTTCGTTTTTCACTGTTATAGGACCTGTGGTTCCAATTAACTAACACTGGGTTACCTTATTGCATTTATATTGTATTTAAAAAAAAGTGATGGAAGGAATGCGTCAATTATTCTCAGCCACTGGTAATTACTCGGGCTGCATCCCAATCCAATGCTATTTTGCACACCCTCCCACGTCAGTGTGGACCGAGCCATATGCTGCAATGGGAACAGTTTACCCCAAACTTCCAGGCCAGGTACTCTCTGAACCGGAACACAAGCAACCCATGACTGGTCTCGCCCTAGTTAGGGCTCATCAGCCAGGTATAGCTTGGTTCCAGTGATACACTGTACACGGAAATTTAGGATTGGGATCAGATGGAGATATATCGTTTACAATCAAATTATTTGTAATTTAAAATTGTCTCTGATGGCAAAGTCTGGTTTTAAGTTAGAGTCCCGAAAATATCACTTTTAGAAAGTTGGCATTATTTTGTCCCAACCATTTGTGCCCCCCTGCCAGTGTCCTGGGTCACATGACTGTGACTGGCTCTGCGTTTGAGGTTTGTGTAATGCTTCCAGATAATGACACAAAGTGGGTTTAGGTGTGGACAGGATGACTGTGGAGGGGCTGTACCCAGCCCCACTTACACTTCAAAGGGCATTGCCTCCTACACACGCACAAAGGAATCTGGCATGAGGCCTTCCCTTCCTTTTGTCACCCCCAAGACAGTTTGGAGCCTTGACAGGGTAAGAACTTTCCAAAACCACGTGTGGGGATACAACATGGAGTCCTGAAACACAAATGCTGGCACCAGGTATAAATAGTGGAGCTGCAGAGCTACTCATAAGAACTCTCATGGACCTGTGGAAGTTACAGGAGGACTGGACTGCTGCTCGAAGGACTGCCTTGATGTCTGAGAAGGAAGACTGAACCTGTTTGTCTTCACCCCAAGTTAACCAGAGATTCTCCAAGGGTCAGTTGACCTCCTGTTTGAGCTAAATGGACACAAACTTCAGAGGCCTCCCTGCAACTGCCTAGCTGACCTGCCGCAACTGGACCTGCCTGAGCCCTGGAGGCTTCTCCTGGAGTGAGTCCCTGATCCCCAAGAGGTCCCTCCCAAGATCCTGGACAGTTGACTGGTATCAGAGTGCACTCCTCCTAACAAAAAGTTGAAAATCCTGAAGTTTGGGCTCCGCGCAACCATGAACGGGCCAGTTCACCCCAAGAGTCTGCATTCGCGATGACTGCCAATGCAAAGCTCCAGTGAGACCTGCTCTCTGCGCCGACAGCGATACCACCAGTGACTGGCAATGCGAGACCTTCACTTAGCACTAAAGCAATGACAGCCCCCGACGCACGGTCTGCTCTTCGCACTACAGAGACCACCGTCCACGATGCTCAGCCTCCTCCACTGCAAACAGAACTCTTCACAGCAAACTTAAAAGGTAACTTTTCAACTGACTAAACTGGTTCCTGTATCCGACCCACGCTCCATCGGAGTCAGCCTGAACTTGTGACTTTCCCCTGGTCTAGCATGACCAGATGACCGCGAGTGGGCCTTTTGCTTTAAGGTGCTTTTTAGAAATCGGGTCTCTAGTTGGCAGAGGTATGCACCCTCTCCAAGTAGGGATGCAATTCTAGTCAGGGTAAGTCAGTCACACATTTAAATCGGCCCACGCTCACCCTCTGGTAGCTTGTCACACAGCAATCAGGCTAAACATAAGAGGCAATATGTAAAGCAGTTGTGCATACAGTAACACAGTGAAAACACCACAAAACAAGGCTCCACAATGAGGTATGAAAATAGTATATCTTTTACTCTTCAAAACAAGATAAAAGCGATAAGAATCCAATTAAAACATCTCAAGTTCCGGATACTTCAAGAATGTATAATACTGAAAGAGACCTGGTGCTTTCAAGCAGGTTCTTTACCATTACGCTGGTGAAATGACAGTGATCCACGCAGTGGAGCGGGAACAGACTTTTTCCCTGGGTCAGCATGAGGCAATGCTTCCAAAGTTATTACAGTTAAAATACAATGTCAAGTTTGAGGGAGACTGATCTACTCGCTCTGTTCGGGCCGCCCGCGAGAGCGCTGGTGGGCGGCAGGGACCTCGTAAGTCCTGGAGTGCACAGTACCTTTCTTGGGGGAATTGCAGCGGTGCCGTCAGCCTCGGGAAAGGGACCCGCATTACTTTAGTCTCCCCTTGATGGATACGATGCAGTGATTGGAGTCACGGAGAGCAGATGTCCGTCTTTCCTTGATGCGTGCAGAGTGCGCTGGGACGCGCTGGACTGCCTTCGGGTGCTGCGGCTTCAGCGAAGTCGACAAATGCGGTGGTCTGCGCTCGAGCAGGCAGACATGGGGGTTCTTGATCTGTGCACTGGGCTGAAGTGTGTGGATGCCCAAAGAGGCTGATGACACTATGCGATGGCCCAGGACTGGTTGAGGGCAAGTCAGGCTCCGGATTAACAGAGCCTAGCAGCGGTCGTTTGTGTGAATGAAATCTTTGATGGCCCTGAGATTTCCTTCATAGGGGGCACGCTACCAAGTCCTTGGAGCTACTTAAGTTGCAAAAGGTTGTAGAGAACAGGTCCAGTCCTTCTCATCGCTCAGGACAGAGGCAGCAGGCCACAGAGCAGGTAGCAAAGTGGCAGTCCCTCATGTAGCCCAGCAATCAGCAGGCCAACAAAGCAAAGCAGTTAGCAAAGTTGCAGTCCATTTGTAGCACAGCTCCTCTTCTTGGCAGAGTCTGCTTAGGGCCCCAAAGTGAACTAGTTAGATGGGGGTCATAGACCCTATACTTATACCCAAATGTCTCCTCGAAGTAGAAGAGACTGCAAAGCAAAGCCTTTGTGGTGCACAAGTCTCCTTTCAGCCCAGCTCTGTGTGCCAGCCTATCCGTGGGAGGTAATTCAGTGTTCTGTGTGAGGCCAGGCCACTATCTATTCAGGTGTACTTGTCAGTGTAAAACAAAAATGTACATGTCCTACCTTTTACTTACACAGCACCCTGCCTTTAGGGTTACATAGGGCCTACCTTAAGGGTGCCTGATATGTAATAAAAGGGGAGTTTCAGGCTTGGCAAGTAGTTGGAAATGCCAATTTGAGGTGGACGTAAACTTCACCCACAGTGCCAGCAGTGGCAGGCTTGAATCAGGTTTGAAAGGATATGGTAGGGTGGCAAAATCAGTGTTGCAGGCCCACTAGTAGCATTTGGTTTACAGGCATTGGGAATATGGTATACCACATTACTAGGGACTTATAAGTGAACCAAAAATACCAATCATGGATAAACCAATTGGCATTACATTTTAGATAATGGCACATGCACTTTAGCACTGGTCAGCAGTGGTAAAGTGCTGAGTCCTAAAGCGAGCAAAAAAGAAGTCAAAAACAGAGGAGGAAGGCAAAACTTTGGGGTAACCCCGCAAAAAGGACCATTTCCAACAGTGCTATTTTCACTAAAAACTTTAACACTGAATATCTCTGGTTTTACTGACTAGATTTTTTTTGTACTAGTATTATTCTATTTATTAAACTTTCCTCTATTTTTCTAAATTGGTTTTGGGATTTTTCTTATGTTGTGTTTTCACATAATTACAGTTTGCGTGCTGCATAAATACTTAACACATTGCCTCTAAGTTAAGCCTGACTGCATTGTGCCAAGCTACAAGATAGTTAAGCACCCGTTAATTTAGTGACTTTTGTGGTTCACCTTGACAAGGATTGTGGTTGGTGCCCGAGTGGGGCTTCCTATCCCCTCAACTAATAACCCAAATACTTACACCCTGCAAATATGAACTATGACAAAGAAAACAGTATTTTTTCACCTTCACATGATGTAAAACATGGGAATTTGCAGTCAATGGCAATGAACCTTCAACAGGTAGCAGGGCATATCATATGCCAGATTCTACACTTGACGGCGGGTGATCACGGGACAAATAAAGAGGCAACCCTCTGGGAAAATTCTGTCAAATTCACCTCACACACATTGACAAGACATAGTTTCATGGGTGTTATCCTTAGAATGTGCAAGTATAATTTTGGCTGATGCTGGAAGTGGGATGGAGGCTTTAAGACTTTGATGTTCACAGCTGCCAAGTTTTCAGATTGCATATGCGTGACATATTCATGGGTTCAGTTTATTTATGAGTAAAATTCAACAACCAAATGTATAACACTTAGAGGACCCTTTGTCACAAGTAAACCCAAACAATCAAGTTCATAGAAAGATATAAATGTCAGAAAGGACATCCTTTTGAGCAACGAAAAGCTCTAAAAAGATCTTGGAACTGCTGCAAAAACCCTGAAATGGACTTGCCCACACTGTGCTCAGTTCCAAGTGCTCTACTGGACTCCCCTGTTCAAAGAAATGACTGCTAGGCTAAGTCAGCAGAGGACGTCTTTGAAGTTGGGCCATGCGGGGGGCAACCGAGCTGCAAAATTTGTGCTAAGCTGATTGCAGGCTGAGGTGTCAGTCCTGCAGGACTGCTGGATGGTCCTCACCTGAATTCAGTACTGCAGGCCATTTTGAGCGTCACTGCTGCCCCCCTAAGAGGTCCACTGCACAGCTTGTCTCTATTGTTCTTGCCTCTGGGCAGGGCTAGTGATGGCATAGTTTCTATATATTAACGAGGCAAAATAGTGCGCCCCTGCAATGAGTCATATATAAGGATGTCTTATTCTGAAATGTGCAAATAAACACATGCCAAAAATAGATCCACCATGAAAAGGCCTAACGATGCTAAGGAACTAACACATCTTCCATCTATAAAAGCAAATACAACTATACCTACTATTCGAGAATTAGGGGCCTCTCTGAACAAGTGCTACCTTTTAGTAGTCTGTGCTGGACTTGCTCCTTTCTGCAAGGTCATCCCTAATCATTTTGCCTTTACCCTTCTGGTTTCAGAACCTGTTTTAGTTGGCTTTTAAGACTAGCCATACTTTATCACTGCTAACCAGTGCTAAAGTGCTTCTGATCTCTCCTTTATACATGGTGAAATTGCCTTACATCGAATTGGCACATTTAATGTATTTGTAAGTCCCTAGTACAGTGGTCACTCATGTACCCAGACCCTGTAAATTTAATGGTGCTAGTTGGCCTGCAGTACTGATTGTGCCACCCACTTGAGTAGCCTTTTAAACATGTCTTAGGCCTGCCATTGCATATGCAGTTTTAAACTGTCATTTCTACCTGACAAAATAAACATTTTGCCAGGCCCAAACCTTCCTTTTAATACATATAAGTCACCACACGGGTAGGCCATTACTAGCCCATAGGGAAGGGTGCAGTGTTGTTAAAAAGTTGGAAATGTACTATTACATGTCCTGGTAGTGAAAAACTCTTACATTTGTTTTTCACTGCAAGGACTACCTTTCCCATAGGACAACATTGTGTTAATTTATTACATTTACTAAGTTAAAACTTTCAATTGGAAGCAGATGGGAATGTTGAGTTTGGTGTCTGGAGAACTGTAATTTTAAGCCCTCTTTAATGGTAAAGTTGGGTTTGAAGTCACAATTCTGAAACTGCCACTTTTAGATAGTTGGCATTCTCTTGTCCTAAGCATTTTGCGCCTGAGGCAAATTTACTGGATCACGTGCCTAAGTGCAGCTGGCAGTTGGTCTTTGTGTATTGCTCCTAGACAGTGATACACAGGGCCATAGGTGTTGACAGGATGGGCCATTTCTGACTTGATGAGAGGGAGGAGCTGTCACCTACCACACTTCTACATCATAAAGGCTCTGCCTGAGCACATCCACAAAGGACTTGACGCTAGTCTATTGTGACCCCAAGGGACAGGAAATTCTAAGCACCCCTGGGGGTGGAACCCTCCAGAATATTCTCCTACTTCAAAGTAAGTACCAGATATGAATATATGACCCTCAGATCCAACTCTTCAGTACACCTCTGGACCAGTTGAGGATGCAGAAGTACTGCTGTGCTGCGCTGCAAGAAGGACTGCAATCTGTTGCCCTGCTGCCTGAGTGAAAAGAATGGACCTGCATCTTGAACCCAGGACCACCAGAGTGACTCAAAGGGCTAGTTGACTGGCCTCCTGACCCGAGCCTCAGGGACAGAAGGCTCCAACCACCTTGAACCCAGCACCTGGACTCTGTCTGCTGTAAATCCTACCCCCACCCTCCCAAGAGGTGCCACCCCAGTCCTGGACCCTTGGAAGTGGACCTGAAGGTGCTCTGCCAGCTCAGCGGTGGTCCTGTGAGAAGAACCGATGCAGGGCAATTCATCTCTTCACAATCTGATTGGAACCAACGCAGAGCAATGCATTCCCGATGCCGAATCTCGCATTGCAGCCCATTCTCCTCGGAAATGCCGTTGCACGACACATCCTTGCTGTAGGCCTTCACATCACAAGTCCCTAGCCAACAGTTTCCTCGACAATGACGCAGAACTCCGCATCGCAGCCCCGCAGCTTTTTTCAGAACGAGCTGGATTTGAGACGCAGCTTCGATGCAGGAATTCGCACTGTAAGCCCCTCGTCAACGGCATCCTTGACGAGGAAGCAGGACCATGCATTGCAGCCTCGCAGCTCCACAGAACCAGAGTTGCATGAATCATCCTGGCGCAGGATCTCACAACACTCCGCAACCAGGATTTAAGGTGCTCTCGTTCAGTGGGCCTAACTGGGTCATTGTATCCGGCCAGCGCTCCATAGGAGTCGGCCTGAACTTATGACTTTGTCCCAGTCCAGCTTCTAGGCACTATTTGTACTTAAATTAAAACTTTTAAATGACATAGCTTGAGATCTACTTATTGTATTTTCCTTCTGCTGTGTTTTCACGTTATTACTGTTTTAAGTGCTCCATAAATACTTTACACTTTGCGTCTAAGTTAAGCCTGACTGCTTACGGCCAAGCTACCAGAGGTTTAAGCACTTGTTAATATTGGGTTTGCTTGTGTTTCACTCTGACAGAGATTTTGGGTGCTGATGAGTAGGGTTTCACCCCCCTCAACCAGTAACTCAGTGTCCAACCGTCTGTGAGCCCAACAAAGGGTCACTGCATGTTGAAAGCACACACATGTTCCACTCAATACTTGCTTTGACGAACCCAGTATTTTTAAGGCAGCAAAAAGGGTCACTTCCAAAAACTACTTGTTCTCTCCCAGCCCATAAACAATAAATGTTCAATTCATTAAAATCTCACTAAAGCGAACATGTTTTACTGACTTTTGTTTTAGACCACTTTACTTTCCATTCATGTACTTTGGAAATCCTGCTTACAATATTAAAAGAGAAACAACAAATTCCATGAAGAATTAGCTTTTGGCAGGAAGTCAGTAGTTGGTGAAGGATTCACACACGACATGTCCACTTGGTAGCTATGTTTGAAACTACACACTTACTGGTGGAGGCTCTGAATTTAGATAACTGGTGTTAGACCTGGCATGTTTTGGTGTGGTTTCCCCTACCTTTTTGCTTCTGACCTCCTGATTTTGACTGTGTGCTGAACTTCATTTTTGCTGGTGGTAAGACTCTAGGCACTTTACCACTGCTGACCAGTGCTAAAGTGCATGTTCACTGTATCTAAAATGTAATGGCACTTGGTTTCTCCATGATTGGCATATTTAATGTACTATTAAGTCCCTAGTACCGTGCACTTTGTGTGCCAAGGGCCTGTAAATCAAATACTATTAGTGGGCCTGCAGCACGGATTGTGCAACCCACATGAGTAGCCCTTCAAACCAGTCTCAGGCCTGCCACCGCAGAGCCTGTGTGTGCAGTTTTTAACTACCATATCGACCTAGCAAGAACACCAACTTGCCAGCCTCAAACCTTCCCTTTTATTACATGCAAGGTACCCCTCAGGGTAGGCCCAAAGTAGCACCATGGGCAGGGTGCACTGTATTGAAAAGGCAGGGCATGTGGTTTTAAGTTTTAGTAAGTAAAAACTGCTAAAATCTTTTTTCACTACAGCAAAGCATATCTCTCCCGTAGGTTAGCATTGGAACTGCCTTGTAACACTTTACAAGTGTATCATCCAATTGGGAATAGATGGAAAATTGGTGTTTGGTGTCTCTGGACTCACAATTTAAAAACACATCTTTTAGTGAAGTTGGTTTTTAAATTGCAGGCCATTTTGTTTCTCTGCCTGTCCCTAGAATACATGTCTGGGTTGGATGACAGCTGGTCATTGTGAAGTCACTCTAGACAGTCACATGCGAAGGGAGCCGAGGTGTGTCCTGCATATCCTGATGACCCATCACCAGGCTGATGGGTCTTCTTGAGCTAGAGTGGTGGGAGGAGCTGACACTTGCACCTGAATAAGGCTGTGCCTGTCCCCTCACAAAGAGCTACCTACCTCCTGTAGTGTGTCTGAAGCCAGGGCCAGGAAGGGCAGGGTCTTGTGCACTACAAAGAACTTTCTTTGAAGTCTTCCGATTTCAAAGTCTAAAACGGGTATAGGTACTGGACCTCTGACACCATGTACTCAGAACTCTCAGACTGAGGACAGTCTACCAAGAAGAAGAGCTGTTGTGCTGCCAGGAGGGACTGCCACTTTGCTGCTTGCTTTGCTGTGTTGGTCTGCTGCTTCTGTCTTGGGAGTGAGAGGACTGGACTTTGTTCTCTGCATCCTGCTGCTTTCTAAGGTTCTCCAAAGGCTTGAGTTGAGCTTGCCTCCTTTTGGAAGTCTCAGGGCCATCAAAGACTTCACCTTAAGCGCCAGGGCATTTCTACTGAAAGACATACTTTGCCAAGTGGTGCCAAATCCAGTTCCTGGGCCCTGGGAAGTGAGTTCACTATGCTAAACAAGACGGAACCAGTCCATCAACTTCAAGTGCGACTTCGGAGCAGCTGCCTGCACCGAAGCTGTGGTCCCCGATCAACGCAACAACCGCAACTTGAAACTCAGGCCCAACGCTGCCGCAGCACCTCTGAAGATCCACCACAGCGTGAGCCTCATGCACCGCGTCAACGAAGTCCGTCACGCCCGACTCCACCGCAGCACCTGTGGCGCCGTGGTGTGACATCGACACCACAATGTCGCCACCTCATGGCTTGACCCTCGACCCTTTATCGACCCCGAACCGCCAGCGGAACCAACCCCTCGCCGCCAACGCCGCATCACCTCTCCTGTGCCTTGCAACGTTCCTGGTGTCCCTGAAGTGCCAACGACCTGCACTGACAGTATGGAGCCGATGCCGCACCGGTATCAGCGACGCCTCACCTTCCTGGCGCCTCGTAATGTCTTTGTTTTGGCATTGTTTCCAAGGGACTGTAACCGGGATCTGTACAGCTCCATAGCCGGGCCGCGCTCCATCGCGGTTGGCCCCTGAACTTTGAGATTCAACTTCATCCAGCACGTTGTTATAGCCCCCGCCGGAGATATTGTGTTTCTAAATGCTAGATACTATGTTAAAATATGTATAATTTTCTATAGGTTGTTCGTTCTTCCACTGTCCTGAAGAGGCTCTGTATCATAAAGGGCCATAACGCGTCGAGACTACCGGTTGGAGGAGTATTTTTCACCTCTAAACCTCCTAAAATATAACTTTGGACACACACTAGGAAACAGAGGGAAAAATTGTCCTCCGTGTCTGCACCTCTTACATACGACCTCCTGTATCGACTGTGCAATAATTAAGGAGCACAGTCATATTATTCAAGAACTGGACGACTGAAGAAAGTTTCTAGTTGTTACATGAATTGTACCTAGTACTTTATTAGTAATGTGTACAGCACAGAATTGGCTACTATTTTTTCTTGTTCTTTTTCTTCTTTACCTTTTGTTATATTTGTGTTGTCAAGATTTCTTTACTATGCACACATCAGGTACCCGTACCCGGAGTCAAGATTACAATACTTGTCAAAAAAAGAATAAATTATGTTTTGCAAAATCAAATACATCACCAATCATTAATTTAAATTTTCCCGGTGTAAATTACATTTGAAAGAATTCATTCCCACAATATACCAATTTTGTTTGTCTATATTGTTCCTCGTCCAGGTATTGTGGGATCATTTGGGCAAGCCCCTATATGAGAATTTAAGTGCTAGAATTTGTATCTGGATGTGTATATGTTGGATTTTTGTCATTTTTGGTCGATTTAATCGGATAAATATTAACTATTTTTCTAAACTGGTGTTGAGTACTTTTGCTGTGTTTTCACTGTGTTACTGTGTGTGTGCACAAACACTTTAAACATTGTCTCTTTAGTTTAGCCTGACTGCTCTGTGGCAAGCTACCCGTGGGTGAGCACAGGTAAACTTTTAGTTTGCACTACACTTACCCTGACTAGGGCTGTGGGTCCTTACTCCGACAAAGAGCAAACCTCTGCCAACTAGAGACCCCGTTTCTAACACCTGAGCTAGGTTAAATCTCTTTGACTGTCCTTTGCCTCTGCTTCCTCTGTGATTGTTCATGTCTAGGCATTTCTACCATAAAACGTTAATATTATGAAAGTGCCATCTGTTGTGCCCCTTACCCAGAAGTTCCCCCGACGAAGAGAAACACACCTGGTGCGAAGTTCTGCTTTGTCAATGGCTGGAGAGAGACACTGTTGTGCTGACAGAGGAACTCATAGGTGTCATCACAATCTTACTGTACTGTGTGGTGGCATGGGGCTGCCGCGCTGCAAAGAAACAAAGCTGCTGCCTGCCTCCTGATCTCAGTGTCTCAGCCGCCAGGCCAATCACCACCTGCCTTGTCAGGCTTGGGGGCAGGCGCCTTGCAGTTGCAGGTGAATAACATAGGCAACCAACACTCTGCCTCCCAGATCCAAATGGAAACAAACTGCCGGATGACAGTGGGGGCAGGCGCCTTGCAGGAAAAATAACAACACAGGCAAGGTATGCAGAGCCCAGCAGCTCTTATTCACTGTGGCAGCAGCCATGACACGGCACAGATGCTGATCATGATTGAAATAAATAATCTATTTGTGAGATTCCAGCAACTGTGGCACGCCACCACTACTAGAGACATGCCAGCAGCTGCTGTGTTTCTCCAGTGGGGCAGCACAGAACAGTGCATTCACTGCCAGCGCCAATAGTAGAGAGCGCCCGAGATAGGGTACCGGGGCACTTTAAGATGCGTAACTAATACATTTTAGTGCGGTGATGCGAGCACCAGTATAATGCGTTAGTCTAAGCCCTGATGCGTGGTACATGGCATGGCTGGATGTTTGAAGCACTCAAGGGCATAGAGATAACATGGAACAAGCAGCTAAAGTGTCAGTTTGTTAAGAGCCTGAATGAGTACTGTACGCATTGCATTATGCTGTGGACCCACAGTACATTGTTCACATCTATTCTGCATCATTACTAAAAGACTTTTGTCAGTATTAATCCGAACTTCAGATCCTACTTGTCACGTTTCCCACATAGACCCACACACGCCATCATGCTTAGTGCTAAAGGTATTAAAAACCAGGACTGGCTGAAGATCACCCTCCCAAAGTTATCTAGTTGAGAGCAATCAGCAGAGAGATATTGCCAAATTGTTACGTGACAGTCAACCAGTCTAGGGGCCAGATTCACAGAGGTAAACTGAGACGAAAGTCTAACTTTACGACTTTCGGTATTCACAAAGGGCATTTACGAGTAGCAAAGTTAGACTTTTCTCTGTTTAACTTAAGTTTTGGTCTTAAGTTTAACTGAGACTAGACTTTTGGTCTCAGTTAAACTTAAGACCAAAACTTAAGTTAAACTGAGACAAAAGTCTAACTTTACTACTCGTAAATGCCCTTTGTGAATACCGAAAGTCGTAAAGTTAGACTTTCGTCACAATTTACCTTTGTGAATCGGGCCCTAGGTTTTTAATGTAAGTGCACTCTGCTTGGAGGGATTTTACTAGCAGAAGCGTAGTAATCCAGCGGTATCAATGAACGGAGAAGTGCCCCCCCCCCCTCCAAACAAACACACACGCACACACACACATATATACATTTAGGAACAGATTTAAGATTAGAATTTTAAGAGAAAAAAATAAGTAAAGTTTGAATTTTTCAGTTAACTAGCGCTGAATTGGAGAAGATTTTAAGGAGGGTCGGGGGTAACAAATTCATGGTAAGGCTTTCAATGCCCCCTGATTTAGAGGTGTACACATATTGGTCCTGCTGTTCTTCAAAAATCGTACTACCCCACTAAAAGGTGGGATGGCCTTTGTGTGCTTTAAGGCCTATGGCTTTCTAAGGTACGCCACTGCTGGCTAGCTAGTTCTGCAAAGCTAAAACTGAAATTATAAATCACGCTTGACATTGGGGCCACTTAAGGGGTTACGTTCCTACTACTGTAACCCACTCATTCACTGTTCACGTTCCAAAAACAGGCGCGATCGAGAGGCGTAGCAAGTGAATCCCATCAACACTCACTTCCGCTACATGTGGTAATTAACTCGACGTCAGAAAGTGAATATTTTGCTTCCAGGTGTTTTCCGACGATAAAAAAAATATGTCACACTCGATGCGCGAAGATAAGCCAGTGCAATCTTCAAAGGCTAAAACAAACGAACACGCTGTTCTCCTTTAGGGAAGGCGTACTCTCTCTACTTGACCTCACGTCTGCTGCACAACAAACGAACAAAAATAGCAATACCTTTCATTTTCTCCATTGAGAAAGTGTACCCCCTCAAGTACACTTCAGTTTGCTGCACCGACCCACTCTACGCTTGCCGTGGTGCTGCCAATCATACAGATTACAGCAGCTCCGCCTCTTGTTCATTTGTGATTCCCTCAGACTTTTGTTGTGCGCACGTGTTGACGTATTATTTCCGTGACTTCCGTCAGGTCAGTAACGCAGAGTGGGTATCGACCGCAAAACAAGCCGAAAGGGTGAACGTCTGGTGCGTTCTGTTTACTTCGCCCTTATTTAGTATTTCTGTAACATAATTGAGCAGAGCTGGTGAGGTCTGACCTGGATTACCTGCGCTAGACATTGAATTGATGAAAACCTCTAAAGCAGAACTGATGCCAACTTTCTGAAACATAAAGGAGGGAGATTTTGATAAAAAAATCGAGAGGGGGGGGGCGGGCTTCATTCTCACCATTGACATACATTGAATGACATGCAATTTTAGTTTTGGCTTCAAAAATCGGGTGAATAGGGCCTTTTAGCACATGGAAAAACGAAGGTTTGCGAAGGGTTTATTGAAACGTCAACGGGGAAGCTACTTCACATTTACTTCGGTTTAAAAATATTAAGCCTTCATCAGAAACTTAACGGAAATATTCCAGCATTTTTGTATTTCACAGGATTTTTTTTTTATCCTGACCTATTGAAATAGGCACTCCAATAAAGAGTGGGTTTTATGGGTTGTCAGCAATGTTTCTTCTAATTTTTTTCATCTGTGTGCGTCAATGAAAGGAACCTGTGCAGTCAACGCTCCGTGCGCCGAAGAAATGCAACAATTCGCTGTACAAGGGAGCATAATGTTGGAGCTATCAAAATTAGCGATATTTGACCCTCCTAAGATTTGTTTGACAATAAAGTAACAAGCATTTGCAATGCAATCGGTCTCACGTTTGTGAAAGTTAGAGTTGTAAATGACAATGTTTTTTACTTATATTGTCCAATATTACCCTTTTTCCCAAATTAACACATTTAATATTTCAAACAGTGCAACAATGACTAACTTTTCCTTTTAAATTGAGATTTTGCTAAGTAAATTGGGCAAAGTATTATTGGCTTTTAGGCACATGTGAAATGACTGGGAAAGCTTTAATGTTAACGTCATACCTTGTACCTCCCTGAGCATCCCTTGGAGCCAATATGTCTCGGCAATCCGAAAGCTATTGGCGTTGTGAATGACAATGTCTTTTAACAATGTGTGGTGGAGTGAATGTATGTGGTGTGGAGAGGAATTGTATAAATTGGATTAGAATGATTTGTTGTGGAATTGTGTGGCGTGGAATTGTGTGGTGTTGAGTGGAATTATGTGTAGGGGGCATGGCCCGTGGTAGGAGTGCCGGTCGGGCGGTGACGTGGGGAGGGGCAGGGTGGGGGGTAGTAAACTACGGATTAAGGCCGAATACAGGTAAGTGAACATTTAAATAAATAAAACGAATTTCGTTGCGCGCACTGCATCGCATTTGGCGATGCAGCGCTCACAACGAAATTTGTTTTATTTATTTAAATGTTCACTTACCTGTATTCGGCCTTAATCCGTAATTTACTACCCCCCACCCTGCCCCTCCCCCGCCCCACGTCACCGCCCGACCGGCACTCCTACCACGGGCCGTGCCTGATGTGTAGTGGAATTATGTGTCATGGCATATAGTGGAAATATGTGGATAGTAATTATGTGAAATTGAGTGCGCTGGAATTATGTGGAGTGGTATGTGTTACGGAGCGTAATTGTGTGGAGTGGTATTGTGTGTTGTGGATTGGCATGTAGTGGAGTGGAATTATGTGGTGGGTATTGAATTTTGTGGCATGATATGGAATTCTGTGGTGTGGGTTGGATGTATGTGGTGTGTAGTGGAATTTTGTTGTGGAATGGAATTATGTGGTTTGTTGTGGAATTATGTGGCATGGAATGGAAATGTGTAGAGTTGAATTGTGTGGCGTGGAACAGTGTGCTGTTGAGTGAAATTATGTTGAGGGGAAATATGTGGCAAGGTGTGGAGTGCATTTTGGATGTTACACACTGCATATTAAGCAGCCTGTATGGGTTCATATCATATGAAGAGAGCATGCTGGAGCTTCATAATTTATGCAAACTTGAACTCAGCATGTCTTGTTTAGTCAATATTTACAGTACAATGAACATAAAGGAGGTCACTGTGGCTCTAGCAGTCAGAAAGTATCCTTTGTACTGCGACATGTCAAAATGTCTGTAATACGAGTGGCAAATCAATACTTCTCCAAGTAGCTTTCAAAACCTTCAATATGCAATTTTTGCAAGAAAATATGAGGATGAAATCATTGCCTTGTCCCTACGGTGAGGGGCATCAGCTGTTAAGGATACAACAATCTAAGTGCCCCTTCCCCATGAAAGACCTTTGTATTCACTTAAAGCGGCTAAGATGTGCTGTCAAAATAAAAAGTTGAGCTTTCTAGGCCCCAGGGATCACATCTGAGACAACCTAAGTCACGAAAATAATTCAGAAAATGTGTTTTAAGATTACAGCATTCTCCTTAAAAAAATATATCTATAGATATATATATGATTAAATGAGCTCACCAAAGAGAACAGCATCAGACTCACTGCAAGGAGCGCAGTATCACTGTAGAAATGGCCAGAAAACACTAGCAGCATTTTTAAAAGATATGCATGTGCTTCTCTTTCGGATGTCAGCAACACATTGAAGTATCCTTGTATTGTGCCATTTACAGGAGCAGCTTAAATGTAACCCAGACCTCTGTTTTAACACATTGGAGATTAAAACGGGATGCACAAAAACACCAGTGGTGGCCGCTATTTAACGGGGGTGGCGGGGGGGATGGGTGACGGCAAATGAAAAAAATAATAAAAACACTTACCTGCAGGCCGACCAGCCGGCCGCTGCCTCTTGCTACTCTTCAGTTCCTCGACAGCAGAAATCAGGAAGCACCCAGGCCCCTGACTCCGCTAGCTAATCACAACACAGCGTTGTGATTGGTCTGAGCGCCGCAGTTCGGCGCTCAGACAGGGAATGGGAGCCTGGGCATGTTCTCCACTCAGGCTGTAATGCAGCCTGGGTGGAGAACATGTCAAGTGCACATGACGGTTTGGCCGGCCCGAGATGGCCGGCCATACATTCATGCGCACTTGGAGTGGGCAAACCACTCCTCCCCCTGGCCCCTGCTCTGGCAGCCCCTCCACGCACCAGGAAATGGAAAACTAAAATGATAATAATTTTGGTTATTATCATTTTAGTTTTCCTTTAACTTCTGCTCGCAGTGCAGTGGGGCGACGCTCCTCCGCCTTAGCGGTGGAGCGCCGCTGAAAAACACAAGCAGTCGACCCACGCTATGGCTGGAGGAGACAGTTCCATGTAGACCAAAGGGGACATTTAGGAGACGTGTACATACTTTGTGCCTGGAGAATGAATGGCCTGGGGGTTGTGACTAGCTCGCTGGTGTGGGTATGCTTGTGGGTATACTTGTCCGTACAATATTGCTAGTTGAAAGGGAGGTTAATGTAATGTGTTCATTCCCAAGACAACGTGGTTAGTTAAAAGTCTGTTATTGAAAAGTCACTGACCTTGCCTCTTGTCTGGATAGTAAACATTACCCAGCTGATGCTCGCTACAATGGCACACAACCAAGATGTACAGATTTTGAACAAAAAAATGCCCGCAATCCAGCGCCTTTGGACATACAGTATATTTAGCACTACAACATCAAAGCACAGAGCTTCAAAGAGCTTCAAGAGTCTTCCGAATCTGCACAAAGACCACACTGCCCAAAAGTGAAGTGAAGGGGAGTTTGTGCACCCCGGAGGAGAGCTGGGATTTTTTTTTTTTTACAAAAGAAAAGCTGACTAACTTGTTTTTTAATAGAAGGGGAGTGATTAACTGCCCAAGTGTCTGATTTCTTGGGAGAGGGAGGTCCTTGTTGGAAAGAAGCTGTGCTCTTCTGCGAGTTTCTCATCTCTCCTCGCTGCCTTCTGCCAGAAGCGCTGCATTTCACAAACATGCACGAAGGAGAAGAAAATAAGTCACTTACCTGTAACTGCAATTATCCAGTATTGGTATCTTTCATAGATTCACATGCTTGAATCATTCCCCGTTGTCGAAGTGGGAGTCCCACGGTACAATAGTAAAACAGTATGTATCAACTTAGCATAGGCTAAATTGGCACTAGACCATGAAATCTTATAGCCTATCTGTTCTTTTTAAAAAAGAACCAAACTTTAACTATGACCAATCATGTTGCAGCATCCTCTAGAACACTCCCAAGAGCAGTGCTTAGTTTGCGAAAAAAACAAGTGCCATGGCTCTCCTCAGGAGACCACTGCAGCTTGCACCACACATTGCTCCTGCCAGCGCTGCCAATGATAGGAACAACACAACTACTAGTCATTAAACTCCTACAAGTGTGACAATTCGGACTATTTCAGGCCCCTAAAGCTATAAGAATGGCTTGGGCAGCAGGTAATAGATTCTTTATTGTACATTGAATTAATAATTAACTTGCTGTCTCCATCTCTAAATTAACCAGACAGCGCCACCTTGGAGCAAACTGTCACAAGCGCCTGTGTTGACAATTAGGTGTCGGTGCCGAGCACCGGAAACCACCAGCTCAAATTAAGCACTGCCCAAGAGAGGCTGATTTCTTCGGATTTTCAAGCACAAGTGGGAATCATATCCCTAGTGATAAGTGGAGCCTCTCAGGTGAGGAGGGTGGGCTGCATGTGAATCTATGAAAGATACTAATGCTGGATAACGCAGTTACAGGTAAGTAACTTATTTTGTTATCCAGTATTGGATCTTTCATAGATTCACATGCTTGAATTAGAATAGCAAGCAGTATTGTAGATAATTGAAATACCCTTAGAGAATGGTGGGTAAAAATTACACTTTGTAGAGGTTAACATGACCTTTTGAACATATCTTATAAACATATATACATCTCTATATATCTAGACATACATGGTGAGAACATAAGAATTTAAGTGTGTAACGCTTAGAAAAGAATGTAAATAGAACAAAGAAAAGCAATGTATCATAACTTGAAACATTTGGTTTGAACATAAATAAACTACTCTATTTAAAGAGGCTCACCTTATTCGAATAAATGGCGTAACACTGCCTGGCCTACGGCTGCGTCGCTTCTCTGCACTGATTCCAGGCAGTAGTGCCGCATGAATGAGTGGGTGCTGTTCCACGTCGCAGCACAGCATATTTTGTCCAGCGGGATGCCTGCAAACAGAGCAGCGGAAGTGGACACTGCTCTTGTTGAATGAGCTTTAGCTCTTCATGTTAAGGGTTTGCTCACTTTGAAATGGCAGAGCTGAATTGTTGCCGAAATCTATCTTGTGACCGTAGGCATTGTCACTGCTGTGCCTTGACAACCTTGGCCATTAGCTACAAGTAACTGGTCAGTCTTGCAAATGAGTTTAGTTCTGTGAAGGTAAAATTTGAGACAGACTTTGATGTCCAAAGTATGAAGAGCCTGCTCAGTCATTGTGGCTGGGTTGGGGATACAAGTTTGAAGTATGACAGGCTCATTGAGGTGGAATTAAGAAGGGACCTTTGGGAGGAACTTCGGGTTTGTCCTGAGAAGTACGAAATCATCTGAGAAACAAAGAAAAGGTTCCTGAGTGGTAAAGAGCTGTATCTCAATAACCCTTCTGGTAGATGTGAGAGCGAGGAGAAGGGCAACCTTCCACTTGAGAAATTATAATTCAGCCTTATGAATGGGTTCAAAAGGCTGCTTCATTAGTTGAGAGAGGACCACATTGAGATGCCATTACGGAGGAGGAGCTCGCACCGGTGGGAAAGCTCTGAAGAGTCACCCAGTGACAGAATCTTTTCCACTTTAGTCTGTAGGTTTTGGTCGTGCCTTCTGCTCCAGATACAGAGAGGATATCCCTGCATTCCTGAGTGATATCTAAATTCTGAAACTCATAGAATTCAGGAGCCATGCATGCTAGTGGAGAGAGGTTGGCTTCAGGTGGCATATCACACCCTGGTTCAGTGTCAGGAGAGATGGCGCCAGAGGAAGGCGAATGGGCTTGGTCTCCGAGAGGAGGAGAAGCTCCGAAAACCAGTGTTGCCTGGGCCACTTGATAGTGATCAATAGAGGACGGCAGCACTCCATCTTCATCTTGGTGAGGACCTTGAGAGTCATTGGAAAGGGGGGAAAAGTGTTCACATAGATCCCGGACCACCGCATCGAAAGGGCATTCCCCCACGACCCTGGGAGAGGGAATTGACAGACGAAGAATTGGCATTTGACATTGCTGTCCTTTGCGAAGAGATCTAGTGCTGGTTCCCCCCACAATAAGAATATCTGGTTCAACTGTTGTTGGTCCAGTTCCCATTTGTGGCAACTGTCCTTGGTTCTGCTGTGAGCGTCCGCTAGCGTGTTGTGGACTCCAGTAACGTGCTCAGCTTTTAAGGAGATTCCGCGGACTGTGAGCCAAACCCACTGCTTTTGAACTTCTTGAGATAGCGTCATAGATCAAGTTCCTCCCTGTCTGTTGATATAATACATGCTGGTCTTATTGTTGGTACGGACCAGCATGAAGGAATTTGTGATCCTTGGGAGAAAAGCCTGCAGGGTGAGAAAAATGGCCTTGAACTCAAAGTCGTTGATGTGAAGAGACCTTTGACTTGTGGACCACTTTCCTTGGATCTGAAGGTCCTGTAAATGGCCTCCCCAGACCTCCATAGAACCATCCGTGGTGGTGATGAAATCCAGCACCAGTGGTAGGAACGTAAGGCCTTGAGAGAGATGTGGTTTGTGGGACCACCATGTCAGTGTGTGTTTCATCCGCGGAGTAATGGCGATCAAGTCCTTGAAACCCTTCCGACTGTATCCATTGGAGTTGCAGTTCCTCTTGTAACGGCTTCATGTTGAGGCGCGACAATGGGACCAAGCTTATTGCAGATGAGATCATACCTAGGAGCAACTTGAACAGTCTCACAGAAATGTACTGTTTTCTTGTGATCTTTTGAGCCAAGTGTGACAGCCTCCCTTGTCTGTCCTCGGAGAGAAAGGCTTTGTTCCAAATTTTGTCTAGATTGGCTCTAAGAAATGTCATAGTCTGACTGGGACTGGTGGAGGACTTTTGCAAATTTACAGTGAGGCCCACTTTGAGAAAAAAAACAAGAGACATGCTTTTGTTGCTCTGGCAGCTTGTCCTGGGGTTAAAGCTTTTAGCAGCCAGTCATCTAGGTAAGGGAATACCTGATGACCTTGTTTCCTGAGTGCCGCGGCTACCAGGGCCATGCACTTGGTGAATATGCGAGGGGTGGACTTGAGGCCGAAAGGGAGGACCTTGAATTGGTAATGGGTACCAGCTACTGTGAATTGAAGATATTCGTGTTGTTTGGGATGGATAGGGATATGGAAGTAAGCGTCTTCCAGGTCTAGAGATGTCCTAAAATCTCCACTGTTGAGATGATGAAGAATATCGGAAAGGGTTATCATCCGGAAGGTTTGCTTGCAGAGGTATTTGTTGAGCTTCCTGAGGTTTAGGACAGGTCTCCACTCCTGATTTTTTTTTTTTGTCTATATTCGCCTTGAAAGAAAAAACTGAGAAACTCTGGAGCCCCCCTTGATCAGCACCTGCCAGAGATCTTTGCTTTGTGCCAAGTATGGTGTGCTTTACACAGAACCTCTCCTTCCACGGTTTGCTCTGTCCAAATGGCCCCCTGCAAACCTCACCGGAGAAGTGAAGTAACAGAGTGTTGAGGCATAATCATAGGACATTATTCAACTGGGGACTGTCCCGACCTAGTTCGCACATTCAACAGTTTCTAGCCAGTTTACACAAGGAGACCAGAATTAATTCCTTTTTTTTGCCGATGCCCTATCCAGCCTGATAGTGTATTTTACAGATTCAACCCAATCTGCCCTAGTGGGAGGTAGATTACTTATCCAGTTTTTACAGATCTCTCTCCGAGCAAGGAGAATCAAATAAAAGACAAGCTTTCTAGCATCAATTGACAGGGACTCCTATTGTGCTGAAACCCCAAAGAAAACAAAGGCTGTGCTTACCTGAAGTGCCATACCGAGTATCGTTGACATACAATTACTCTAAAAACATTGAATCTCGGGTGTAGGAAAGTAGGATCTGCTTCGATGGTTACCCCCACTTTTTGCCTGGTGCTAAGCTGTATTTGACTAGTCTGACTGGGATCCTGCTAATCAGGACCCCAGTCTATCTGCTTTCTCCCTAAACTGTTGTGTTGAGTACTTAGGTACATCCCAGATTGGATACCGGGGTACCCTTATAAGTCCCTAGTATATGGTACTAAGGTACTCAGGGCATAGGTACCCCAGTGGTCCCCTGTGGGCTAAAGCATGCATTTTCCCACCCATGGGAGACCATGCAAAAGAAAACTACAGGCCTGCCATTGCAGCCTGTGTAAGTTGGTGCTAGCATCACTTACTAAAGATATAGGTTTCCTATATCTAGGATCACTGCACTTAAAACCTATGTCACCCCTATAGCAGGCCTTTGCAATCCTGAAGGCAGGGTGCTTGGTTCTAAGTGAGAGGGTGTCCCTGCATGAGCAGGACACCGCTGCAGCCTACGGAGTCCATTCTCCTGGGTTGTCAGTGAAGCAGCCATATACTATATGGAGGGGCACCGCAATGACCATCTCAAAAACGGCTCCAAAAAATCCTATCATGTTTGCTATCAAACATGTTGGAATCATACCCCCGCACCGTAAACGGTGTGGGGGTTTGATTCCAAGCACTAGAAGAGCACTCCGTTAGGCTCTCAGTGTTCCCGGTACCAGCCTTATTGACCCGGATAGCACAAAATGGTTGCTGCCGACCAGAGACACGATTCTGCCCTCCTGCTGCTGAGCCAAGCTCGAGCAGAGGAAGGTTGGACAGTAGGCATCCTGTCACAGGGAGGTGTGACCACCTCCCAGACAGGATTTAGTGTATTGGGATGGGGTGTGTGCGCTTACCAGCGCCACTCAGTCTGCATGAGGGGCACATTTGGTGTCCCTGTGCATAGTCCAGTTCAAACCAGTTCTGAGAGCCGTTGGCTCCCGCTCTGGTGCGAAACTGGACAAAGGACATGGGAGTAACCTCCCCTCTGTACAGACCCTCCCTTGGGAGGGTCCCCTGAGTCTTCCCAACCTTTTCCCTAGGGTACTTAAGGGCTTACCTGGGTGTAGGCCCCTAGATTCGTCGTGGGATAAGATTCAGATCAGACACCACTGCACTTCTACCATCTGGGCACTCTGGACTTCGCTGGACTTCGTTTGGGCCTGACTTTGTCTCCCTTCCAGTCTGCTGCATCGCCTGTGCCTGTGCATCATACAGGAACCTTCCAAGGCCTGTGAAGCATCAAAGACACCTGAAGAAATCTCCCGTGGAGGGAAGGAGTCACTCCCCTGCATTTGCAGGCACCGCAACTAAGTCGACCGGTCTGCAGATCCTGAGCTCATCCGGACTCCGTGGGCTCTGTAACACAGGTGGTGGTTTTCCACAGCTCCCGAGGTCTGCCCTGCCCTCTCAACAAGTTTGAGGCCAGTGCCCCTTGTGGGGGTTTCAAAACCGAACTCCTGTGCACTGCGTCCAACTTGCAGTTGCAAAGGCTTGTTGCTTTCTTTCCAAGAAGATCTTCGGGCTCCTAGTAGCCCTAATCTCAAGCATCTCCAGTGACCAGAATCTTGGGCCACACCGCATCTTGTGCATCGTGGCCTGCATCTTTTGGTGAGCTGCTTGAGGTCCTCTCTCGACTCCAGTGCCTCCAGCCTGTGGGTCCACTTGAGGGTCACACTTGTTTCTGTTGGGCTCCCCTGTTTGCTCGGGGCCTGCCCTGACTCCCCTGCCTTTGGTGAGTCCCCTGGACCTTGCTGGTCCCGACGTTGCTCCTTCTTTGATTCCTGCGTGGCTTACCTTTGCCAAGGCTTGTTGGTGCTCCCGCCGAACACCAACCCCTCAGCACTTGACATCCTTAATAGGACAGCTCGTGCACGCTCCTGGTCCTCCTCAGCATTGCCTGGTCCTCACAGCTGCAGAGTCAAGGTCCTCGTCATCCATCCTGCAACACCCGACATCGGAGGGCATTCGTCTTCCAAGTCCCCTGAGTGACATAGACTCTGTCCCCTCTGCTTGCAGATACCTCTCATCAAGAATCCACCTTCGGATTCCACTGGACACTTTCTCCTTCTGCAACAGCGGCACTTTCCTGAAGTCCTCCATTGGGTTCGACGGCGGTCTCCGACACCAATTCACACGTATGCACCCGGCTTCCCTGGTGTAGGTAACGTGGGTACTAGGGTATCCACGAGTTGGGTGGCTCTCCAACCTTCTGTCTTCCACTGGGTTTCTTCAGGGTCCGTTGGGAAGGGTCCTTAATCTTTAAAAATCCAACCGCAACTTACACGTAGAGTTGTATAGAGCACACGGTCGTGTTCCCACACTGCACATGCTCTCCGTGGGGTCCCTAGCTACTCACCTTGGGTGGTTCCTTGGGGTCCCAGCACTTCTACATTCTCTCAACATTGTCTTGACTCCTGTCGTGGTTCTTATACCACTTTCTTAGTATATGGTTTGGTCCCCCCCTGGGGCCACTGTGTATTTCGTGCTATTTACTGTTTTTCTTTGCTAAAGTGTTGTGTGCATTGTGTATATCTCCGGGTAGGAGATATTTCTATCTGTTAGGGAGGGTAAACATCCTTTTGTACGCGGTCATTACACCGCGTACCATTACTACGCAAGCTTTACTACGCATGCGCTGTAATAACGCGTAGCCATTTCTACGCCTGTTATTACAACGCATGCGTTGTAAAGCGAACTACATCGTTGTGAGGAAACTGAGGCGTTTCCTCACAACGACGTGCAACGATCACCGCCTCTCTGAAGACGCAGGAAGGAGAACATAGGACACGAGGAGAGAGAGGTAAGAGGGGCTATTTGTAAGGGTTTAGGGTAGGGGGAGGTCTTTAAGGATTAAGGTAGTGTTGTGTTTGAGGAGTAGTGTTTTGGGGTTTAGGGTAGTGTCGGGGGGGTCGTGTAGGGGAGTGTTTGGGTGTAGGGACAGGATTGGGGGTAGGGGGAGGGTCGTGCTGGGGGTAGTGTTTTAGGGTTGTGTAGTGTTGTGGTGTTTGTGTAGTGTAGGGTAGTGTTTTAGGGTTAAGGGTAGTGTTGGGGTGTCGTGCAGGGTAGTGTTGTAGTGTAGGGAGCGGACTGGGGAAGGGTGAGGGTCGTGCTTGGGGTTGTGTTTTAGGGTTTAGGATAGTGGTGTGATGTAAGCGTAGTGTAGGGTAGTGTATTAGGGTTTAGGGTAGTGTTGGGGGGTCGTGCAGGGTAGTGTTTGAGTGTAGGGACATGACTGGGGGTCGGGGGAGGGTTGTGCAGGGGGTAGTGTTTTAGGTTTTAGGGTAGTGTTGTGGTGTGGTGTAGTGTAGGGTAGTGGTTTAAGGTTTAGGGTAGTGTTGGGGGTCGTGAAGGGTAGTGTTTGGGAGTAGGAACAGGACTGGGGTAGGGGCAGGGTCGTGCTGGGGGTAGTGATTTAGGGTTTAGGGTAGTGTAGTGGTTGAGTAGTGTAGGGTAGTGTAGTGTTTGGGTAGTTTTTTAGAGTTTGTTTTGTGTAGGGTAGTGTATTTGTATTTAGTATTTAGTGTAGTGTTGTGGTAAATGTCTGTTTTTATTACTATGCAAGTTTTAGTGTTTAATGTAGTGTCGGGGGTTGTGATGGGTAGTGAATGAGTGTAGGGACCGGAGTGGGGAATGCGTATGTTCGTGCAGGGGGTAGTGATTTAGGGTTAAGGGTAGTGTAGTGGTGTTTCAGTAGTGTAGGGTAGTGTAGTGTTTGATTGTTTTGGTAGTGTTTTCCATTTTTAGATGTGTAGGGTAGTGTATTTCTATTTATTATTTAAAGTAGTGTTGTGTTTTAAACATTTTAAAAAAGGGGTTAAATGTCTTTTTTAATATGACACGTTATTCCGCATACCATTTTTATTATTAGGCAAGTTTTTACTTCGTATACATTAACACTTTCAATGTAATGGTATGCGAACTAAAAACTTGCGTAGTTACGGTTATTGCTAAGTAATAACCGCGTAGTAATGGCATGCGAAGTAATGGCATGCGAAATAACGTGTCATATTTGTTAGAGAGTGTTATGTAATAAATACATATTTTTATAAATACTTTGTGTGGTTCTTTTTCACTTAATCTATACTATAAGATTGCATTCTGGTAAAACAAGCTGCTTTACACTCCTTCTGGACTAAGCCTGAAGGCTGCTCTCCACAGCTACTACTTAGAGAGCTTTCTAAGGTTGTCTAAGACCTCTTAAATCACCATAAGGGTTGTCTGGACTGGTGCAAGGTGTTCACTTACATAAGTGTACATCATATACCTGGCCAGCTTCTCACATCGGTACACTCCAGGAACAATGTGTATGTCATCCACCTTTTCTTGGCTGCATTTTGGACATCTCGGCGTTACACCCTTCCCTAATTTAGATAGCTTTAGGGGTGTCCAATTGGCCCCGTGAAGACAAAAAAATGTGGTTCCACCTTAAATTTGCGTTGTGCACCGTGGAGTACAGAATGTTACAAGATACTTGCCATAAGTCTTCAAGCTGTGTCCCCGGCAAGCTCTTTCCCCACAGGTCAGTTGGTAATCTGAAATCGCTGTCCATTACGTCCACCAAAAGCCAGGACCAGTGAGCCACCTCCTTCTTTCTTGGCACTTTGTTGACCAGCCTGGACTCCAGCTCATTTGAAGAACCTATCTCTACTGAGGCGACTTGGTACCAGCTTTTTATTTGGAGATATTTGAACCTCAATAGCTTGTTGTTGGTTATCTCCGACCAGTTGTCCCAAGGAACCAGCTTCCCATCTTCCACTAGTTGTTCCTATCTCTTCACCCCTGCCTCCCTCAGAGGAACTGCCAGGCTATCCTTGGCCCACTCGGGGGAACCTGGCGCATCCCATATTGGGGCCAGCCCACTGTAGTAGCTGAGTTTTGTCTACTTTCTGATCTTATACCATGTGATTGCTAGGCATTGTAGAATCTTAAGACACACCTTTTTAAAATATCTGGGATCTCCAAATTTATACATAAAGCCTTGCTCTCCTCCCATCACATCTGATATCATCACCCTTAACATTTTACCAATGTCTGAACCATCCGGTTCATTCAGGAGCATCTTTCCATTCCTTAACAGAAAAGCCCAGGTATAATAGGACAGGTCTGGTAAACACAAGCCCCCCTTATCCTTCTTCCTTCGAAGCTTTTTCCATGCAATCCGCAAGCCCTTTGCGGCCCAGATAAAGCTGCTTATCTTAGCCTGCATTTTTTTGAGCCACTCTTCATTAAAATTCAAAGGGATATTCTGGAATAAAAAAGTACATTTTGGAAGAATCGACATTTTCACTAGGTTCACTCTTCCGATGATTGTCAGCGGTAGATATGACCAGCTTACCATTAATTTGCAGACACCCTTACGAACATTTTGGAAATTTACTTCTGGGATTTTCTCGATGTTTTGTGTGATCCTAATGCCTAGATATCTCATCTCACTTTTGATATTCTCTTGATCTATATCTAAGTTCCAGGACATTATCTCAGTTTTTTGTTCATTCACTTTGTAGCCCGCAATTTGCCCGAATTGGGCGGTCAATTCATATATAAGTGGAACCGAGACGAGCAAATCAGAGGTATATACCATTAGATCGTCCGCGTACAGGGCTATCTTTTTCTCCCAGCCCATATACCTAAAGGGAGGAATTCCATCTTCTTTTCTGATCTTATCTGCTAAGGGTTCTATATATAGGTTAAAGAGGAGAGGGGACAGAGGACATCCTTGTCTAGTTCCCCTTGAGATTTTAAAAGGCATTGAAAGATTACCATTCACCAGAACCCTAGCTGTTGGCTTTCTATATATCATTGCTATCGTCCTGCAAAGATTTTCGCCCAAGTTACACAGCCTTAATATTGTCTGAAGATAGGGCCAGTTCACCCTATCAAAGGCCTTCGTAGCGTCTAAGGTAATAACTGCCATAGGAGCTTTGTAGACAGTAGCTACATCTATTGCTCCAATTAAATTAAACGTTAGATTGTGGATCCCCCTTCCACTAACAAAGTCTTTCTGATACTCATGTAAAAGATCCCCCACCACCCCATTAAACCTTTCTGCCAATATTTTTGCGAAAATTGTGTAATCGCAATTAAATAGTGAGATGGGCCTATAGGAGTCACAAGCGTCTGACGATTTCCCTGATTTAGGAACCAGCGTCACTGTAGCGTCATTCCAAGATGCTGGCATTTCAGGCCCTTTCTCAAAAATCCCCCAAAATAGCTTTACCAAAACTGGCATTAGAACCTCTCCCAATCTTTTATATATATCTGCAGGCAGTCCATCCAGACCTGCTGCTTTACCTGTCTTCCCTGCCATGATTGCATTCCTAGTCTCCATCACTGTATTGGCGCTGTCGATATTATTATTATTACATCCGCTGACTCTACGGGGAGCATCCTGGTCCAACCATTCCTTCACATCTTCCTCCGTAACTGCCAGTCCCTCCAAGTATAACCTCCCAAAGTGTTTGTGAAATGCCTCTTCTATTTCTTTACTGGTCGTAAGGAGTTTACCTGGAAGCCTCACACCTGATTCCTTTTATAAAACCTCTTACCTGATCGCTCTTGGCTTTCCAGGCCAAGAGTTTTCCACACCCATCTCCATATTCAAAGTGGGTGAGTTTACTCACTTGCCATCTTTTCCATAATCTCTCTTCTACTATTCCTACGAGTTCCATCCTAAGGGTTTGGAGAGAGGTTTATAAAGCCACCGTCTCTTGCCCCCTCCCTCAGACGCTGACAACTGGTGTTCCAACTGCTGAAATTACATTCTAGTTCCCCTACTTCAGTTCTCAACTTCTTCCTTTTAAATGCTTGAATAGAAATTATTCTCCCCCTCAGGAAGACTTTATACGCATCCCATACAACCCCCAATGGGGCGCTCTCCGAATTTATAGAGAAGAACTCATCAGTCTCCAAGCCAAGCCTCTCAATTACTGCCTCATCTGATAATAGGTACGGTCCATTGTTCATCTCCTTTGTATTGACCTGGTGGATAGGGCTAGCACTAAAGTTACTGCCGAGTGGTCTGACAAATGAGTTCCTACATGCTTAATATCTTGCATCCATTCCTTAATTCCTTGATCTATTAAAAAGAAATCAATTCTTGATTGGTGTGCATACTTTTTGTTGTTAAAAGTGAAACCCTTCTTGACTCCCATCTTTTCTCTCCATATGTCACACCAACCTAGCTGTTTAATAGTGGTTTTTATTAAAGACCGCATCTTACTGTTAGATACTGCTCTACTCTTAACCGAGCGGTCCAGTCCACTTTCTAGGACCATATTGAAATCACCTGCTAAAATAACGGTGTCAGGGAAGTTTAACAAGTCCATCAGCAATGCTCTAAATGGACTATGGTCATCTATGTTTGGACCATAATACCCAACCAAGGTAAATTTTTGGTGGTAGCATCTTATTTTAGCAGTAACCCATCTGCCCGCCCTGTCTACTCCACTTTCCTCTATGGTGATATACGGGTTCTTTTTAACCAGGATTGCCACCCCCTTTATAGTCAGCTGTTGACTAGTATAGATGACCTCTTGGACCCAGCCTCTGGATTTAAAACGGTTCCCCATTTCCAAGTCAGTCAGGTGTGTTTCTTGTAGAATTATAATCAGGGCAGGAGCATCTTTCAAATATTGTAAAATCTTTTCCCTCCTGGGTTTAACTCTTAGCCCGTTCACGTTCCATGATAGGATCCCAATCTGATCACTCTGGCCATCAATCATCACTCGCACCATAAGCTAACTGCACTGGGGGTGCCAAAAATGGTGATTAGACGAAGAGGACTTATTTTTTTGTATTTTCTCCCACTGCTCCCCACCCCGTGACCCCGATCACTCCCATTACCCCTTATCTCACCCACCCCGGAGAACCCTCCTTTTACCTCCTTCATGGCCTTAGCTTGTGGAGGCCCCTGAAGTCGGGAGAAAAAAAAACACCTAACTTTGCCGTGCCGCTCAAGATACTCTATTATCTAATGTGCTCAAAACACCACCATCCTGGGACAGAAAGAATGAAATGTGAAACTACCGTGAAAAGTGAAAAGAAAAAGAACAGAAGAGAGAGAGAGAAAAAAAAAAGAAATAGGAAAAGCCTAATAAATTAAATAAGAAAATAGCAGGTAAAAGGAAAAAGGGAGGTACTGAGGGAGGGGAGGGCTCGGGGGAAAACCTAATTTTTGCCCCAACTCCATTCCCTCTCTACCTTATCCCTGCATCTGATATGGTTTTTATAAATTCTTCCTCTTCTTCCACACGCCGAAAATTCTTTGTTTTGTTATTGCACATCACACTTACTGTAACAGGAAATTTCAACTGCGCTGTGGCGCCTAGTTTCTACAATGGATCAAGCAGTTTCCCTAACTCCCACTGTTTGTTTGCCATGATCTTCGACACATCTGACCTTATTTCAAAATTGATACCATCCACATTTAACAACTTCATTTTTAGCGCCTTAGTGAGGATTTCTTCCTTTATTTTGTACATTTGGAAGTGGACTAAGATTTTCCTGGGTTTCGTTTTATTAGGTGTTAACCTAAATGGGTCTCTATGTATGCTCTGGATGTCTTTAATAAGGTCTTGTTCTGAGCAGTCAATTTGAGTCCCAGCTTTAATTAGCCTTACTACAAAAGTTTTTATCTTATTCCCCTCTGCCCCCTTTGGTACTTTTAACAGGCGCAGGTTGTTCCTTCTTTGATTATTTTCCAGGGATTCCAGTTTTTCTTGTATACCCACTCCGCTTTCCTTCAGAAGTCTAATCCCTTCCTTATTTGCCCCCGTTTGAAGAGTTAATTCCTTCACTGTTGTGACGCCAACGTCCTAGCTGTTAGGTCATCAAGTTTTCTTTCCAGCTTATCGCAAGCAGATCTGATCTCCGTTTGATTTAATTCCGAGGTCTCAAATCTACTTCTGATTTCTGTTAGCAACTGAATCAGGTCGGAAACTGATTGGGGTGATGATTGACTGTAGGCTCCACCTGCCTGCTCGGGCTGTTTATTCAAATCACCCTGTGCTGTCTGTACTGTCCGTGTGCCCCCTGCGCACCCCCCTGTGCCTCCCCCTGAGAGAATGGGGGGCTCTTGACTGTACCTGAGTCTAAACCTTCCTGCTCCATCCTCTGAGTACAGGAGGAAGCCACCTCTGGGGACTGAAAATCGTCCGCCAAAGCTTGAAATCTGTTTGGACTTAAGATAGCCTCTCCCTCTAGAGACCGCGGGGAGCTGGTAGGTGTAGGATTCCTGGGTTTTTTAACGTCAAGGTTTTCGGCATTAATTTAAAATAGGTTCGCAGTGAAGGGGTGATTCTTGGTTTATACAGCTGGGGGTTTACTCTTTTCTTCCTTGATTTCCCCTTCCTGGGGCTTGCCCTGTCCTCTCTTGGCGGCTGGTCAGTAACTGCCCGAACTGACTGGACTTCTAAGGGCTTTCCTATTGGTTTTATTGTACTGCCCTGTACTGTGTTGTGTTGAGTGTTACAACGAACCTGTAGAGGCCACCCTGCTCCTAAGCTTCTAAGAGCATATCTACTCTGTATTTTACAGTTTTTACCATTTTCCAGAGTCTCCGCTCCCCCCCCGGTGAATGATGCCAGGGTTACACCTCCCCTCCCCCGGGAAAATGTACACCTTACCCCCAGATTTGATTGTATCCTCTTTATTGAAGGATCATTACCTCCTCCTCCTCCGCAGTTTTCCGCATCCATGACCCCCACTGCTGCTTCTCCTTTACCTGGCTCCTGTCCAGGTTTCTCCAACTTCTCCAAACTCTGCCTAACCAGCTCATTGAGCGAGCCTCCCGCACTTGTGCTGTCTCTGCCTCTCTTTCCCCGGACGGGGATTCGCGCTACCACCCTCCGACCTCTGCAGCGCTCGAGTGCTGCTCGAGCCCAGCGCGAGTTCTGGTCGGGTGATCCTGTAGGCACCGCAGTCGCCATAGTCGCTCCGACTTGAAAGTGGGGGCAACTGTGAAAAGAAAGCCGCACTCTCTGTCTTCCACGGTGAACACTTTCTAGGTGTTTTTATCGCCCTGAACCCGTAGCGCTAGCGGAAAAAAACTCCCGACTTCTAGAGCCTCCGCGACCTGCCGCTAGCAGGCCGCCATGTTCTCCTCCGATGCAGTCAGTCACATGCTAATCCCCTCTCCTGATTTCTTGCAAATAAGGAAAAAACAGGAGTAGAAACCTTTCCCTTTTTGAGCAACCGAGACTTTCCTATTGCTCCTTTGGCAAGCATTAAGAACGCTTCCTTTCGTGGTAAATGAAAACGAGGGGGTGGGCTTCCCATTGGAGATTGGTAGGAGGTTTTTCTGTGAACTCCAGAGTATGGCCATAGGTGACAAGGTCCAATACCCATCTGTCTGAGGTGATGGTTTGCCATTGATGGAGGTAATTGGATATCTTCGCACCTACAAGATGGGACGGTTGAGTAGCTAGTACAGGGACAAGGTCACTGTTTGTGGCCTGTGTCACAACTCTGAGAGGGCGGTCTTCTGCGAAGCCCTTGCTTGGAGAAACCCGGCGTAGAGGATTGGCAGTATGACTGTTGTTGATACCCCTGTCTGTATTGGGACTGATAGGACTGATACTGCTGAGAGCACTGAAATCCACCTCTATAATAAGAGAAGCTGCGTCCATGCGCTCCTTGAAAAGTTACTTTGCGATATTGAATGGTACCAAGGGATTTGGCAGTATCGGTATCTGTCTCAATGGCAAGCAGAGCATCATCAATATGCTTGCCAAATAGCGTGTCCCCGTCATATGTCATATCCAATATTTTAGACTGGACCTCCAGGCTAAAAGAGGTCACTTTGATCCATCCTCGGCGCCTTAGCACAGCTGCGCCGGCCAGTTGACGGAAGCCTGTGGAGGTGATGTCCATGGCACAATTTATTTTTAAGATGAAGTATGCTCGCCCTTCAATATATATTTTTTTGCTTCCAACCGTTTATCCTCTGGGATGAGGTCGATGATGGAGCTGACATCAGACCACATTTGTCAGTCATAACGGCCTAGAATCGCCAAGGCATTGGCTGCATTCATTGTAATCGCCGACATGATGGAAAATCTTATGCCAAAATTATCTAGACGGCAACCATCCTTGTCAGGTGGTGGCGAAATTGGAGTAGATGGGTTTTTTGACCTACGTTGCGCTGGCTGAGAGACTACTGAGTCAGGTTTGGGATGTCTTGTCAAACATTCACGAGAATCCTCAGGGGCCCTGTACTTTTTGTCAATGCGAGGGAGGACTGCCACTACCGTGGCAGGGTTTTTCAAAACCGTGACTCCTTCCTGCCATATGTAGTCCACAATCGGTATAGAGCGTACCAACTTTCTTGCCTGCTCTTTAAAATCATACAAGAACAGTTAGGCTGCTTCACCGACATAGGGAGATGAAATCTGGTTGCTGCTCTGTCCATTAAATTGTGGAAACCTCTGATATCTTCCGGAGGCGAATCGTAGGGATGGTGCAAAGGTGGGGATGGTGTTGGTACGATGTAGTCAACTCATAAAGACAGTTAGGAGTGAGGAATCTCACCCCTTCTCTTTTATTTCATCATCAGATGATGATGGATCATCTCTAGGTGGCGGTGCTACATGAGAGGTAGGCTTTATTCTAGGAGTTGCTGGCAGAGGGAGAGGTGCTGGAGCAAAAGGGGTGGCAGGTTGTGGTGGCGCACCCTGTTGATTAGGGGGATGCGGAAAACTCCTCCGATAATCTGGAAGCATGGTCTGGAGGTGTTGTACCAAGGAAACAGGAATATGTGAAGTATCCCGCTGCGGTGGAGGGTCGGAATAGTAACGGTGGGGTTGGTAATGTCTTGGAGGTGGAAGATAGTACTGCTGATGGTAATGTGCTTCCTCCTCATAATCCTCATCTTCCTCCTGACATTGAACATTTAGCTCTGACAGGCTGTGGGCTGGACCAAACAGGCCACTGTCATCATCAGAATCCTCAATATCCAGCAGGTGACTTGGAAGCAGAGGTGAGACCTGGCTGGGTGAAGTGATTTTGGGACGTAAAAAAGTTCTGGTGACCTTGGAAACCTTAATCATCGTCGACGGTGGGGGATGTAGATCTCATTCTATGGTGCTGTTGACGGAGCAATCGTCAACGGGGCCGTCGTCGACAAAAGCGATGGTGGGAACATCATTGACGGCAGGGTCGTGGACGGGCTTGTCGTCGACGGAGGCATCGAAAGGGACTTCGTCAACGCCTGAATCTTTGTCGACGAGATGGGTGCACCAATGGGGGCCGTCATCTTCGTTTTCGCCATTGACGGTCTCGATGACGAGATGGTAGTGCTAGTGGTTGTCGACAATCTCGGTGTCGACGGTGAGGGCGTCGTCGAGAGAGATTTTGAAGCAGATTTATGCTTTGTGGACGGCTCAACAGAGGAGGTATGAGGGTGATCCTTAACCTTGTCAGATGGCGTGGATGAGCCCGGCAAGGATATTTCTGAGGAGAATTTAGTTTTTTTTCTCCTTTTTCTTGGAGCTGTGAGGCTGGTGAGAAGCCTTTACAGATTTTCTGGACTCCTGTGACGCTCCATCATGGGATCTAGACCTTTTGTGAGACCTAGAAGAGATGTCACTATCCTCCTCAGATGATGATTTCTGGGCTTTTGTTTTCTGAAGCCACAGAAGTAGCCTCTCTTCCCTGTCCCTCAGGGTTTTTGAGGAGAAAGTGCGACAAGTCTTACACTCTTTGACCTCATGCTTGGGATGAAGGCAGTAAATGCAGTTCTAATGTGGGTCAGCCACATAAACTCTCTTCTTCCCACAGGTCTTACATGGATGAAAAAGTCCTTTTTGTCAGAAATAGTAGAGTAATAGGGTTGGAATAGCTTTAAAATGAGAAAACTGAGCAGAGCTCAAGGAGACTCCCTTCACTCACAACGTGTGGTGAAAATATGAGGAAATCAGCCTCTCATGGGAGTGTTCTAGAGGGTGCTACAACCTGATTGGTGATAGTTAAAGTTTGGTCCTTTTTTAAAAAGTCTTTGACGGTTCATGGTCATTTTAGCCTATGCTAAGTTAATACATACTGCTTTATTATGGTACCGTGGGACACCCACTTCGATGACAGAGAATGATTCAAGCATGTGAATCAATGAAAGATCCAATACTGGATAACATGACATATAGTAAAACATTCTCACAAATCCACGTAAACTATAACGTTGCATGTTTCGGTTGTCAGATTTAGATAAATGCGGGGCTTTCTTGTTGTAGGCAAAAGCATCTTTGCAGCACAGCGGGCAAATATGAGCGCGAGCATAGGCTCTTGAAGGAGGGCAAATAAACACCTTTTACTTTGCTGTAGTGTCAGTACGGTAAAAATAACGACGTCTATTTCCATTAAGGGGAACCATATTAATTATCTTGCTAATGTGAAAAGAGATGGGCGGTTTCATGCTCTGGTCTCTGCTGTTGCAGTCTCTGTGCCAGATACAGACAGTGCAAAGCCAATTACGGGTTTCTGGTTTTCATTGGAATATCGTGGCCTGAGTAAATGGTGTTAGCCTCAAAGGTCAGCGGCCATATTGAGTGTAAATAAGATAAAATCACCTCCAATTAGAACAAAAGAATTGTAACACTTCCAAAACAAGTTTGTAAAGTAAAGCGCATACGTCTTTGGTTCTGCATCATGGGAAATGTAGTTGCATTTGTAAGCAGCGAGCCGCGCTGCTAATACTGTAAAAATAAGTCTCATGCACGATAGCAGCGCACTTTTTACACATAGGAGAACTAGTAAAAAGGTGAGAAAATTACACAAGCGGCGGCTCTTGCATTGAATGAGTGAGGGCTTCCCAGTCGTGGTGGAATCGCGCAGCCTTGGGTGAAGTTCCTCTGGGGCAGCAGCGTGAAGTGCTCTGCTGCCCCAAGAAGCACTGTACTCACGATGAGGATGTGCAGGGTCCAAGGGTGTGCCGGACATGCAAGCATGTAAAACGCTGCAGCTGATTTTTGTTACTGGGGGCCGGTATTGCAGCTGTGCTGCAAAACCGGCCCCCAGTAACAAAAACGGCCCCCCAGGGGTCTAAAACCTGCCCCCATCCTGGCGGCCCACCGGGAAAATGCCCGGTTCCCGCTACGGCCAGTCCGGCCCTGGCACTAGAGAATACCAAGTTGCACTTAGGATACTAAGAACTGATCTCAGTAAGCCATTAATTTTTGCACTAACACGTTATCTATTGGCTAGGTGGAAAGTTAGAACAAAGCTCTGCATATTAACTGGAAACCTACCCATGGTTGATATAGTAATGTGATAACCTGCATTTCCTATGCTCAGTCTTGGATCCTAACGCTTGGCCCTCCTGCTATTTCTCCGCATCCTTCACTATAGTGCGCCTATTAATTAACAATCTTTTAATTATTTAAAATCTGTTGTATTTATAACCCTCAGAACTGTAATGTGTTGTATTTTAACAATATTTATATTCTTAACTAATGAAGCTTCATACTGAATACTGTCTTTTATTTGCTTTTATGGCATTTTGAGCCGAAATAAGGCTGAATTAAATTGAATTCAGCATGCCTCGCAGCGCACGCATGCTGCTAGGCTCGACCTAAAAAGATGCATTTTGACTCACATTTTGCTGCATGCAAGTCATTATAGAGGCTCATGTACCAGTCTCTGTATCTGATTTCCAATTGTATATACCACCATTAATTGCTCCACAGTGAAGATAATGTTCCTATACCATCCTTGCCGTTTGTGTGCAGACCTCTCCTGCATGACTACTGCCTTCATCTTTCACATATGCCAAGAAGGCATGGTTTACAATTTAGGTTCATATGCAACTTAATTTAATCTGCTCTACTTCATTCAGTGATTCATAAAGATATACAAAGTTATTCCTTGTTTCAAGGATAAGTTTGGCCAAAGCAATGTGGCTTTACATTTATTCTTGGGACTCAGTGTTAATATTGCAGGATGGGGGATTAATGTGATAGTCTCTCTATTCTCATTAGCCTTCTGCATCAAACCAACACTGGGGTGCATCAACAAAGCTTCGGTGTGTTGATTGTTGGATATTAGCTAGGTAGTGCTTTGCCATAGACGTTCTGAAGGCCATGAATGAAGCCCAGTAGGAAAGTGTCATGTCTGCTCACAGTGCCTCATTGGAATGATGGAGAGAAGGGTACGTTACACCAGTGCTCGGGTTCTCTTTCTATCCAGACATACACAAAATCCAGCTCACCAGCCAGGCTCAAGGAAAGCCAAGGTACAAGGGAAGTAAAAAACCCTAAACCCTGTACTTCACAGTTGTAATGCACCAACATGAACAGGTAGGCAACACTATGAACAAGTGTCAAGAACCTCATAAAAGAAAAAAAAACTGCTTTATGGCCCGTTTTATTCCTTTGCATCTTAAAAAAGACATAATTGCATGAATGCTTTTAACAAGAGTAGCCCATCAACCTCCGGTATCTGCGCTGCTCCCCTGCCTGGCTCCTCGAGACCAGGACTAAGCTTCCTAGTCCCACAGCGGCACAGCCTCCTGTTCGTGCCTGCAGTCCGTCCACTGCCTCCCACTAATTATTTGCTTTTTAATTTTATTTAACTCTATTTAATTTGCCTGGTAATTTTCGGTTATCTCTCCCATTTATTTAGTAGTTTAACTGCTTTTGTGCTGGTATTGGTGTTTTGGTTACCCCTTGCGCTATTGTTGTTTCACTGCCATCCTGCCGTTTCTCACCCGATCTCCCGCCTCCTGCTCAGCCCCTCCCACCCACCGGACTACTTAAGGAGGCCGCAGTGCGGCCATGCCACTGGCGCGCCGAAGGCCTGTCAAAGCAAGCCCATCTCTGCCCATCCGAGCCTGGACCGCGCCCAGAACCAGGCCCTCCCACCATCCACCAATACACCACCAAGGACCTCCTGGCCCTAGACCCTGGACGCCAACTACTTCACAGCCTCCCCGCAGTCAACCAAAGGACCCTTCACCTGCCACCACTGCCGCTTCTCATCTTGCACAGGGCAACTGGATCGCACTGAACCTCACGCGCACAAGACCAAGCACAACCCAGCACCACTCCAATGCATCCTGCTAAACGTTCGCTCCCTCTGCAAACACGCCATAGACATTTCGGACACCTTCACCACCCTCTCCCCCGACGTGGCCTTCATCACGAAACGCGGCTCAACCCCACTGTGAACCCCGATATCCACACTGCCATGCCCGTCGGCTACAAGATCATACACAGAGACCCCGCAAACAGACACGGTGGAGGCATGGCCATAATCTTCAAGGAAACCATCTGATGCACCATCACCAATGACGACCCCACACCCTCATGGAACACCTCAACTTCCGACTACAAACCAATGCCATGACCATGATAAAAGGCATCCTCACCACCGGGACCCCGACCAGTCTTCTGCGACGCCATCTCCAACCTCATCGCACCCCCGGACTTCTTAAGGAGGCTGCTGTGCCGCCACGCCGCTGGCGCGCCGAAGGCATGCCAAAGCAAGCCTGTCTGTGCCCATCCGTGCCTGGACCGCACCCAGCACCATAACCACTGGCCCTCCCACCATCCACCACTACACCACCAAGGACCTCCTGGCCCTAGACCCTGGGCGCCAACTGCCTCACAGCCTCCCCGCGATCAACCAAAGGACCCTTCACCTACCACCACTGCCGCCTCTCATGTTGCACAGGACTACCGGCCCGCACTGAACCTCATGTGCACAGACCATGCACAACCCAGCACTACTCCAATGCAAACAGACACGGTGGAGGCATGGCCATAATCTTCAAGGAAACCATCTGATGCACCATCACCAACGACGACCCCACACCCTCATGGAACACCTCAACTTCTGACTACAAACCGACGCCATGACCATGATAAAAGGCATCCTCGCCATCGGGACCCCAACCAGCCTTCTGTGACGCCTTCTCCAACCTCATCGCACCCCTGGCTATTAACCCCAACCCCCACCACTATGTCCTGCTTGACGATCTCAGTTTCCACATGGCAATCTCAGTTTCCCAACAACACCAACACCGCCTCCCTCCTAGAGAACCTCAATGACATTGGCCTCACCCAACTCATCACCGAACCCACACACAAAGCCAGACACACACTTGATGCCATCCTCACCTCCAGCGACAGACTCCAATTCACCCACGTCAGAGAGCTAACCTGGACCGACCACGCCATCATCCACTTTTCCACCTCTGGTAGAGCTCAACATACAAGTACCAAGCACCACAGTGCCACCCACCGCAGTTTGGGAAAAGTCACCAAAATGAAATGGACCCAATCCCTCGACACCACTCAACCCGAAACCTTATCAGATCTCAACCAGGCCACCTGTAACTTTGCCACCTGGATTACCAAATGCACCAATGAAGTCGCCCCACCAAAACCAGCCAAAACCAACAAAGCCACGAAACAAGCCAGTTGGTACACCCCAGAGCTCAGAACCACCAAGCAAAACTGCTACTGACTCAAGAAGCATTGGCAAGCTTCCAAGGACCCCTCTGACAGAGTTGCCCACAAAGCTACCCTTAGCGACTACCATTGGCGCATTAAGAAAGCTAAGAGAGCAGCCTTCACCAACCGCATCAACACTGTGGCCAACTACATGAAGGAACTATTCAAGATTGTCAAGGAATTCACCAACCCTCCAGCCACAAAGAAAACCATCCACCTCTCCCAAGAACTATGCAACTCCCTCTCGGACTACTTCCACAGCAAAATAGCCATGATTTACAACAACTTCGACCCCAACCCACCACCCCCCGCCTCGACAACTGCAAGCAGCCAGCAATTACCAGCCAAACACTAACCACCTGGTCTCCACTTATGGCTTACACCACCTCTACCATCATGTTTTTCCATCCACTCCAGGGCCCCCACTGACCCCTGCCCCCATCATATCTTCAACCTCAGAATGGATCCTATCAGTATGGAGCTCACCAGCATCCTCAGCACTGCCATCTCCAGAGCAGCCTTTCCAGACGGATGGAAACACACCGAGGTCAGACCCCTCCTGAAAAAGCCCTCGGCCAACCCCAGAGACCTCAAAAACTACCGACCAATCTCCCTGCTCCCCTTCCCGGCCAAAGTACTGAAGAAAGCCATCAACCAACAGCTCACTGAATTCTTGGAACTCAACCAACTACTGGACACCTCAGAATCAGGATTACGTGCCAACCACAGCACAGAGACCATGCTGATCACCGCCACAGATGACATCAGATCTCTCCTTGACCACGGAGAAACTGTGGCCCTGATCCTCCTAGACCTTTCTGCTGCGTTCAAGGATGTCTCCCACCATACCCTCATCAATAGAGTCCACACCGCCGGCATACAGCCCTCAAATGGATCACTTCCTTCCTCTCAGGACGCACACAGAACATCTCCTGCGGCGTACCCCCAATGATCAACCCTCAGCCCCACCCTATGCAACATTTACATGACCCCACTCGCAGACGTCATCAGATTCCACAGCCTCAACATTATCTCCTATGCCAACGACACTCAACTCATACTCTCACTGACTGAAGACCCTACCAACGCCAAAACCAACTGCCGCAGCACCATGGCAAATGTAACCAATTGGATGAGAGACAGCTGCCTCATGCTGAACTCTGACAAAACAGAAGTACTGATCTTTGGGAAGAACACCTGCATATGGGATCACAGCTGGTGACCAACACCGAAAACGGCAGACCACGCAAGCAACCTCAGCATCATCCTCGACAGTTAACTTACAATAGAATGACAAGTCAACGCAGTTGCCTACTTGTGCTTTCACACTCTCCGCATGCTCCGCAGAATCTTCAGATGGATCCCCATCAACACTTGAAAGGCCACCACGCAGGCCCTTGTCACCAGCCGCCTAGACTACAGCAACGCTCTCTGCACCGGAATCTCCACCCAACTCCTCAAAAGACTCCAGACCATACAGAACACCGCTGCCAGACTCATCCTGGACCTCCTCAAACGGTCCCACATCACCCCCCACCTCAGAGACCTCCGCTGGCTGCCCATCCAGAAGAGATGCCAGTTCAAGATCCTCACTCATGCCTTCAAAGCTCTACACAGCCAAGGACCAGCCTACATCAACCATCGACTGAACTTCAACCTGCCCGGAAGACACCTGCGCTCTGCCGCACTCACCCTTGCACACACCCCCGGCATCCATCACAGCCGCATAGGGGGCCGCTCCTTCTCCTACATTGCCGCCAAGACCTAGAATGCCCTACCCCTCCACTTCCGTACAGCCACCTCCCTGGCGGAGTTCAGAAAAAAGCTCAAGACCTGGCTTTTGGGTGGAGACACAGCACCTCAGTGCCCAGATGCCCTAAGGGTTGAAAGTGTGGGCTTTACAAATACTGATTGAGTGATTGATTGAACAAATATATTAACGCATCAATCAGCAATATGTTTGAGCTCCATGCTAGAGTTAAGGACAAGGTTATTTTGATTGTTAAGAGGTGCACTCCTTTTTTTTCTTTTGTACTTTTGATAATCCTCCTTAAATGAAAGTTTTCAAAATATTCTATTGGTGCTACACCGCTGTGTGTGCTGTCAACACACGCTACTAATCAGCAAAATACAATAAGAGCACAGTCCTGGTTGCGGTGTGCACTGTTCACATTAATTCATGCTGAATTTCTCGCAATTTGAACCAGAGTATACTTCTTTTGCACTGTTAAACATTTATTTTATGTTCATCGTGTGATCAATGCATTGTTTTTAGTACCATACTACTAGTACTCAATATACATTTCTTTTACAGAAAAAAACATTTTTTCATCAAAGCTTTACTTTGACACCAAATTTAACATCTGACAAAAATGTGTCAAAAATGTGAAAACATAACAATTTGTCAACAAAACATTATATTCTGTTCATTTTTCATGCCGGTGCATTTCGGGACTGGAATGTCCCTTCTTTTTCCTAGTGTTTTGCTGGTTTTCGACTTAGTTTGGCTGGGATCCTGCTATTCAGGACCCCAGCCTATCAGCTATCCCCTTAAATTGATTGCATGTACTTTAGGTACACTCCAGATTGGATTCTGGGGTACCCTTATAAGTCCCTAGTATATGGTCTACTATGTACCCACGGCATAGGTACCCCAGAGGCCTCCCAGGGGCTGCAGCATGTATTATGCCACCCCTGAGAGGCCATCCAAAATGACACAACAGGTCTGCTACAGCAGCCTGTGTAAGGTGGTGTATCCACCCCTTACTGAGATATAGGTTCCCTATATCTCTCCATATCACTGCACATGTAAACCTATCAGTCACCCCTATGACAGGCCTTAACAATCCTGAAGGCACGGTGCCGGGTTTCATGTGAGAGGGTGCTCATGCATGAGTAGAGCCCCTCTGCAGCTTTCGGAATCTTCATTCTGGGGTTGTTTGTGATGCAGCCAGACCATATACTCTTAAGTGCATTATAACCCCGCGGTAAATGCTAACTTGAGAATGGCTGCAAGGAAACATGTCGTGTTTGGTGTCAAACACCTTGGAATCATACCTCCACCTCAGTACTGGGGTGGGAGGTATGATTCCTCCCTTCTAGAGGGAGCCACATGGCATCACCGGTACACCCGGTACCATCTTAACAGAACCCTGGCATCACAAAATGGATGCTGCAGCCACAGACACGAGTCTGCCCTCCTGCTGCTGGACGAAAGTCCAGCAGGGGAGGCCTGGACAATAGGTTTCCTGTCCCAGGGAGGTGTGACCACCTCCCAGACAGGCTTTAGTGTATTGGGGCTGGGTGGGTGCACTCCAAGAGTGCTTTGAAGTCTGCACTGGGGGCACATTTGGTGTCCCTGTGCATAGTCCAGCTCAAACCGGTTGCAGGGGCACACAGCCCCTGCTCTGGCGCGAAACTGGACAAAGGAAATGGGTGTAGCCACCCCTCTTTCCTGACCCTCCCATAGGTGGGTCCCCAGAGTTTGTCCCACCCCTTCCTTGGGTATAAAGTAGGAAACCCTGACTACAGGACTTTAGATTACACCTGGACTAAACTCTGTTACCAGAAACCAAGTACTTCGACGATCTACACTACGCTGGATGACTGAAGAATCTCCCTTGGAGTAAAGGAGTTACTCCCCTGCAAGGCAGGCACCTTTAACGCAACTGACAGGTTGGCATCTCCGAAGCTCCTGCGGACTCCGAAGACTATTGCCACACAGGAGGTGGGTTTTCCAAGGTCTCTGAGGTCGATCTGTGCCCACAGCAAGTCTGAGGCCCATATCCCTCGTGGAGACCGTGCAACCCGAACCCCTGGACACCGTGACCATTTGCAGAAGCATCAGCTTTCCGGCGACCCCTGAGGCTGAGCTTTGGGTTACTTGTAGCCCTGACCCCGAGCAGTAATTGCACTGAAGATTGCCAGCCCACACTCAACGAGTGTTCCGTGGGCTGCTATTTTGTGATTCCTCTCGAAGTCCCTTTGCGATCCCTGGTCCGTTGACCTGTGGGTCCCCAAGAAGGCAATTCTAAGTTTTATTGGGCTTCCCTGGTTGCTCCAGACGTGCCCTGACTCTCCATTGCTTGGGGAGTCCCCAGGACCTTGCTGGTCCGCACAGAAGCATCTTTTCTCTTCCTGCGTGGGTTGCTGTTGCCAAGACTTGTTGTGGTCAATCCGATCACCGACACCCCAGCACTCGACATCCTTTGTGGGACAGCTTGAATCCGGCTCCTGGTTGTCGTCAATGTCTCCGGGACCCCGTGGCTGCAGAGTCAAGCTTCACCTCTTCGCACCTGAAGCACCCAACATCGGTGGGCATTCGATTGCTCCGCTCCTGGTCACTGGCTAGTGACCCAGACTCTATCCCCTCTGCTTTCAGGTTCTTCACATCTTCGATCCAGGCTTGGATCACCCCGGACACTTTTCTTCTTCACAGCAGCAGTACTTTGCAGCAGATCGCCATTGAAAACGACGACGATTCCCGACACCTTTTGACACCTATGCACCCGGCTTCCCTGGGTGAGGTAACTCGAGTACTCCGGTGCTCACGTGGGTGTTGGCCCTAGAACCCCTTAAGTCTAAAGGGGTTTGCTGAAAGTCCTCTCCTAAGTGTCCTTTATCTTTAAAATTCCAACCGCGACTTTCCGCATTGAATCCTACGGCGCTCGCGGCTGTGTTCTCACACGGAGCACGTCCCCCGTGGGTCTCCTGTGTCACTACCTTGGGTGGTTCCTTGGTGTCCCAGCGATTCTATGTGCTCTAGGCACTGTGTCTAGTCAAGTCGTGGTTCTTATACCACTTTCTTAATATATGGTTTGGTCCCCCCTGGGGCCCAGTGTGTATTGTGCTATTTACTGTCGTTTTTATACTGTGATACTGTGTATCTTGAACTCTAGTCTCATAAAGAGATTAGTAGTTAGTGTTTAGCAATAAATACATATATTTTATATATATACCTCGTGTGGTTCTCCTTTCATTTGGTCATTCAAGAGGTTATAATCTGGTAAACCAAGCTGCTTTACGCTCCTTCAAGACTTAGCCTGCATAGCTACCACTAGGATAGCTTTCAATAAAGCTTGTCTTTAAACCTATCATCAATAAGGGTTGTTTGGACTGGTGCAAGGTGCCCACTATAACTAGTGGACAGCATATGCCAGGCCAACTTCTCACAAACAGTGCACACCGCAACCAGGGTTGTGGACAACACATACAATAACAGAGCATTGGGCACACACTAGTGCTAACTCTGTCTATCATTACACCCATTAGTTTTGGACATCTCAAACTCCAGGAACAAGAAAAGGCACAAAATAAATCATGGAGCAAGTTACCATTAAACTTGTTTCTGAGATTCTCATCTGTTTAAACAACTGAATAGCAAAGTCTCTTTCTTGTCTGAAGTGGCATGCATACTCCCAGCAAAATCCACAGCACGTGGTGAGGAGACATAGAGTCTTTGTAGTCATAGCTAACCACCTATTCCACATACTGCCCAACAAATGATATTTCAGTTTCATTTTAATCTTGGCTAAATCGATGTGAGGCCCATGCATGCCTGTTCTCTTTTTAGCTATGCAACTTCATGTACGTCAGAGTTAAAGAGATCAGTTTGTGCCAGAGGGTTCTCGACACTAATCATAATCTAAGGACAAGAAAGGAATTGAAGATGGAGCCAGATTGTCGCAGGTTTCCTATATTTCATGTGTTTCTGTGGGGAGTGCAGAGGTTTCCAAAGATGGCCTCATACAGTGTGCTCTGTAAGAGTTTTCAATTAATTTCAAAGGCCATGCTACCACCAAAGCAACTATCCCTACCCACCACTGCTGCAGGAGCACTATCCCTACCCACCACTGCTGCAGGAGCACTATCCCTACCCACCACTGCTGCAGGAGCACTTTGGTTGTCACATTCACACTCTCGTTACTCTGAGAAACTTTCATCCTTGGAAACTGTTGCTTGTGTAACCCCTCATCCATATTTTATATCTTCTTCTCTCTAGGCAGCTTAGGAAAGAGGTGAGACACAATTGTTCACATTGTCCCAAATACCTCTAACAAGCAGTGCACTGAACAAATCTTAAAAAACATAAAACTCCTGTGGCAACTTATGATATGGTTTAAAAGGCATTTTTTGAAGAAAACACACCTGTGTTACATTTCTTCCCTAACTTTTCCAACAATTGTATTCTCTTCTAACTTTGAAAAGATTTTTGCGTCAAAATTGTTAACCTGCGTGTTTTCCTCCTGTCATTAGCACTTGAAAGGTCTGTTCATATGGTTGGTGCTTTCGCTCAAAGTAAAATCCAAAGTTAACCACTAGATGATTCAAATCATCTGTGACATATAGGCAGGCTAGTTCTGCAAATAGCATTGGCAATCTAGTGCAGGTGGTTAAAGCACCTGCTACAGAGATCTGAATGCAAACTGGCCACAGGACTGAAATATCACAAACGTTTTAGAGGGTTAATGCCGTAGAATAGTACTGCATGTAACATACAGGTCATGTGTTCAAAAGTTAAATGCATAGCCTGAAGGATTCCAGCATTTTGGTAGAGGCCTTTTTGTAACCTGCAGGGCAGAAGTTCTTACACAGTTCTGGTGATAACTAAGGGGCCTATTAGGATGGCGGGCGGACTTACGTCCGCCCGCCATCCCTGCGGAGCTGGGACCATCCGCCATAGCTGCGCCGGTCCCGCCTGCCGTATTAGGATGCGCCCGCCACACTGGCGGGCGCATCCTGGTAGTCTAACATTGCGGACAGTGCTGCTGGCTGGATCACCGTACGGAATGTTAAACAACCATGTTTTGCATTGCGATGCACAACGTGGCAGGCACCGCGCGGTGCCTGCCACCTTGAGCATGGCAATGTAGGGGGGTACCATAGGTACCACCCAAGTGCAGCCCCCCACCCCCCCACCCCCCCGGGGGCCCGCAACGGGCCCCGTAGCAGAACTCCGTATGCCTTTCCATGGCGGCATCGCCGCCATGGGAAGGCCGGTGTTTGCCTCCATCCTAATCTGGTGGATGGTGCCTGCTAGGCACCGCCACCATTTTGGGCTCCCTGGGCCGTCCGCCAGGCAATCGGTATGATTGCTGGCGGCGGACAGTCTTTGTGTCCGCTGCGGACGCAGTCATGTTCCCACCGCCATCCTAATCTGGCAGTGGGAAATATCCGTTCGATGGCGGAAGGACGGCCACCGAAGGGCCGGCGGTTGCCACCGCAGGCCTTGCGGTGGCGGTCCTTCCGCCATCATAATCAGGCCCTAAGTGCTTCCTGGCAGGGAAGCACCAAATTATGTGACAGGGTTGACTAAATTATGAAGAAAAAGCACATTATGCAACAGAATTCAGCACAGTTTTTGACAGTATTACTTCATTATTTTATCATTTTTTACACCTGGCAATACTGTTGGAGCAAAGATTTTGCATTATTAGTACTAGTTTAACAGCCAAATACAGAAATAGGCAACTGAAAGATGACCAGTTAACCATTGTGAAGGGCCTTCCATCTGCGCACGAACAAGTTGCAACCTTCTTAGTAACATTTGATCCGTTAGAAACATTTTTTATTTTTTTATTTGCATATTATGCAGCCGATGATGGATTATGTGGCAAATGCAGCAAATCCATAATTATGCGGGGGGAAAAAAAGTAGCGGCTGCAGAATCGCATAATTCCAGTGGCCCTGGGCATAAGTTTAAATCATTGTGGGTATAAGTGAAGTTTAATTTTGGAGGTATTCAGTTTGTTAGTAATTTAAACATAGTCTAAAACCCAACAAAATCATATTGCAGTTTGTGTTGTATAAAGATTCATTTTGGTAGGAGTGTACGCTCGCACACACATCTATGGATACATTGCATTAATTTGACAAATCATATTAAATTACGCCAAATGTGTATATACTTTTCTATGCTTTTACTGAAACAAAAGTTGCGCCATATATTGCATCAAGCAATGCGGCTGTCTCTCCTACTTCCTGCTCTATCCTCAGACACATTTCCTTCAAAATTCATTTTAGAGATCAACTTGTGGGTAGGGTTTATGCTTCCCTTGGTGGCTGGCTTTGATAAGTAAGGTGTGGCGGCGTGTCCTGCTGTGCGGATTCCTCACACCTACTGAAGAATGCATGTCTTGTTAAATGACAATACTAATTACCCATGAACTGACTTAGTGGATGCCTGAGTCCTTCTTTTCTTTTCAGAAAAGTTGCTCATTTGCACTAAATAGCGGGTTGAAGTTTCAAGAGACAGAAACCAGTTGAATACAGTTGAATAAAATCTCAAAATCAGGGGAAGACACGGGTATCGCACAGTGCCGGAGTCAGCAATTAACATCCTTGAGTGTGATCCAACAGCAGGCGGGGGGCAACACTATTTGAGTGAGGGCTGTTTATTGTGCTCATTAAGTTTACAGTGTGACGCATTTTAAAAGAGCTCGCCCGTACTAAAGAAGACATTCACACTGTCCGTTTTCTCTTTTTAAATTTTTAATGAAGCAGCAAATTGCTTCTCTTAGGGTTTGGGATGACGTGCACGCTCCTAGTGACACCTTGGACACAAGGAGAAAGTAGGCTGTGCACACCTGCACACGCGTGCAGCCTACAGGGAACATAGGTTGTCAGTAGGGTTGCCATCTTTCTAAGAAACAATAGGGGCATCTTGCTATTCTGGAACTGCCAGGAGCTGGTAGTTGAAAAATGTTTCCTACAAAATTGTCATGATTCTTTTGTAGCATGGCAATTATCTCTCTGTTTGCTCTAATAATAATTCTGAAACAACTAGATTGCTCTCAAATACTAATCTAACAGATTTTCTTCTGTATTTGTATTTCTTTGCTGTTTTACGTTTAAGTTTCAGAGGGGGAAAGAATACCAGATCCTCTTTAACCGATTTCTTCTTCCGAATGCTATTGTATTATGTGTCAGATGGCTAATATCAGTGCTTTAAATGGGAAAAAATAAGTGCAGGTACTCGTTAAATTGAGCGAGGGGCGTGGCTAGTGGGCGGGGTTAAAGGCGGAGTTAGACATGATACAAAAACACTTCTATTGAGTATTCATGTTGTCCTTGCTTTGTCCTGGATAGTGGTCTCAAACTTTCCATATATGCAGATTAACAACTAAAACCATGAATGAGCCAAGCCATCAGCAGTACTTTTAGCACTTTAAGGCTAATAATCAATGTGCTCTAGGACGAGAGAGACTCTGGCGCTTACACCGGTTGCGGGACAGAACAAAACATGTGAGAAATGTATCAATCCAAACAAAATGTGTTAACTCGTTATACAAAATGAAGGTGAAACACCAAATGTTCATGTTTCCTTGTTTTCTAATATTTGCAGCTTCTTAATATCATAATATTTCTAATATTCCTACTTGGTTGCATTTGGCGCAATCCTTAAATATTTAAGATTGCACACATACAAACAAGCATTCCATGCATTTCTTTTCAAATACCTCCTGATTCTGTTCCTCTCAAACACACACTCTCTGTTTTCACATCTCTAACCTCGAGATCCCTCTCGCACTCACCTCTCTCCAGTTTGTAGCTAATTCTGTCCCACTCTCTTTACCCCTATTGCATCTTATCACTCTGTCTCATCACTCTATTTCTAATCTGCCCTCTCCGCGCCTCTCTACCTCTTTCCACAGCCGTCTGGATCCCTTCCATATCTCTGTCTGCACTTACCCCTTCTGCCTCTCTACCGTTTCCTACTTTAAACTCTGCTCCTTCCCCCTCACTCTTCACCTTCACTCACCCCCATTTTCCCTCCTCTCCCCTCGGCAGGAGGCCCCACCGCCGTAGAGCTTGCAGTGGCATGCAGTGAGCACTGGAGGGTCCCGAGTATGTGCAGAGTCCAGCAGGGGAAGAACAATACTGGCAGGGCCGGCTTTAGCACTGGTTGCGCCCAGTGCGACAATGGTTTTGGCGCTCCCCCCAATGACCTCCTGCGCAACGGATTCCCGCACTACCACTACCCCTTAATAGTCTCCATAACCACTCTCTCTCAGATGCATCGAGTTAGTTTTATAGTGTCACTCATAAAAGTGAAGGGTGTCCGAGCACTTTACATTGCACAAACATTACTCAATCATATGTGTGTAAATCAATGTATAGGAAAAAGTTCCATATGACAGAGTGGTAGGATTTATATGTCATCCATATTGGTAGGTAGTATAGTTACGGGTGCTTGGTCTGGAGAAGCACAAACTCAGAATTTAAAATGTAAGACCATGGTTGGCGATTATCTTTAATAATTGGAATTGATTTACACCCAAATCAACACTTTGTACAACATTAGGATATTGAAAGTCTGGGGGAAAAAATCAAACGCTCTAATCTATACTTGAAGTCTGCATTTCAGTTCTTTGACAGTAAATAGCTCCGTTTTTTTTAGCATTTTAACTTATAAGCTGCAAGTAACAAAAGGAAGTCTCTGACGAAAGATTTATGTTATGTTCACTTCGTGCTTTGCATGGTACACATTCTTTGCCCAGGCACATTAACTCTCTGCACTACCTTAAGATGAATCAAAACATCCCCCAGTCAAAACTTCCACTAGACAAAAACTTCGTTCTCTCTCCAGGAACAGCGTCAATCACCGGAGTTAACTTGACATTTTTATTGTTGGCTAAAAATTGCTGCAGGTCAGGAACACTGCAGCGGGTGCTTTAAAAACAATATAAACTAGCAATCAGGAACGCCATGCAGAGCCGGCCCTGCGTACAGACATGGGTAGAACTGTCCCTTTTGTTAGTGTCAAAATCTGGCAGAGGCTAAAATAAAGAGAAGTGTACGGGCCTCATGCGGGAAATGGAAAAGCAACGTTGCTTCCTTTCGAAGGTAACCTTTAACAGTTTCAGATAATTGACAGTACTGGCCTCCGATGGGAAGGTCAGTTGAACTCCCCCTCACCTGGGCACCAGGGAGGCTGCTTAAGCCTTCTTCGCCACCTCGATCATCACCGCCCATCATGGACTTAATGTCCCAGCGCGCGGGGTGGAATCGCAAGGGCAAAAGAGTCCGGACAAAGAAAGTCACACCCCAGTGGGAGGCCAAGGGGTGAAAATGACCCTTTGTGTCTGCGTTCCACGGACCCAGCATCGATGCCTAGCAGGGGGTGATGAGGACAAGGAGAGCCTCCATCTGGGTAGGAAGGGAGCAGAGGCCGCATCGGGCAGCTTGCCAAACCTGAATAAATAAGGCAACGGCCAACATGCTGCCAAACAAACGGCACGCAGCTGCCCACCTTCTAATCTGACCCTGAGTACCGGTACTCTCCTTGACAGTGGAGAAGTGCCGGTACTCGACTCGGTAAATTTAAGAAGTGCCGGTACTCAGTACCGGTGAGTACCGGCCCATTTAAAGCACTGGCTAATATACAGCGTATTATTATTGTTTTCATTGCTTTTTCCCATATTTTTTTACCTGAACATAAAATTAAGCCCAGAACATTAAATAAAATCCCTAGTTGTTAGAGCTTTCAGGCTTTGAAGATATACCCTACATGGACTAGCCGCAAAGACACATTGCCCTGATGAAGGACTAGTCCCGAAATGCATTGGGATTCTTAAAAAATGCATATGAATAACAGTTGTAGTGTGATGTACCAACACTACGAACACGAATGATTCAAACCGAATAAATGAAGATCTACGACTGATAAAACTGATTACAGAGTGATTACTAGTAAAAGAAGGTATTAAGAAAATATATACAAGTTTCAAATTTCATAAGTCAGAGTGCAAAGTGGGGACGTTGTTCCTTCCAGGATAATGCAACATTTGTGTATGAGTACTTACCTGCACCAAGTACCATATAGAAAGAAAGAAAAATCGTTGTGAACCTTTTTTGAACATTTCCAGGAGTGCGACAGTTCCCTATGTGTGTGTTTGATGCATGTATATGTCACAGAGCTCACAAGTTTCCTAGTTCTATGCATGAGGAGGTCATACAATCCAATCTTTTTTCTTTCTTTCTGCAATTTGCTGACCTGATTTTATAATAGGCTCAACTGGACTACTAACTTAGGATGGAAAGAAAAAACTGGACTGGATCAGATACTTTCACATGAAAATGGGCAACGTGGGAGCTCTGATCTCATCATAAATATATGACATAAATGGGTGCGCATTGATATCTGTGGCGAGTCTTAAACTCATTAACACAGTATCAATATCTACAACAGCAGCTGAGGCATGTAGATTTCAAAGCACTGAGCAGACTTCAGCAGCTTGTTGATAATTGCCATGCTGCCTGCACAGCTGAATTTTTTCCAGTTTTTATATAGCACAAACTTTGGCCCAAGTGTGTTAGAGCACTTTACAGGAGCACCTGATTACAGTACACAATGTCAGATTTTTGTCCAGGCTCATGGTGTTAGACCTGGCAACCTTGGCGTGGTTGCCCCTGTCTTATGCCTCTCCCTCCTATTTTTTTGATGGTATACTGGACTTCGTTTTTGCTGGTTTATGCACTCTGGGCACTTTACAACTGCTGATCAGTGCTAAAGTGCAAGTGCTCCCGGTGTAAAAAGAAATTAGGATTGGTTATCCATGATTGGCATATTTGATTTACTGGTAAGCCCCTGGTAAAGTGTACTATGTGTGACCTGGGCCTGTAAATCAAATGCTACTAGTGGGCCTGCAGCAGTGGTTGTGCCACCCACAGGAGTAGCCCTGTGTACTTGTCTCTGACCTTCCATTGCAGTGTCTGTGAGTACAGTTTTAAACTGCCATGCCGACCTGACAAGTTCGACCACTTGTCAAGCCCAACCCTTCCCTTTTACTACATGTAAGGCACCCCTAAGTTAGGCCCAAGGTACCCCCATAGGAAGGGTACAGTGTATGTGAAAGGTAGGACATGTTTTGCATGTCCTGGTAGTGAAATACCGCCAATTTCGTTTTTCACTATTGCAAGGGCTATCTCTCCCATAGGTTATCATTGGAGCTCTCTTGTAACATCTTACAAATGTAACTTTCAATTGAGAAGAGAAAGAGAATTGGAGTTTGGGCTCCCTGAGCCCAGGATGTAAAATCGGATCTTTTAGGAAAGGTTTCTTTAAATTGTGTGTTTGAAAATGCCACTTTTAGAAAGTGAGCATTTTCTTGCTTTACCATCTTGTGCCTCTGCCTGCCTGTGGAATCAACGTCTGATTTAGACTGACAGCTGGGTTGTTTGTGCAGTCACACAAAGGGAGCTGAGGTGTGCCCTGCATATCCTGGTGGTCCATCACTAGACTGATGGGCCTTCCTGAGCTAGAGTGGTAGAAGGTGTTGTCACTGACACCTGAATAGGGCTGTGCCTGGCCTCTCACAAAGCTGTCTCCACCCCCTGTAGTGTGTCTGGAGCTAATGCAGGGCAGGATCTTGTGGACAACAGAGACTTTTCTTTGAAGTATGCCTACTTCAAAGGCCAAAAAGGGTACAAGTATTGGACCTAAAACCCCAGACCTTTAGAACACTTCTGGATTGAGGACACTGCCAAGAAGAAGAGCTGAAGAGCTGTCTGGAAGAGTACTGTCCCTTTGATGTGTATTGCTCTGCTGGGTTGGCCTGCAGTTGCTGCTTCTGTCTGTGAACAGTGAACCAACTGGACTTTGCTTTGAATCCTGCTTTTCCAAGGTTCTCCAAGGGCTTGTGTGTGCTTGCCTCCTGTCAAAAGTCTCAAGGCCATCAAAGACTTCACCTGTAGCATCCCTGAAATCCACTGCTGGGAGTTCTGCCCTGCCAAGTGGTGCCAATTCCAATTCTGTGCCTTTGGAGGTTGTTCCTGCTGCAAAAGACTGCCAAATCAATGCATCGCCCTTCCAGTGCCTGTTTTTCTAATGTAGCACAGCAGTGCAGTAGAAGTTTCCATGACGCAGTGCCTGTTTGCGGCCCAAAGAACCGTCCCAGCCCGAGTCCAGCGCACCATGTCTCTGATGTCCGTGACCACTGCACTGACTCCGATGCAGGCTCTGCTGTGCGGCTGAAAGAATCAACGCATCACTGGTCACCTTGCTGAAAGAATTGATACGGCACCTGTTTACCTCCACCTCATCGACCTCCAGCACGTCCGGATTTCCACGCATCATACCTGTGTGCCAAGTTTTTCACTACATCACCAGCAGACAAGAAGTGTCTTCAAATTTCAGCACATCGCTTCCCCCTTACAGTCCAGAACCAACGCAACACTTCTCTTGCATGCAGCAGACCTGACGCATCGCTTCCCCAGGGACTCAGGAACCGACGCATCACTGTGTTTTCCGATGCTTCCCTCCTCTGCGGCTGTTTTTCCTTGCGGATTTTGACGCATCCAAGGTACTTTGTGTAAAATCACCAAATCCGTAGAGTTCTATGGACAGATTTACTTAACCCTTTTAAAAGTGATATTTTGAGTTATGTAAGTTGGATTTTTGTCGTTTTCATCTTGTTTTGTTCGGATAAAGATTGGTTATTTTTCTAAACTGGTGTGGTGTCTATTTGTAGTGTTTTATCTGTGTTACTGTGTGTGCTATGTAAAAATACTTTACACATTGCCGCTGAGATAGGCCTGACTGCTCGTGCCAAGCTACCAAGGTGGTGGGCAGGGGTTATCTTGGGTGTGTAACTCCCTTACCCTGACTAGAAGGAAGGGTCCCTACTTGGACAGGGTGTAAACCATTGCCAACTAGAGACCCCCATTTCTAACATGAATACAAATCAATTTCAGAATGCTATGTCACAATTCTAGACCCAAACCAGAATACCTTACAACAATACCCACTATTCGAAACTGATGGTTTTCGTTCATATAATTCCCAGTGATGGTACCTGAAAGAGGAAGAAGATTGTGTACTTGGCACAGTCATAGAGGTAGACCGAGTGGCCCATATGTAGATGCAGAGGTCTATGGCTACCCCGTATCATCTCTCATCAATAACGGTGCTACCAAGTCCACAGTTAGAACAATGGAAGTCCCAGACTTACCTCTCTCTGGAAGAACAATTCAAGTTATAGGAGTAACTAATAAACACATTCAAAATCTAGTTTCTGAAAGGATACTAGTAAAAATAGGATCTTGTTGTAAAAATAGGACCCTAAAATGGCGTCCATGCACGAGGTGATTCGATCTGAGCTCTTCGCTGATTCAGACCCACTCGTTCCTGCTTGTTTTCCTTTGACGGTTTCTGTCAGGGCTCTGCTGTTCCTCCAGGTTGCCACAACAACCTAACTCATCTGCTGTGTGCTGCTTGTTCTAGAGGGTCCCCCCGCATGAGCAACCACATATCGGAGGATTCAACGGCCCCGGGAACCGTTAAGGGTCATTGCAACAGCTGATCTGACCGGGGCCACGACCTCCTTGTTTAAAGCACACACGCTGCTTCCCACGCGGAGGAGACAAACTACGAAGAGGTGAGCCTCCCCCTCCCTGCAATGGCATGTGGAGAGATGGTGAACATGCAGGGGCACCCGGACAGACACCAGACGAGTTTCCCAGAGGTGGGCTGCCCCGTTGCACAAGGGAATGCCTGAATTAGCCTGGGGACCTCCAGCCAATGAAGCGGCCATTTTGGGGAATACTCCGCATCCACGCACTTCTGACCCGATAGTGCAGAAGCCTGCCTAACATCTCCCCACCTCATTGACGGAACGCACTGGAGTTCAGGAACTACTGAGGGAGGCACGGAACGCGCTGCAGCACGGTCTGAGGAACCAGCTGGACAAGAGCCACGGAGCAAGCATTGCCCTGATGTCTGTACTACACTCAGGGTCTCCCAGTAACACCAGGACTGGTGCTGCCGATTGAACTATGACGATGCCCCCCGGGCGGAAACCATGAATGTTGTACTTACCGCGGAGACCGAGCAACATGGCTGATGCCCGGTGGAGCTGTTCAGGCAGCTATAGAGGAGTTTAGCTCTGGTTCACCCCCTCAGCCGTCACCTACCCAGCCGGACATTGGACATAGTTTTTTCCTCGTCTCCCCGTTGTGTTTCCTTTCCCTCCCCCTCCTCCTCCCTCCGTGTTCCTGTGTCTACCTCCCCTTTGCCAGCCCCACGTGTTTTGGACCGTTGGTCCCCAGCCGGTTAGTCTGTCTCTCACTTTGACTGCTTTGTCCCTCTGAAGTACTTTCCCCCTTGCCGATCTGCCTGACACTATCTGCTTTCCTTACCTCCTTTTACCATTCCCCCGCTACCTTCCATTACCCATTTGACGTGTGTCTTGGCTATGCTATGCGTTAATATCTCTTGTTATTGTGTAATCACTGTTTTTCTCCTATGTTTACTCTTGGCTCCTATAACTGATGTAATTTTGTAACCTGTAACTCGCTGATCCTCATGTAAAGCGCTATGATACCTCCGGGTCTAGCCAGCGCAATATAAAACTCTGCAAATAAATAAAATAAATAAATAAAGTTGTGTAGTTCCTTCTAATCCGTAGGATCTGTACAATGTTTGGACAACATAAACTAAGGGCTTGGTGTCAAGACTGATTCCGTACACCCCTGCAGGATATGTTGGCCTATAGATCAGCTAGCTCACAGTGCCAGTGTAAGCCCCCCTAACCTACCAGGGTGCGAACAGTTTCTGGCAACCACTGAACATGACAACCCTGATTACTCAGGGATTGTGGAAACAGTACAGAACTTTTTGCTCAGTCACTCCTGCCCAATTGTTCTCAGAGAAATATACAGAGAATACACAGTGGGACGTTTTCAATAATATTTATTGAACCAACGTTATTCTTGCATAAAATACGTGTGCTGCAATGATTAGGAGACAGAAGCAAATAAAGGAGATTGCAAGCACCAAAAGAGTGAACAGTAGATACATTTCTACCATGGTGCTGAAGCAATGAATATATGCAGGCATATATGCAAAATGGTAATCTAGCGTACTCCTACGATGCAGACCCTACTCTAAGTGTACTTAGAGTGTGTGTAGGTGTAGAGCCAAGAATCCCCCTAGGGACAATCCAACCCCATTACCTGATCAGATAGAGTGAAGGACCCCTTCTTGGTCTCGAGTTGGACACCCCTCACAGAATGTCAGACCGGTGCGTGGTGATTTCTCAGCATGCAGGGACCTACGGTGTCAGCAGAAGGGCCTCCTCTACCAATCTTTCGGGATGCCTTTTATTTATAATTAAAAGCAGCCTTTGCGATGTGCGCTCTAGATTAGTGATGTTATGGCTATGCAGATAGCGCTGTCGGCCCATGGATGAAGATAGGACGACTTTTGTACTTAGTGCGTAGAGAGGCCTAGTACATGATGTTCAGGGCATCATGATAATGTTGTGCGAAGCTGGATGTGTAAACAAAGTAGTTTCAGAGAAACGAATCCAACATTGTTGTGCATGCAAATGTGTGCAAAAGGTCACCGCTGAAATGTTATTTTCTAGGACAATGTAAGGAATAAGCTGGCTCGCTACATGGGAATAACTCAGGAATATAACAATCTTTTGAAGGAAAGCACCAATTTGTTGTTTGCCATTCAAGTCCTGTGAACCTGTTAGGGGGAAATTTACTGTGCAAGTTAAATTGCACCATTTTCTGTATACTGGATGGTGTAGCATTCCAAACACATGATGAGGACATGGATTTTAGATTGATCAGACAGCAAAACGGAGGCAGGATTATTTCCTTTGATAACTGTTATGAATTAATTGAAAATTTGAGAGAAACTTTGAATGCGGAAGTTTGTGATTTTTCAGAGAAAGACATCGGACTAACTAAACTGTAGAAACAGTCCGAATTATAGTGAAACCAAATGCTGTTTACCCTAGAACACCACCGTACGATTTGACCCCAGAAACGATTGCAGGTATACAACCAGTGATAGATGACATGTTACAAAAAGGATTCCTGAGAGAACTAATTGGAAATCCATGTAACTCTCCGATTATGGGTTTACCGAAACCCAATCGAAAATGTAGGATAGTTCAGGATATACGGAAGATACATGAAATTGTAGTACCCTGTTGTCCTGTGGTACCAAATCCAGCCACCATACTTTTTCATATTCCATGTACTGCAGAATGGTTTACTGTGATTGATCTATGTCAGGCTTTATTCTCAGTGCCATTGCATGAAGAGAGACAATTTTGTTTCTTTTGTCTTCCAGCAGAAAACATTAACATGGTGTTGTGTCCCACAGGAGTATACAGAGAGTCCATCTATTTTTGACCAGATTTTGAAAAAGAATCTGGAGACCCTGGTAATGCCATATCAATCAACCCTTAGTCAATATATAGATGATTTGCTTGTGGCATCAGTACGCAGAATGCATACAAAAATGACACCATTGCACTGTTGAGTCACCTGGTAGAGAACGGACACAAAGTGTCTCCAGCAAAGCTGAAGTACTGCCAAAAAAAAGTTAAATATCTGGGACATATAATTGTGAAGGAGCTACAAAAGTATCACCAGAAAAAGTGGAAGAAATCTTGCAGATGAATCCACCACAAACTGGGAATAAATTAGGATGTTTTTGGAAATGGTTGACTACTGTAGACTGTGGATACCAAACATTTCCTTGGTGGCAAAGCCTCTACTCAGACTAACACACAGAGATGTGTCTGATCCGATTCCATGGGACAATGAATGTGCAAAAGCATTCCTGGAGTTAAAAGATAGAGGGCCAGATGTACGGCGGGAATTAGCATGCGCAAACGGGTTTGCGACCCGTTTGCGCATGCTAATTCTGATAGGGCCATGTACAAACACGATTTTGCGACTCGCAAATAATTTGCGACTCACAAAATAGTGTTTTGCGACTCGGTATTAGGAAGGGACGTTCCCTTCCTAATAGCGACTCACAAGCTATGTACCAATGGTTTGCAACCGCAATTGCGGTCGCAAAACACTCTGCTTTATTGAAAAGCAGTCCCAGACATGGAGGTCTGCTGAGCCCAGCAGGCCACCATCCCTGGGAGGGCCAGCCATTCCCAACGGGCTCGCAAATTGCAAGTGACTCATTAATATTCATGAGCCTCGCATTTTGCGACCCCATTGGGAATCACTATCAGTGTCTCTGACACTGTAGTACATTGTAAATTGCGCCTCGCAATTTGAGACTCGCAATTGAGCGCAAATTGCGAGGCGCAATTTACAATTATCGTACACCTGGCCCACGTTGTGTTGCGCCCCGGTACTAGGAATGCCAAATTATACAAAAGAGTTCACACTATTTTGCAGTGAGAGAGATGGATGCGTTCTTTCGGTTTTGACACAAGCACATGGCAGATCTCGAAAACCCATTGCTTACTATTCTACCACCCTTGACCCTGTAGCTGCAGGACTTCCCGGTTGCCTTAAAGCGGTGGCCGCGGTAAATACTAGTCTGGTAAAGAGTGAAAACATAGTTATGGGATACCCATTAACTGTCATGGTCCCTCCGTGGAGCTGTTGCTAGCCAGAACAAAGACTCAATACATAACCCATAAATAAATTGACGAAATGCGAAGAAAGTATTTTATCTTCCGAAAACGTTGTTTTAAAACATTGCAGTGTTGAACCCTTCAACATTATTGCCTTTAAATGATGAAAATTATGATGAAAGTGAGCACGACTGTCTGGATGTCGTGGAATTTGTCACCAAACCCCACTCTGAAATTAAGGATGAACTTGTGATTGAGCCCTATCATGTGTTGTTTGTAGATGGCTCATGCTTGAGAGGTAATGATGGCACACTCAGAGCAGCATATGCCATGTGCACCATAAATGATGTCGGAGAAACTTCATGGCTCCAAAAATTGTTCTCTGCCCAAATTGCTGAATTGATTGCTCTTACTAGAGCCTCCAATTGAATTGCTCAAATGAGAGTTACTATATTTACAGACAGCCAGTAGGGGTTTGGTGCAGTCCATGATTTCGGACAGTTGTGGTCACAGCAAGGTTTTCTCACATGCTCAGGAACCCCCAGCAAGAACGGAATGCACGTCAAGAACTTACTGGATGCACTACATTTGCCAGGAGAAATTGCTGTGGTGAAGTGCTTAGCTCATCAAGGGGGAAGCGGATACGTTGCCATGGGGAACCAATACTTTGACTCAGTAGCCAGATTCTGTGCTCTGTTAGCCTGTTCATTTAATGGAGATTTTGTATGTGAGTTTGAAGAGGAGAGTTATTTTGCCATGTTGATGCAAATCACTGATATGTGGGATGAGCTGAAGAGGGTGCAGGAAAATGTGTCAGAAACAGAACAGAACAGATGGGTAAAGCAGGTTGTGAGAAAAATGCAAATGACATCTGGATGTCAGCAGGTGGGAGACCGGTACTACCTGACAGTTTGTTGTTTCCAATGACATGGATATACACATTTGGGGAGAGACGCCATGGTAAGATTTTTTAGACAGAGTTGGTATAACCCCAGATTCAGGATGCTGGCAGAAGAGGTTTGCCATATGTGCATAACTTGTCAACAGCTACACGTAGGGAATCGAAAACATGTCACACAAACACACCTAGGGAGATTTGGTGGCCCATTCGATAAGATGCAGATGGATTTAATTCAGATCCCTCTCCATAACGGGCTGAGATATATCCTGGTGATAGTGTGTGTCTTCTCAAGATGGGTGGAAGCCTGTCAAACTAGAAGAAACAACAGCCCCACTGTGGCAATTTTTTTTTTACATGAATTGATCCCCAGGTTCGGCATGCCGATTTCTCTTGAGTCAGATAGAGGGACACTTCAACAACAAAGTCATAAATATGATCTGCACAGCTCTACAGATCGAACAAAGATTACATTGCAGTTATAGATCAGAAGCCTCTGGTATTGTTGAGCAGATCAAAGGTACCATCAAATCTAGATGGGCCAAAGTCTGTGCAGCCACCTCTCTGAAATGGCCAGATGCTTTACCATTGGTGCTGATGAGTATTCGAAGTACACCTGACAGGAAGACAGGGTTATCTCCTCACGAGATACTGATGGGCAGGGCAATGAGATTACCTGCTGTTCCCCAAATGCTCTCTTAAACATTACTGATGATATTGTTCTAGATTACTGTAAGGAACTGGCTGACGCGGTCCGTTCAGTCTCTTATCAGATCCCAGCTGCCACACAAAATCTGCATCAAGAACAGTTCCACAACCTCAATCCTGGTGATTTGGTCATGATAAAGAAGCACGTTCAGAAGACTTGCCTTGAACCCAAATGGAAAGGCCCCTTTCAGGTGATCTTCACTGCACACATGGCTGTTAAGTGTGCAAGAGTCCTGAATTGGATTCATGCCTCACACACCAAAAGAATAAGCAATCCAGAAGAAGAACCTTTAGTCTTTGATTCTAAGCGAAGAGCATTGGTGGTTGCACCACCAGTTGAGAGACCACCTAGACCAGAAGCACTGTTGCCAGTTCAGCAAGACGGGGACAAAAGGGTCGAAGGACAATGGACAGAAAATCAAGTGCAAGTACCAGAAATATCCCAGAGTGGTGTGGAGATCTATAACAAAAGAGAATCGGAGATTAAATCACCAAGAGGAAGAACTTCGAATTTGGCTTTGAGAGAGATCCAGGCAAAGGAACTAGCACTGGAATAAAGAGAACCAATCAAACAGAATGGCCACAAAGCTATGAAAACAAAATTCTGAGTAGAAGTGCCCCAATAGCTCGAATGCCAGAAACAATACCTAAAAGAGACTGAGTCTAGTGATGAGAGTAGCCTAGACCCAAATCAGCAAAACCTAAGAAGATCAAAAAGAGCAGGAGTGTCTTGTCTCAGGTATTCAGCACCTGAATGGCCGTACTTTGTGAACACTACCTTGACTTGTGCAACATGAACCCTGAACAATTTGAACCTCACTGAGGGAATACAAAATAAAATAAAGGGGAAAGTTATTGAGAAAAATCAGAGACCAAACAGCAGAAGGAAGAGATTTTATCTATGTCTATTAGATATTAGTTATTTTAGTCTGTTATCTTACAGGAGACTAACCTAGCTCCGAGTTGAAAGTTACAGAAGCATAGGGATGACATTTGAAAAGAACACAGAGTAGGGCTAAGGATTTTCTGAATCGGAGCTTAACTGAAAAAGAAAGAAAAAAAATAGCCACACTAAAGAAACTATTCACTAAACTTCATAACCAGCTATTGACCAAGTGCTTTGACTGACTCAGAGAATGCGGTGCATTAGAAATAAATGTACATTTATTATGGGTTCAATTACCATAATAACAGTAATAATGATCAATATAATACTGATAGGATTTTACTTAGCACCAGGGTCAGAGCTTAAAGACAAGAACGTTACTAAATCCCATACTTACAGTGCTAGGGAAGATCCTTTTAATTACTCATTTGTAAGCTACAAGAATGAGGATTATTCCACTAAGGTCTATTCTTGGTTAGTACAGGAATGCACTAACGCAATGAATGCAAAAGATTGCTATGTCTGCGCACACTTACCTGCATCGGTGTTAGAAGAGGCTACCTACTGTAGCATGCCTTTATCCTATGCTATTTCTTGCAGTATCTTATTGTCATTAGTTTATAGGAGAGGACATTTTGAGCACTTTTATTCTAATCATGATCTTATACTTTCCCAAGAACCATTAATAGAAAGCATGAACTTACATTCTCAAGCAAAGGGAATAGATACAGCCTGGTTTTATTTCTTTCACCATAGACCTATAGATAGTGTAAAGGATTATAAATGCAATCTAACATGTTTAATGCAACCTATAGAAAAGGTTTATATAATGGCTTTAGAAGAAAGAAACACTAACATGACATGTGCTACTGACCAAAAGGGTGATGTTATACAGAATGCATGGAGGAAGGAGGAAAACAAATTTATTAATAAGATGGTCTACCCTAAACTGAGACTCGACAGCCAACACAAAGGAAAAATGTGTGTGTACAGAAGATGTTCACTTAAAAGAACTGGACATGTAGGGACTGTAGGAAAGTAGGATCTCCTTTCATGGTTACCCCCACTTTTTGCTGGTGTTCTACTGTTTTTCTGACTAGTCTGACAGGGATCCTGCTAATCAGGACCCCAGTCACTGTGCTTCCTCCCTAAATTGGTTATGGTGAGTACCTTGGTACATTCCTATTTGGCTACTGGGGCACCCTTGAAAGTCCCTAGTATATGGTACTAAGGTACCTAGGGTCTGGGTACCCCAGGAATCCCCTATGGGCTGCAGCATGTATTATGCCAACCATGAGAGACTCTCCAAACTTCGACTACGGGCCTGCTACTGCTGCCTGTGTGAGTTGGTGCATGCCCCTCTCACGAAAGTTATACGTTTCCTTATATCTTACATCACTACACTAAAAACCTATAAGTCACCCCTCTAGCATGCCTTTCAGTCCCAAAGGCAGGGTGCTCGGTTCAGAGTGTGAGGGTTGCCCTGCCTGAGCAGACCACCCCTACAAACCCCAGAGTCCATTCTCCAGACTTTGTAAGTGAATCAGCCATTATGATATAGAGAGGCCATGCGTCCTTATGCGATGACCATCTCTAAACTGGCTGGAACGAACCTGGGCATGTTTGGTACCAAACATGTTGGAAACATAAGACCGATTTTACAGCCTAGGGCTGCTGCCGACCACAGACACGATTTTGCCCTCCTGCTGCTGGGCCAAGCCCGAGCAGGGGAACGTAGGACAAAAGGTTTCCTGTCACAGGGAGGTGTGACCACCTGCCAGACAGGATTTTGTGTATTAGACCGGGGTGGGGGCGCTTGCCAGCGCCACATAGTCTTCCAGAAGAGCACATTTGGTGCCCTTTTTGCATACTCCATCTCAAAGCAGCTCAGGGAGCCGTTGGTGCCCGTTCTGGCGTGAAACTGGACAAAGGACATGGAAGTATCATCCCCACTGTCCAGCCCCTCCTCTGGGAGGGACCCCTGAATCATCCCAACCCTCTCCTGAGGGGACTTAAGGGCTTACCTGTGGGTGGGACCCTAGATTAGTCGTGGGATTTGATTCAGATCCAACTCCACTTCTTTGACCGTCTGGACGTCCTCACCGAGTCGTGCTGAACGTGCCGGACTGATCGCATCGTCCTTTGCTTTGGGACCGAGACTGCAACTGAGAAGACCCTATCTGCTCCTGACCTCATCATCCTACACACCCGCTGCACCATCAGTGTCCGTGCTCCATACAGGTTCCGTCCTGGGCCTGTGGACTTGTAAAGACATCCAAAGGAATCTCCCTTGGAGTGATAGAGTCACTCCCCTGCATCTACAGGTACCGTAACACGATCGACCAGTCTGCCGAACCTGGGCTCCAACGGACTTCATTCATCGATTGTACTTGACAGTGGTTGTAGGTATCCTGATTCCGAGGGTTAACACTGGTGGGGTGGCTCCTCAACCTTCTGTCTTCCACGTGGTATCTTCGGGGTCCACTGGGAAGGGTCTTTCCTCTTTAAGACTGCAACCGCAATGTACCCTGAGTGGTATTGACTACGCAGTCATGTATCCTCTTGGCATACGACTATCATAGGGTACCTAGACTCTCACCTGGGGTGGTATCTTGAGTCCCCGACTCTCTACACCTTCTGGGTCCAGTCTCATCTACCGCCATGGTTCGCATTCCACTATTTTGATATATGGTTTGGTCTCCCCTTGGGGACCACTGTGTATTGGTGCTGCTTACTGTTCTATTTTGAAGTATTATGTGCATTGTCAGTATATCTCCGTTTTGGAGATATTGTATAGCGTTAGTGAGTGACTGTAATAAATATCTATTTTTATAAGTACACTGTGTGGTTCTTTTTCACTTAGCCTATACTAAAGATTGGATACTGGTGAACCGAGCTGCTTTACACCCCTCCTAGACTAAGCCTGAAGGCTGCTCTCCACAGCTACCACTTAGAGAGCCTTTCTAAGGTTGTCTAAACCACTAAAATCACCATAAAGGCCGTCTGGATTGGTGCAGGGTGCTACACTTATATAAGTGAGCATCATATACTAAGCCAGCCTCTCACGTTGGTGGCAGCAGTGGGATTCGAACCCACGCCTCCAAAGAGACTGGAGCAGGAAGGGTAAGGAATCGCCCTCCTCTCAAACTCCCAGTGAAGATCAACCTCCTGAGGGAGAAGATATCAGCCCCTGTGAAGCAACTGTCCCATAGGAACATGGGCCTGACCAGGCAGAGTTCTTGGGGCAGGGGGCACTTCCAGGGCAGACTTGAGTTTGGAGCGACAGACCTGCTTCTCGCTTGAACCCCTCAGACAGCAAGCTGCTGCTGAGGAAGCAGGAAATATCAGTGGGTCCCATAGGACCTATTGGGAAGAGGGACTCCTGTATTCTGATGGTAGGTACCTCAAGCCTGGTGCCACCAGGAGGTTGGTAATACCCCAGAAGTTCAGGGGGTTTCTCCTCTCCCTAGCACATGATATTTCCCTAGCAGGACACTTAGGGCAAAGCAAGACTTGGGACAGGCTTGTCCCTCACTTTCACTGGCCCCATATGTCTAAAGACACCAAGGAGTTTTGTCGCTCTTGTGTCACCTGACAAGCCAGGGGTAAGTCAGGTGGCACTACAAAGGCCCCTTTAATTCCACTTCCAGTATTTGGGGTCCCCTTTGAAAGGGTGGGGATTGACATTGTTGGTCCCTTGAACCCTCCAACAGCATCTGGGCACAGTTACATACTGGTGGTAGTGGACCATGCCACTGGGTACCCAGAAGCCATTCCCCTTAGAACCACCACAGCTCCTCTGGTGGCCAGGGCCCTCCTGGGAATCTTTTACAGGGTGGGCTTTCCTAAGGAGGTCTTAACTGACAGAGGTAACAACTTCATGTCAAGTTACATCACTGCAATGTGAAAAAATTGTGGAGTAAACTATAAGTTTACCACACCCTACCACTCACAAAGCCATGGGCTTGTTGAAAGGTTCAATAAGACCCTCAAGGGTCATGGGACTCCCAGAAAAAGCTCAGGCAAAAATGGGATGTCTTGTTACCCTGCCTTCTCTTTGCCTACAGAGAGGTCCCACAAAAGGGGGTTGGCTACAGCCCATTAGAACTTTTGTTTGGGCATATAGTTAGGGGTCCCTTGTGTCTGGTTAAGGAAGGATGGGAGCAACCTCTCAAACGTCCTAAACAATATATTGTGGACTATATCCTTGGCCTACGTTCACGTAAGGCTGAATACATGAAGAAGGCAAGTAGAAACATGGAGTCCAGCCAAGAACTTCAGAAAGCTTGGCATGACCAAAAGGCTGTCTTGACTGTTTCTGCAATGGGTATGGAGAGAACTCTGTACTCTTTGGAAGCGCACAGCCAATGGCCCCTAGGGCTTCATCATAATCATGAATCAAAATCAACATAGATTCAACAAAAAATATAACAAGAAACAGATTTGTAATCAAATTCCTCACTTGTATTTTCAATGAGTCTTAATCATAGCAAAAACCAAACTGATACAATGCATGATTGACAAATCTAATCAGATTCTACAATTTATCAACATGTTAATGGTTACACATTAATAGCGACCCCAATGCATTTCGGGTGACACCCTTCTTCAGGGGGATAGTGTGTAATGCAAATCAAATCTTCAATGGCATCCTGCCGGAACACATAGAAAAGTAAACAAACTTAGTACCTTATATTGCAACATTAATATCAATGAACACTCCAGGTTACACTAATAAATTATCACTGTCTGCATGCATGTTAGACTAGCCCAACACCGATGTGTTGAAAAATAACGAAATGACCATAGTAGAGGGGAATGTTGGATTAACCATGCAGTGTGTGGGCAGACCTGGCACAAAATTCGGCCAGATACCTTGGGAGAGGCCATCGTGGCCGTCCCTCCTGGCAATCAGGGGAAAACCTGGAGCATAGTGTAGAGAATTTTGCATTTTGGCTGAACTCTGCGCTCGATTCGGTTGCTCCAAAAATTCAAAAAACTACTTGTAAGAAAATATCTCAACCCTGGTACAACGTAAAACTCAGACAATAACGGCAGGACTGTCAGGGACAAGAACAAAAATGGAGGAAAAAATATGATGTGGATGAGAAAACCATATATAAAACCAAACTAGCCACACATAAAAAAATTGAATTGAAGCAAAAACGCAATATTAGTCCAGGCACATAAAAGCTGCATCTGATGCTAATAAGACTCTTTTCTCAGTGATCAAAAAACTAATACACCAGCTAGTTCGAATAATGCAGGAACTAATCAAGAATTTTGCGATACTCTTGCAGGTTTTTTTCAGGAGAAAGTTGCAAATATCTTTTACAAATTTACCACACATAGAGCAGGTAATTATCAGGAGGAATATGTTCCAACTGGACTGCCGGATAAAGTCAGTTTCTCCTGTTTTAAGGTTCCATCAGAAGAACAACTTATAAATTCTATCGGATTCATCAAATCGGGCGCGCCACAAGACCCGTGTCCCCCCAACATCATGCATATGATCCCTGCTCAAGTAGCACAAAATCTTGGGCAAATTTTTGATAATATGTTTGCAAAAGGATACTTTCCCTCTGTCTGGAAACAAGCCTCGATTCTCCCCTTATTAAAAAAAGAAAACTTGAACACTCAAGACCCAAATAACTATCGGCCAATATCCAGACTTCCGTTCTCCGCCAAGTTGGAAGAAAAAATATTGAACCAACAACTTTCGGAATACTTGGAGGAACATTTCTGGCTCGATGACACTCAACACGGTTTTAGAAAGCATCGCAGTACAGAATTGGCTCTGGTGATAGCTACAGAGGAGATACGAGAAGTATTGGATAGGGGTGGGACAGCTGCATTGATCCTCTTGGACCTTTCTGCAGCTTTTGATACGGTCAGCCATGAGATCTTGGCTGACCGTGTGCTTAGGCTTGGAATAGAAGGTACTGCCTTTGAGCTCTTGCTATCCTTTCTGGCAAATAGACAAAATAATGTGAAGTTTGGACAGTTTACCTCCAAATCTTTTTCCTTGCCCTGTGGAGTTCCCCAGAGCTCAGCACTGATCCCAACTCTATTCAATCTTTATGTTACTCCACTTGCTGCCATCATTAAAAACGCCGGCTTCTCCCTGGTCTCATACGCCGATGATACCCAAATTGTGGTATCATTGGCCAACGCGGAAACCAATCTGGGGGCGGATTTCAGCTCATGTATGAGTGAGGTGAGCAACTGGATGGATTGTAACTGTCTCAAATTGAATGCTAATAAAACGGAGGTCATCATTTTTGGTAAAAACCCCTCCTTCTGGACACCAGACTGGTGGTCCCCTGAGATGGACTCTCTACCCGAACCTTCAAACACAGTTAGAAACTTAGGATTCATGTAGACAAGGAACTAAAGTTTAGGGACCAAGTAAATAAAATAAACTCAGCGGCCTTTTGTTCCCTAAGGTTAATTAAAAAAATAGAAAAATTTCTGCCCCCTGAACTGCTCAAAACAGTAACAATGGCACTCATTCTTACGAGGATTGATGACTGCAACAGTATGTATCTCCCGCTTGCATCAGGACTCGTCAAGAGGCTTCAGGTATTGCAAAACACGACAGCTCGCTTCCTTTGCAAAATCCCGAAGTATGTGTCAGCAAGAGGAGCAATTAGGAAACTGCATTGGCTGCCAGTCAAACAACGATGCAGTTTGAAAGCTCTCTGTCTGGCCTATAAATCTTTGCATGGACTTGGGCCAGACCATTTAAAAAAGAAACTGAAATGGTACGTTCCAGCAAGGACAGTCCGATCGGGCCTAGCAAAGAACCTGATCGTCCCCCCTTTTAAAAAAGCCACCTGGGGTGGAAAGAGCTTTTTTAGAGCCACTGCCATACTTTGGAACAATCTCCCATTAACATTAAAAACTGCTCCCTCCTTACTCTCCTTTAGAAAAGCCTTAAAAACCTGGCTTTTCACTCAAGAGTAGAAGTTTTTTTCTCTGCGCTTTTGCCATACTCCAACTAAATCACTATCACAGCCTAATCAGATTTTCGATAGCGCCAAGACGCCCCAGGGCAGAAGATTGCGCTTCATAAGTTACATTACATTACATTACGAAGATGCACTCTCGTGTTGTAGAAAATCGCGTATGGGATGTAGTAGCATCATTCTTGCAAGCGTACATAATGTGAAAGTGTACCAGAAATTAACAGTTCAGTGAAAGCTCGTCATGCGCTAATAACCGGGCATGTTATCACCCAAGTGTGCGTTGGTTTGCAAACAGTTTCAGAAGACACTTATACTGCATACCTCTTTAATGCAGTGGCAGTTTTGAGTTAGAGGCTGCCCGGTCGCCCGAGCTTCTGAAGTCCCTGTCAAAAAAAATTGCAATTGTCATCCACTGTTCCGTGAATGAGTACCTAGTGTAATGTTTAAATAGGCAGAATGCCTTATCTCTGTGCCAAGTTCTAAAGGGATCGGTCAAAATCTTCAATCGCCTGGTCTTCAACTGAAAACAAAGAAAAATGAAAATAAAAATAAAAGGTTACCGTTTAGCCAAAACTCACTTCCATCTAATGGACTGTCCGCAGTATCTCGCGGTAAACTCACCAGTGTGTACTACGTCTCACGTCGTCCACGTACTCCAAAGCGTCACGACGACGTCTTCCCTGTACTGCCTTTTAACTAGTTCGTCACGCCCATGCCGGTGTTCGCAATTCAACAAACTTTATTGTGCGCTAACATATGAAAGTGCCGGGCCACACATTCTGTTGCCTATAAGGGAAATAATAATAATAAACGTTGCCTGCTCAACGGTACACAAACCCCAATGTAACCATGTGAAATATGCTGTGATCGGACCAAATGAAGACAAGAGTAAAAAACGGTGAAAAAAAAACAACGGTAAAAGATCTACTACCCGGGTGGGTGACCTGATAAAACAACATCCAATGTAATGTGACCTGACTGTCATGTGAACCTGCTTCCCGATGTGTGGCGTCCAAGAATGCCTGCTTCTGCAAATGCCAACAATATGTAAACTGGTGTAATATAATAATGAAAATATGAAGTGCTGAACTGAATGTGTCAAAGCCCACTTAAGTAATATGGAAAACCCATATCACGTGTGATCGCGCTGTCGCTTGGGTAATCCCCATGTCTGCAGACAGTGATTCACAATCGAGTACATGAATAGTATTGATTATGTGTAACAATAGTTACATGTACATCAAAATCACAGCTCTCAAGTGTGTTAAAGGAAACATACCATTTCGCATTTATCATTTAGACCTTTCGGAATTAAAGTATCAAGATGCTTGATTCAAAAGGTCTCCCTGCGTGCTAACTAGATCTGTGTGTCTTTAGCAGTCTGAGGATGAATCTTTTCTAGTATAGTGTAACGTAATTGTGGGATTGAGTGTTGAGATTCTATCCAGTGTGCTGCCAGACACGAGTTAGTATTTTTGGTTCGGATCATGCTTTTGTGTTCAGTGATCCTAATGCGCACCTTTCGCGATGTGCGACCCACGTACTTGAGTCCACATGGACATTTGATTGCGTAGATTACTGTGTCTGTATTGCAATCTGAGGAGTGTTTGAGAGAAATTTTCTTGCCGGTACGAGGATGTAAAAATGTGTTTCCCAGTATTACGTTCCCACAGTGACTACAATTCCAGCATTTCTTCATGCCAGTATGATTCCATGATTCATGAATGGCTTTAGTCTTAAGGTTTTCTCTGATGTTTTTGGACCTAGTATGTGCAAACAAAGGTTTGTGAATGAAAACCGTTTTAAAATCCGCTTCTTCTTCCAGAACTTCCCATCTTTTAGAGATGATTCTTTTAATTCTGGCAGCCTGGTGAGAGAACTTTAGCACAAACACTTCTCTCTTATTTGTAGATCGTGACGTTAGTGTTAATAGAGCTTTACGGGTTTTCTGCTCAACGCATGCTTTGGCTGAGTCCAGTATTTCAGGAGGATATCCACGTTTCCTATATCTCTCATACTGCTCATGAATCATGCGGTCTGTTTGTTGTTGAGTGGATGAAATTCTTTTGATACGAATAAACTGAGATACCGGTAAATGTTTTTTCAAAGATGGCGGGTGGAAACTCAAAAAGTGTAATGCGTTATTTCTGTCCGTAGGTTTTTTATAAACTCACGTACATGGGTCGCACATCGCGAAAGGTGCGCATTAGGATCACTAAACACAAAAGCATGATCCGAACCAAAAATACAAACTTGTTTCTGGCAGCACACTGGATAGAATCCCAACCCTCAATCCCACAATTACGTTACACTATACTGGAGAAGATTCATCCTCAGACTGGTAAAGACACACACATCCAGTTAGCACGCAGGGAGACCTTTTGGATCAAGTATCTTGATACTTTGATTCCGAAAGGTCTAAATGATAAATGCGAAATGGTATGTTCCCTTTAACACACTTGAGAGCTGTGATTATGATGTACAGGTAACTATTGTTACACATAATCAATACTATTCATGTACTCGATTGTGAATCACTGTCTGCAGACATGTGGATTACCCAACCGACAGAGCGATCATACGTGATATGGGTTTGCCATATTACTTAAGTGGGCTTCGACACATTCAGTTCAACACTTCATATTTTCACTATTATATTACACCGGTTTACATATCGTTGGCATTTGCAGTAGCAGGCATTCTTGGAAGCCACACATCGGGAAGCATGTTCACATGACAGTCAGGTCACATTACATTGGAGGTTGTTTTATCAGGTCACCCACCCGGGTAGTAGATCTTTTACCATAGGGTTTTTTTCACAGTTTTTTACTCTGGTCTTCATTTGGTCCGATCACAGCATATTCACATGGTTACATTGGGGTTTGTGTACCGTTGAGCCGGGAACGTTTATTATTATTATTTCCCGTACAGGCAACAGAATGTGTCGCCCGGCACTTTCATATGTTAGAGCACAATAAAGTTTGTTGAATTGCGCACACCGGCATGGGCGTGACGAACTAGTTAAAAGGCAGCACAGGGAAGATGTCGTCGTGACGCTTTGGATTACGTGGACGACGTGAGACGTAGTACACACTGGTGAGTTTACCGCAAGATACTGCGGACAGTCCATTAGATGGAAGTGAGTTTCGGCTAAACGGTAACCTTTTATTTGTATTTTCATTTTTCTTTGTTTTCACTTGAAGACCAGGCGGTTGAAGATTTTGACCGATCCCTTTAGAACTTGGCACAGAGATAAGGCATTCTGCCTATTTAAACATTACACTAGGTACTCATTCACGGAACAGTGGATGACAATTGCGAATTCTTTTGACAGGGACTTCAGAAGCTCGGGCGACCGGGCAGCCTCTAACTCATAACTGCCACTGCATTAAAGAGGTACGCAGTATAAGTTTCTTCTGAAACTGTTTGCAAACCAACGCACACTTGGGTGATAACATGCCCGGTTATTAGCGCATGACGAGCTTTCACTGAACTGTTAATTTCTGGTACACTTTCACATTACGCACGCTCGCAAGAATTATGCTACTACACCCCATAAGCGATTTTTCTACAACACGAGAGTGCATCTTCGTCTACCCACACACTGCATGGTTAATCCAACATTCCCCTCTACTATGGTCATTTCGTTATTTTTCAACACATCGGTGTTGGGCTAGTCTAACATGCTTGCAGACAGTGATAATTTATTAGTGTAACCTGGAGTGTTCATTGATATTAATGTTGCAATATAAGGTACTCAGTTTGTTTTCTTTTCTATGTGTTCCGGCAGGATGCCATTGAAGGTTAGATTTGCATTACACACTATCCCCCTGAAGAAGGATGTCACCCGAAATGCATTGGGGTCGCTATTAATGTGTAACCATTAACATGTTGATAAATTGTAGAATCTGATTTGATTTGTCAATCATGCATTGTATCAGTTTTTTTTTTGCTATGATTAAGACTCATTGAAAATACAAGTGAGGAACTTGATTACTAATCTGTTTCTTGTTATATTTTTTGTTGAATCTATGTTGATTTTGATTCATGATTATGATGAAGCCCTAGGGGCCATTGGCTGTTCGCTTCCAAAGAGTACGGAGTTCTCTCCATACCCATTGCAGTGACTTGTTCTTAGGGGATAGTGGCAGATCCCACATAGGAAGCAGCACGCATTGATTCATTTTTTCTAAACCAGTGACAGGGAGTCACACACACTAGAAAGACAAGGTGTGCAGGTTGACACAACCCATTAAAGTATGTCTTGACTGTTTACCAGCCAGTCCAGAAAGTGTGGGTGTTGGAGCCTGTGGCCCCAGCAGCTCTCCAAGACAAGTGGAGTGGCCCCCACACCATCCTTGAACAAAAAGGTGAGGTCACCTATTTGGTGGACCTGGGTACTCCAAGAAGTCCCCACAGGGTACTTCATGTGAACCCCCTGAAGCCTTTTGTGGACAGGGCTGACATGAGCTTGCTCATGGCAACTGATGAGGGACAGGAGGAAGAGAGTGACCCTCTCCCTGATCTCCTCTCAGAACCCTGATGATGGGTCAGTAAATGGAGTAGCCTTGGCAGGCAGGCTCACTGACCAGTAGCAAGCTGATTGTAGGCAAGTCCTCAATCAGTACAGACACATGTTCTCCCTGACACCCAGTCAGACCACCTGTTGTATCCATGAAGTGGACACAGGTGACAGCCTGCCTGTTAAGAGTACAATCTACAGAGAGCCTGACCATGTCAGGGATCAGGACAGTGGTCCAAAAGATGCTGGAATTGGGGGTCATTGAGCCTTCAGATAGCCCCTGGGCTAGTGTAGTAGTCCTGGTACCAAAACCTCACACCAGGGGTGAAAAAAGAGAGATGAGGTGTTGTGTGGACTACAGAGGCATCAATGCAGACACTAGGACTGATGCCCATCCTATTCCGAGAGCAGATGAGCTTATATATACTTTGGCCTCAGCCAAGTTTCTGAGTACATTTGACCTGACTGCTGGCTACTGGCAAATCAGACTAGCTGAGGATGCCAAGCCAAAAACAGCACTTTCAACCCCTAGTGGGCATTATCAATTTATTGTAATGCCCTTTGGTCTGAAAAATGCACCTGCCACATTTCAGAGGTTTTGTGAACAAAGTCTTAACAGGTCTGGAAGCCTATAGTGCAGCATATCTAGATGATATTGCTCTTTAGCTCCACCTGGGAGGATCACATGGTCCACCTTAGGAATGTTCTAGAGGCCCTGCAGAAAGCAGGCCTCACTATCAAGGCCACCAAGTGCCAGATAGGGCAGAGCAAGGTTGTGTACGTGGGCCACCTGGTAGGTGGAGGCCAGGTTCAACCATTAGAGAGCAAAATCCAGACCATAATGGACTGGGTTGCTCCCACTACCCAGACTCAGGTCAGAGCTTTCTTGGGCCTGACTGGGTACTACAGAAGATTTGTCAAGGGATATGGGTCCATTGTGGCTCCCTTGAATGATCTTACATCCAAGAAAATACCCAAGAAAGTTCAGTGGACAGTTAGCTGTCAAAAGGCATTTGATGACCTGAAGCAGGTCATGTGCACTGCTCCCATTCTGCAAAGTCCAGACTTCTCTAAAACTTTCATTGGCCAGACAGATACATCTGAGATAGGGGTAGGGGCTGTGTTATCACAACTTAATGCAGAGGACCAGGATCCACCAGGAGCTTTTATCAGCAGAAGGTTGACCCCCAGGGAGAAATGTTGGTCAGCTATAGAGAGGGAGGCCTTTGCTGTAGTCTGGCCCTGAATAAGTTGAGGCCATACTTGTTTGGCTCTCACTTCATTGTTCAGACAGACCATAAGCCCCTCCTATGGCTTAAACAGATGAAGGGTGAAAACCCCAAACTTTTGAGGTGGTCCATTTCCCTACAGGGGATGGACTATACAGTGGAACATAGACCTGGGAGTAACCATGCCAACGCAGATTAACTCTCCATATATTTCCACTTAGAAAATGAAGACTCAACTGGGCAAGGTTAGTCTCATTTCCTTACGTTTGGGGGGTTGTGTAGAAAAGTAGGATCTGCTTTCATAGTTACCCCCACTTTTTGCTGCTGTTCTACTGTTTTTCTGACTAGTCTGACTGGGATCCTGCTAATCAGGACCCCAGTCACTGTGCTTCCTCCCTAAATTGGTTATGGTGGGTACCTTGGTACATTCCTATTTGGCTACTGGGGCACCCTTGTAAGTCCCTAGCATATGGTACTAAGGTACCCAGGGCCTGGGTATCCCATGGATCCCCTATGGGCTGCAGCATGTATTATGCCACCCATGAGGGACCCTCCAAACTTCGACTTCGGGCCTGCCATTGCAGCCTGTGTGAGTTGGTACATGCACCTCTCACGAAAGTTATATATCTTACATCACTACACTAGAAACCTATAAGTCACCCCTCTAGCAGGCCTTCCAGTCCCAAAGGCAGGGTGCTGGGTTCCAAGTGTGAGGCTGGCCCTGCCTGAGCAGACCACCCCTACAAACCCCGGAGTCCATTCTCCAGACTTTTTAAGTGAATCAGCCATTACTATATAAAGAGGCCATGCGTCCTTGCTCGATGACCATCTCTAAACTGGCTGAAATGAACCTGGGCATGTTTGGTATCAAACATGTTGGAATCATAAGACCGATCTTACAGAGCCTGACAGCAACCTAGGGCTGCTGCCGACCACAGACACAATTCTGCCCTCCTGCTGCTGTGCCAAGCCCGAGCAGGGGAAGGTAGGACAAAAGGTTTCCTGTCACAGGGAGGTGTGACTACCTCCCAGACAGGATTTAGTGTATTAGGCCGGGGTGGGGGCACAGTGCCACATAGTCTTCTAGAAGAGCACATTTGGTGCCCTTTTTGCATACTCCAGCTCAAACCAGCTCAGGGAGCCGTTGGCTCTCGTTCTGGTGCGAAACTGGACAAAGGACATGGGAGTATCCTCCCCTCTGTCACGCCCCTCCTCTGGGAGGGACCCCTGAATCATCCCAACCCTCTCTTGAGGGTACTTAAGGACTTACCTGTGGGTGGGACCCTAGATTCATTGTGGAATTCGATTTAGATCCAACTCCACTTCTTCTTTGACCATCTGGACATCCTGGCCGAGTCTTGCTGACGGTGCCAGACTGATCGCATCATCCTTTGCTTTGGGACCGAGACTGCAACTGAGAAGACTCTGTCTGCTCCTGACCTCGTCGTCCTGCAAACCTGCTGTACTGTCAGTGTCCGTGCTCCTTACAGGTTCCATCCTGGGCCTGTGGACAGCTGAAGACACCCAAAGGAATCTCCTTTGGAGTGAAGGAGTCACTCCCCTGCAGCCGCAGGCACCGCAACACGATTGACCGCTCTGCCGAACCTGGGCTCCAACGAACTCCAAAAGGCTCAGTAACATAGGTGGTGGTTCTGCATTCCTTCGAGGCCTGAGTTGTCCTCTCGTCGAGTTGAGGCCAGAATCCCTATTAGAACTCCCTGCAACCGAAGCCCCGTGCACCGCGTCGCTGCATCCCTTCATCACACGGTAACCGCATCATTTACCATGACCGACTCATATCAACGGAGTCCGATGCATCGAAAGGTTCTGTCGACGAGTCTGTCCCCGCTATAACCGACCAGTGCGGACGCGGTTGGTTGGACGGACGGATTCTGTTGTCTTCAGCATCACGGTGCTCGGGCAGAGCTGCCGATTCGGTGTCCCCGTACTTGAAGCCTCTTCATCAACTGACCTGTTTCATTGAACTCGAGCGGCCTTCGTCTCCCAGAGTGGCATAGACTCTGTCCCCTCTGCTTTCAGGTACTGTTCGACATGAATCCGCGTCCGGGTTCCAACAGACTCTTTCATCCTTCTGCAACAGCGGTCACATCCTGAAGTCCTTGATTGTGCTGAACAGTGGTTGTAGGTGTCCTGATTCCGAGGGTATCCACGGGTGGGGTGGATCCTCAACCTTCTGTCTTCCACAGGGTATCTTCGTGGTCCCCTGGGAAGGGTCTTTCCTCTTCAAGACTGCAACCGCAACGTACCCTGAGTAGTATTGAGTATGCTGTTGTGTATCCTCTTGGCATACGACTATCGTGGGGTACCTAGACTCTCACCTGGGGTGGTATCTTGGTCCCTGACTCTCTACACCTTCTGGGTCCAGTCTCATCTACTGCCGTGGTTCGCATTCCACTATTTTGATATATGGTTTGGTCTCCCCCTGGGGACCACTGTATATTGGTGCTGCTTACTGTTCTATTTTGTAGTATTGTGTACATTGTCAGTATACCTCCGGGTAGGAGAGATTGTATAGCGTTAGTGAGTGACTGTAATAAATATCTATTTTTATAAGTATACTGTGTGGTTCTTTTTCACTTAGCCTATACTAAAGATTGGATACTGGTGAACCGAGCTGCTTTACTCCCCTCCTAGACTAAGTCTGAAGGCTGCTCTCCACAGCTACCACTTAGAGAGCCTTTCTAAGGTTGTCTAAACCACTAAAATCACCATATGGGTCGTCTGGATTGGTGCAGGGTGCTACACTTACATAAGTAAGCATTATATACTAAGCCAGCCTCTCACAGGGACTAGTAGCTGTGAACACACTTTCAAACTGACGGGTGGACCTTGACAAATTTTTCAGGGAAACGAGAATGCTATTCCAGGAGTTTATTACATCTGTGGACAGAATGCTTACTTTCTATTGCCAACTGACTGGAAGGGGATCTGCTACTTAGGCATATTAATTCCAAAAATGTATCATGTAAAAACTATAGATGCACTGACGCTAACACCCACACTTAGGCAGAAACGCAGTACATAAACAGGAGCTGGGTTAGTAGGAGACATATTTGGATCTGTCATTCCACCTGTAGAAGTCATTTTAAATGGTGAAAAGATGAGAAAGCTGTCAACCGTTGTTGACAAAATGGCAACTGGTACATCTGGAGCTTTGCTTGTAATAAATACAGAACTAATAGCTATACGATTGATGGTTTTACAAGACCATCTTGCATTAGACATTTTACTTGCCGAAAAGGGCGGTGTCTGCTGGATTCTGAAATTAACTCACTGTTGCAGATACATACCTGACAAGACGAGAGAAATAGAGAGATTTGCAAAAAACATTTCGGGTTTAGAACATAAATTACATGAATTCAAGACACCAATCTTGTATGAAAATTTTGAGAAGGGAATAGCCACAATTGGGAACTGGCTTTCAACAGCAGTAAAAGGTATACTGAAAGCTATATTAATGCCAATAGTAATAGTAGGGCTTTGTCTTATATTTCCTTACGCTCTATTACTAAGCTGCAAATACATACTCTGAAAGAGACAAGAAAGATTTTGTTAGAAATTATATGAAAAGAACATGGGATTACATGGCATCATGAAGACTGACTACATGAACTCACTAAAATTTAGGGGGGGTGAAAAGGAAAAGACGAGACTCAACTGATGACGAAAGTGCACTCTGAAACAGACTTACATGAGAAACGTAGATGTGTGATGATTTTACAATTCATCAGATGGTGAAATTGAGGGAGCTGACAATTTTTACGAAAATTTCACCACACAATAATATAGAAACGTGCTAAATATTAACATGAAAAATGCATAATAAGTCAAACGTTAGAAAATGTGCCTTTATATAATGTGCAAACGTGAAAATGTTGTTTATTTTCTGCAGAAAGCTTTCATTTCTATTGTTCTTCATTTACTTGGTGGCACTATTCATTTATTCTACTCTATCCCTTTAGGAAAATAAATGCTTTTCATAAAATAGTGATTTTACGTTGTAATTGAACTCTAGGACTTGACTTTTTGTGAAATGTGCTGTTTCCTAAAAAAAGTATTCTTTCTTTCCTCACACCATATGACTTCATTGTACTTAGATTGTTTTCGTTACCACATATACATTATGAACAAGTGTATTAATGAAAATAAAATGCTTGCTGCAGCTTACATTTTGTGATCTAACCAGGACATACCAGAATGTGAATGTTTCATTCCATAGAATAGCTTATTGTTATACGATCGGACACCAGACAGTTAATAGAGTAAGCTTGCAAAAGGTTCCCATGAGAACCTTTGTAGATGTAATTCTTTCTAATACGTTGTAGCCATCTCTAACCGACTTCATGCTGATGTATATCTTTACTGTGGGAATCGAGGACGAAGACGATGGATCATCGAAAGATCTCTCACCATTGGACCCCAATGACACATTCACCTGTTTTTGCAACATGTTTAGCCACTTGCTATATAGTACGTGTTCCTAGTTAGAGAGGTACTCATTCCATGCATCCCCACCCTATCATGTCCCTTGGCACGTTGCTATGCTAGCCTGGCTTGCCATAAGCTACTGCTTACTGTGATTGTCTTTGTTTTCCTTGCTCTTTGTGAGGAGACTTTTCTGTTTTATGCTGATTATAGCTACTGCTGTGATTCTTTCCTTCTCACCCTTTTAGACGGTTGCTACTGCAATATTCTGGAGAACATCGGCTGAGTCTCCAGAACTACCATTTATGGGGAGTTCGATCTTCCTCTTAGTTATTTGACTTTGTTCCAAAATCTACTTGCTTTTTTCCAGAAGGAACTCTTTATGGGTTCTTGTTAGGATAGGATAGGTAATTTAGTTTAGAATAGGGACTATACTCTAAATGGGACACGCTGTTTTTATTTCTCTATGCTCATTCTAACCTATCTTATTTCTTATTATAACTGTAATCAATTTGCTATTAATTTGAATAAAAGAACACAAATACTGAATAATCTTCTAAGATGAGAAAATAAATTTTTAAAAACTTCATCAACCCTCTCTTTATTGACTGAACATCAAATGTAATTATTGACGTCTTTGCTGTGTAATGCTCCTTTCGAAAATGGTGGTAAAGATTCATCGGCCTAGAAAGGTGCGGAACTTCCAATTTCTCTAAGTAAGTTTTAAAGTGATGTAATTTGAAGACATTTTTAAGAGATTTCTGCGCTAGCATTGGAAAAACTCTACTTTATCATCTCAGAATCGTCACCACACACAGGCGCAGACTCATGCGTGGAACCAACTGGAGCTGTCCTGAGCCGGGCCTGGGACAGAGAAAATGGCCTTAACAGCATGGAATGGTAGCGGGAGGGCCAACAGAAATATTATAAAGCGACATCTTTCTCCTTCTTCTCTTCACTTATCCACTCGTCTTGAACATCAAGACTATCTCCAGTGGCGATGGGACTTTAGTGTGATGGAGGCTTAGAGTTATAGAGGTATAGAGGTTATTTCAGTTCCTTCCCTTTTTATCACTACTTCTTTTGGAGTCACCATATCATGTGGGGCACAGCAGTTTGTATTGGCCACAAAGAGTTCTCGGAAATCTCAGATGAAAACCTGCCTTCATATGCAACCAAGATTATTGGGCAGCGAGCCAGACCTTCAAGGCAGACCGCAAATGCATCTACAGGTCCAGAAAGATGAGCTCTCCTAGTCCCAATTCCACTGGGAGCAAAGATCAAGGCCCTGAAGTGGCCAACGAATTGACCGTTGAAGTTTCAACTAATGTCCCACTTACCCTGGCAGTCAGATCAAGGAGCCCTGCCTTCAAATTAGTCTCTGTTACGGGCAGTCTCACTTCTCAACAAAAAGATTCTACCTCTCTTTTGTTTCCTCCCATTATCCTTATGCCTACGTTACCCCAGGCTATATCCAAAGTTTGTATCTGTCTGATTAAGTTGCTCCGAACTGAAGCAGAATTCCAATAAAACCTGGCTTGATCCTATACCATCATGCCAGTCCGCATAAGACTTAATGCAACACACTAGCACCTCCCCTCCCAGCGTTGATCAAGGATACATCATAAACCCAGAGCCAGTAACTGTGTGAGCAAAAAATCCAGTAATAGGTGACATCCCGAATCATTCAGCTAGTGTCCATCCCTGTCACACTGTTACAGAAGAGCTCAACAGAACTACACGGATACCTACCTTCAATCTTTCTGGTTCATGCTCTGAAAGCGACTCCGTCTATGGCAGGGGGGAATGGAATGGGACTTCAGATGCCACCCTGGATGCTGAATCATAACCACCCAGTACAGACTTTCCACAAAGCCAGGGGCACACAGATTAAGTTACTGCTGTACAAGCCCAGATAGCCAGCTCACAAGACAATTTGGAACTTTTAATTGATCTGTGGGCTATTACTTGAAATTCTACGAACTCTACAAGGCACCCCTTAACAGCTGACAAGCACGGAAGAGACACAGCAATGATGACTTCACACTCCAGTCCATCTAGTGCCAGAGAGGACTTCACTCCCCAGTGGACCCAGTGCTGACGGCAATGAGCGAGACAAGCTCAACCCTGACAAAAATACTGATACTCTGGAGGCTCAAACCACTCTCATTGGAGAACAGGCCATCACATTAAAAACTGTCAATACTTAGCGGTCTTCACTGAATAACTCCTGCAATGTCTTAGCAAACATAAACGAACAATTTAACAAAATCATGGAAAATACTTCCAATCTGTCAAGAATTAACGATATAATTAACTTGCTACAGCTCCTCCCACTGAAATTTGGTTTAAACTCATAAACAGTAGCCTCTGAAGGTCCATCAACCTTTGTTCAGCCTGCCTCTCAACTGGACAGTGGCACTTCGTGCCTTGCAACCCTGCAGGATGAGAGCCTACACTCTTTGCCAACATCAGTACTTTCCTCAGATAAGCCAAATACTAGTAAATGTTTCATGATGACCCTGAAACCCGATTTGCTGTCATTGGGCAACAAATCTGGCAACCCTTCATGCTCATATCCCGATTCAACACCTTTCAAACTGCACATTAATAAAAGATGCATGAAATGGCTAAAAAAATTAAAACAAAAATCTAGCAAACGCAAATGGCACCTCCATTTAAGGTCTTACTACAACTCAGCTGCTGCAAAAAAACACACTCCGTCTTCAAAAGCAAGCAGCCCGATCAAACATTAGTACCTGCTCAGAATGTTGCATTAAGTGAGGGCACCAACCTAACAACTGAGGGAGCCTCAAAAGAGATCTCTGCCTCCACAACTATTGACTCCACTGACACTTTAACCTATAGTCAAGTAGTAGCCAGGAATATCTTACCTGGCCCATGAATATCTTTGGCCTTCCTGTCCCTATCCAACGATCACAAGACTACTGAACACGTGACTGGTGTCCTGTCAGCAAGTGAATTTCAAAGTACTAACCCTGAACTACACTCTGTAACTGATGCTATAGCAACAACTAGGTCTCAAAGCATCAATCCTGAACCCAGCAGGTTACAACTCAGGTAAATCAAAGCTACACTCATAAATGTTTTCAGTCACCATTGATGGATCTATTTCACCAGGTCGCAGATAGCTTTTCACTTTTAGTCAATAAATTGGGTACCCAAAACCAGAGGTCTGACCAGCCCGGTTATCAATCCCCCCTGTTGGGCCCAATGCTCCCAACATGAAGTTAACAGATGGCACACCTACTACTGTACCTCCACCTGCTTCGACCAACTCTGAGCCAAAGGGCTAGTATTCTACAAGCATTGTAGTATTAAAGAAGTATTCGCACAACAATGTAGGTAACGCCAAAGATCAAGTCAACTCTGAATCTGTTGATATCCATCTTTGTTGCACAGAAAGTCAATGTCTTGACTTTACACCTTGTTACCGGTCAAAGGGTCAACAAGACATTCTTAACCGACAGAACATCTTACAGGTGATCAGATCTCTCTTTGACCTAAACTTTATAGTTTCCTCTCATCTTCTGATTGTGCAGTTTGTTTCCGATAAAGATTTGGGCATAGGAATAGCAGAAGATGACGAGTAACAAACAAATCTAAATGTTTAAGATCTTTTCTATTTGAATCTGGATTTCTTGTCTTAACGGCCCCTTCACCAAAGATCAGCCAGCTAACAAAACCTTCATTACCCGCAGTTATTGAAGTGGGGTGTCTAAGGAGCACGACATACCCATACTTTTTAATTTTAGAAAAACAGTTCCCCTACTTTGTGTGAAAAAACAACTGTCCCTGGACGATTAATTCTGACAAATTAAATCTGGAAATGTCAAGGGTGCTGGCTTTAATTGATGGAATCCTGAAGACACACATTTATTCATTTTGAGAGGTACTGTAAGTTAGCTACCAGCTGTGAAGTGTGTGCATTTACAAGACCATGATAAAAACACTAGGTACAGTCTGTGTATTTTTTTTTTTGTGTCCTCATTTGTACTAAGCAGTTAAAGGTTGGAGATAAAAAATTTGGCTTAACGGCTTTTTTTCGGGCACACAATATGTGAGGAGTCCGATCTCTCCTTTGCGGAGGGGATGTATAACATTTCGCACCCTCTATTGGCCTAGCCGCTTACCCTTTTCCTTTTTTCTCCATTACCACACGAATAGCGGATTTGCCGCTCCAGGGCTACCAATCCATCTTGGACAATCCCTGTCAACCTGTGATACTGCTAATTAATCATAGGACTGAATAAAGCATATGCAAAAAAGTAGAGAACGAAGAAACGTAGAAAAGAAAGAACTACAAAAAGAAAGGATACAAGGAGGATATTTATAGCAAATTCTATTACGGATATGTATTCTTACACCAGTTATCCCAAATATTCCAAAATTTTGTTTTTTTCGACTTGTATGTTGCCCTGTCTAATTTTGCGATTTTATGTATGGAATTAAGCCATTCACACTCTAAGGGTGAAACAGGTAAGATCCATTTAATGCATAGTTCTCTACGCGCCAATAAAATTAGCAAACAAATAAGGGTTTTGTGTTGTTTAGATATATTAATTATAGCATCTTCGTCTGGAAATAGTCCGAAAATAACCAATGGTAGACTCACCTTGATTTCCTGCCCCACAATACTGGAAATCGTATCACCTATTTTTCCCCAGAAGGTTTGGATAGAAGGACACCGCCAGAACATGTGTGCTTCGTGTGCCTTTATTTCCCCTCACTTTGGACACTTCTTCACAACTTGTGTACCCATTTTGGATAACCTTCGCGGAGTCCAATATGCCTTATGGATAGTAAATAAATGATTTTTTCTTAGAGGTGCAGACTTAACACTGTGCCAGAAAAAAGATAAAGATACTTGCCATAAAATGTCAAGATCGTAGTTCGGCAGTTCCTTTCTCCAAATTGTTTTGAACCAAGGCTGTGGATCTTCATGAGACTGTACTAGCATCCAGTACCAAATAGCAATTTCTTTTCGACCCGGTGGAGACAAAGCTATTTTGGACTCAAAAAAGTTGTTACCCTTTCCACAATTTCTCAACGTTTTGGCCCAGCTTAATAGCTGATAGTACTTAAATTTGGAGCTAGAACCTTCTGTGATATCCTGTAACTTCTGCCATGATATTAGCTCCGTTCCCTCTAACAATTGTCCCCATCTCTCAATTCCCTTTGCTTTTATTGGAGCCGCAAGAGAGTCTTGTAAACAAACTGGTGTTCCGGGTGAATTCCAGATTGGGGCATGCTTGCTGTAATACGGAATTTGCAGTATCGCCCTCGTTTGAAGCAATACCTTACAGGCTGCTTGGAGAGTTTTGAGTCTCACCTTTTTAAAGAATTTTGGATCTCCAAATTTAAAAAGAAAAAAACTGGATAGGGCCGAAGGGCCGAAAGTAAGTGCTTGAAAGAGAGGTGAAAGGGCAGCAGTGTCTCCTAATAATTGCCTGAAGATTTTTAAATGAAATGCTCTCTGGTATTGAAGGAGATCTGGGCTAGCAACTCCACCACTTTCCTTTTTTTCCCTGAGCTTCTGCCAGGCTATTCGTGGTCTTTTCTTGCCCCAAATAAAACTAGAAAAAAAGCCTTGTACTTTAATTATCCAGTCCTTCTTAAACTCCAATGGAATTGAGTTAAATAAAAAGATGTATTTAGGTAAAATTGCTATTTTCAGGAGATTAGACTTGCCTAGGAAGGATAGAGGTAAGGAGTCCCACTGTTGTAATTGTTTCCTGACTTTGGATGTAACTTTATCAAAATTAATTTTTGTTAATAAGTCAAGCTTCTGAACCACCTCGATCCCCAAATACTTTATGGTATGTCGGACTTGGTCACACCTATAACTTGTGTTCCATTGCATGATCTCTGTTTTGGTTGGATTAACAGCATATCCAGATATTTCCCCAAAACTTTTTAATGTTTCCCAAATAGCTGCTATTGAGTCTTGTAAATGACCAGTAAATATCATCAAGTCATCTGCGTAGAGACCAATTTTCTTGACCCACCCATTGCAAGAGAATGGTATGATGTTCTTACATGCCCTTAATTTAATAGCAAGTGGCTCTATATACAGATTAAACAATAGAGGTGAAAGTGGGCACCCCTGCCTGGTGCCCCTGCCTATTGTAATCTGCATGGAAAGGGTACCATTTACTAAGACTCGAGCTAGGGGAGTTTTATAAAGAGACTTAATTGCTGAAACAAAGTTATGACCTAAGTTAAAACGCTGAATTACCTCCTGGAGAAAGGGCCAATTGACCCTGTCAAACGCTTTGGCTGCATCACATGGTATCACCGTTAAGGACATGGGGCTTTCCGTTGCTAAGTCAATTGTGCCTATTAACTCGTGGGTTAAGTCATGCAAATGCCTACCCTTTATAAAACCCTTCTGGTCATTATGAATCAGGAGGCCGACCATCCGATCCAGCCTTTTAGTAATTATTTGTGTATACAATTTGTAGTCGCTGTTAAGAAGGGATGTATGATTCACATAACCTTGGGTCTTTATTAGGTTTTAGCAATATAATTATTGTGGCTAAATCCCAAGATGGGGGAGTTCTTGATTTGAAATATAAACTGAATTGAAGAGGTCAAGCAAAATGGGAGCCAATTCCTCTTTCAGATGGGAGTAGATTTCATTTGGAAGAGCATCAGGTCCCGCAGCCTTGCCTTTCTTTAAGCTTTTAATTACGCTGTAAATTTCTTCTATTGTAAAGGGGGCAGATAGATCTTCTCTGAGTTTGTCACTAAGGACCGGGAGATTGATATCTTGAAAAAAAGCTGCTATTTGGTCCCTGTCTGGGTTTATATCTTCTGTATAAAGATCTTGAATTTTTTTTACAAAAGCCTGTTCAATCGCCCAATCTTCAGTAATTCTATTCCCAGTAATTTGACATTTTACTTCTTTAATCATGTTTCTAGCTTGGTCTGCTCTCGCCTTCCATGCCAAAAGTTTACCGCATCCTTCCCCATATTCATAATTAGCAAGTTTACTTGCCTCCCATTTTTGCTTTACCTTGGCCTCCAAATAGTCGGCTAAATAGTTTTTCGCTTTTATTAATTCAGTTTCAGGACCCAAGCCGTTAGTTAGGTTTGGACTACGCCCTATATTCCCCTGTACTTTAATTATGTCTTCTAATGCTTGGATCTCCTTCTTAACCTTTTTATTGTATGATGCATTGATACCAACTAATATGCCTCTAATATACGCTTTATATGTGTCCCATACTTTATTTAAGGGGCTGTGTTCAAATTAAAAAGAAAAAATTTGTTCGTAGAGTGTTTCAATTTGTCGATTATTACAGTGTCTGAGAGTAGTGATCGATTCAACGTCCAATGCCTTTCGGCTGTTTTTTCTTTTAACAAAAATTGTAGTGAAACTGCCGAGTGGTCAGATAAGTGCTCTGGAATATGTACCAAATTTTTAATATGGTCGGTGATTGTGGCTGAGACCAAAAAAAAATCTATCCTTGATCGGTGACCGTGCTTTTTGTTGTGAAAGGTATATTTTCCCGTTTCTGACCCTACCTTTACATTTTTTAAGGACCAAATATTCACAAGACCTAAGTCTTGGGTTATTTGCTTTAGGGTGGCTCTCATTTTTAATACAGTTACAGCCGCCCTTTTGGACGTTGTATCCTGTGCAAGATTAAAGGGTACATTAAAATCACCCCCCATAATAATGGGCTCATTTATCTCAATTAAACGTAAAAATACTGTTTTTAAGGGGATCGGGTCGTCCAAATTTGGACCATAGTAACCTACAAGTGCCAGCCAGGTGCCCTGGAACTTAGCCTTTACTATTACCCATCTACCTAATGGGTCAACTCAGGTTTCGCCTAGTATACATTGGGAGGCTTTTTTGACTAGAATTGCGACTCCTTTTACTGTAACCGTTTGGGTGGTACATATACAATGGTCAATCCACAACTGGCTTTTTAAAATTTCTGACCATTCTTCTTTTAAGAGATGGGACTCTTGGATAAAAATAATATCCGAATCACATAACTTCAAATACTCTAAAATCCTTCGCCTTCTTGGTACCACCCTCAAACCATTGACATTCCATGTCATGATTTTCAGACATCTGGACTTAGTTAGGTCTGCCATTCCAATAAATGATGCTTCTGTAATTTTTTGAGTAGCTCCAAAACCAAAAAAGACAGCCGTAACAAATCTACACTAACTAGAAAATAAATCATAGATGACATTTGAGGACTTTTTTTTTTAGTTTTTTCCCACTTGCTCCCCCACCCTTTGTGAAACTTATTTTTTTGCTTTTTTATATATTTCAAATCTATGCCCGTGACCCACCCCACCCTCCCTGGGGAACCCTCCCTAACCTCTTGAGGTATACTAGTGATACCTCTATTTTGAGCTCTCCTACCTCTTGATGGACTTATTCATATCACTTATTATACCGCTTGTGCTTTAATCTGTTCAATAAAAGTTCTCACATCATTTGGGTCCCGGAAATTATGCATCTTGTTGTTTCTCGTTACTCTTAGGGATGCGGGAAACCGAATATTCGCAGTGGCGCCAAGGTCTCTTAATTCCTGGATATGCTTGCCAAGCTCCCATTGTCTGTCCAATGTCGTACGGGATATATCAGACCTTATGCGAAACGACCAGTCGTTTTTCTTATAAGATCCCGCTTGTAAAGCTCCTGTGAGAATACTTTCCTTCAGTGTGTATGTTTTAAAAATTTACCAGGATCCTTCTTGCTGCCTTTCTGCCTGTACGCATTACAAAGGGATCCCGATGAACTCTCTGTATATCTTCCTCCAATGAGGTTTGGTCGAGATCCTTATTATGTTCCATTATTAGAGACACCACAAAGGCCTTAATATCCCCCCCTTCTGAGCCCTCAGGAACATTCAAAATTCTGAGGTTATTGCGTCTCGCATTGTTTTCAAGGGCTTCTAGCTTATCTCTCAATTCCTGCTCGTTTTTCTTTAATTTCAGAATCTCCTCTTGATTGTCCGCCACCTTCGTTGAAAGCTGCTCATGTGCAAGTTCCATGGCTCCAATTCGTTCCACTAAGCCATTGATTTTTTCTTCCATTGATTCGCAGTCCCTTGGATTTTTTGTTGATTATTTTCCGATATGACAAACCTCTGCCTTATTTCAGCTAGCATTGTTGTCATTAGATTCTCTAAATCTGGGGAGCTCAACTGAGCTGGCAGTGATTCTCTTACTCCTGTCATATCCAGACACTCTAAGGGAAGTTGTGAGGTAATCAGACTCTGCTCAGTCCTAGGAATTATACTGTCCACGCGCAAGTCTGAAGCATCTTCAAGGTCTGCTAGTGGATCAAAACTGGTTTTTGTTGTAATTTGAAATATGGGAGCTTTCTCAGAGCTTATGGCAGTTACAATTGCAGTATCCATACTTTCCTCCTCCGGTTTCCGACTTTTTAATGTAGCCTTGGGGGATTGTCGTGATGCCGAGCTGAGGTTATCTTTTGATTTAGTTATTGACTCCTGCGTTTGTACTTTAAAATATGAGCGCAAAGAGGGGGTAATTTTTATTTTCTTAGACTTCCCCTTCTTTATTTCTTTAGGTTTTTTATGCCCTTGATTCCCTACAACCCCTTTGCGCACTTCTGATGCAGAGGCAGAGGCAGAGGTAGTTGGGTTATCTAAACACGATTCGATATGCGTAGTTGGGGAGATCACCTGGATTTTTGATTTTAGATTTGCAGTGCTTACTGTGAAATCCTCCTCACCCCAAACGCCTCTGCTCCTTAAAGTATATCTATTAATCGTATTACCATTAGTTGCTGTTTCCTTAAGTTTCCCACTCTTGCCCTTATCCTCCTTTTTTCCCTTGCTCCCTGTTTTTACGGTTTTTTTACCAAGATTTTCAGCCCCCTTTTCAGAAACACCTACCTCCGGTGAAGCCTGCCCCTGTCTCCTTACCGGGGTCATCAGCGTTGTTTTCTCACTTACATGTCCCAGTTCCTGCGCCTTTAAAGTGAGGATCGGCTCAGGTTTTTCAGCAATATACTTCTCAAGGGGTTTCTCAGGGAATTTCTTCGTTGTAACCCAAATGCCGTAAAGTATTCCCAATCCGTCGGTGCTCCTGCAGAACCCAGACCTTGCTGCAGCGCGGCGACTCCTCCCGAGCCGCGCTGCTGCTTCCATCCACACTCCTCCCAGCGTCTCAACAGCAGCTCTCCTCTGCCGTGTAGCGCCGAAAACGTCGGGGCCCACACGGCAGGGAAAGCAAAGTCAAACCGCAGGAGGATCGCCGAAAAATGCCAAAAAGGAATATTCACCCCCGCAAGACTCCTTACTCCTTTCTCCGGGAATCCATTGCGGTAAGCACAAAACGCCGCTCCTAATTAGGCACGTCCACCATCCAAGCGGGAGAGCTCACGACCGTTACTAATTAGCGGCCGCCATGTTCCCCCCACTGCTTGGTGTTTTTCGTACAGTCTGTGTATTATTAAAATCTTTATTTTGGGTGCACTTTTTGATCTTAATCTTTTTTACACAATTTGTAGCAGCCTATTTTATACTTTGTGTACTGCAAGTTTAAAATAATGACAAACATGTTCACGGTGCTTTCTGTCACAGGCTGATGCCTTTTAGCACTAAACATACACAAGTCACTTTTCTCCACTGCGCCAACTAGGATTCAATTCTGTAGTAGCTCTCTGGTGCAGTGCATTAACTTATAGAGTTTTCATAAAGTTCGATAGTGAATTTCCCACTCATTAACAACCTTTGCTTTAATTTTCATTTAAGCTGTATCTTATTTTATAAGTAGTTACCTGAAGGTGACAGACCAACAAAGTTACAGATTATTTTGTGTTTTTTTTTTAGCCAATGCTTTTGACCACTCCACCACGCTCACTCACCTCGCCCCCATGGCGCACATCATCACAGTTCCCATACTTTTTTTTTAATGCACTTCGACCACCGAGCAATGCTGGGCCTATTGACTTTATATTAATTCGCTAACATGGCCCTTCGCAATGCGTTATACTGTGTGACTATTTACTAGAGGAGCTGAAAGATTTTCAGTTTGTTTACACGCACATAAACCTTGAAGCATGAATAGAGCTATGCATTAGTCATATCTCAACTAAACTGGCAGGCAGAAAAAAACAACAATTTAGACTGACAAAATGCGTTGCTTCCTCCATTTTCGTGCTGATCACTTTGATAGCCCGCCCCTTTTCCCAACCCTAGCTTGTTCTTTTTGAAGAGCGGTCGGAGTGCCCGAGAGATGTTTATTTAAAACGGCAAATTATAAAGGTGCGTGTGCGCTGATTGGCTGAGGTGGGCATGCCTGCGTCTCACGAGAAAGAGCTGGCAGCGCCCCAGTGTGTGGGCAAGGTTGAGTCATCGCTTCGAGTGCTTTGGGTGCGGGTTGGCAGCCTGCCACTGGCTTCTGGTTACCAGGTTTTCTTTTAACTCCTTGAGGAAGGGAGTGCACGGCGCCTTCTTTCTGCATGAGAGGCGCAGGGCTTCCCCGCGCGCAAAATTCCTGCGAGCGCGAGGCCTCGTGCCCTGGCAGAGATGGGGGAGGGGGGGGGTTACAAGAGATAATTGCAACTCGGTCTCGCTTCTTCTTTCATTTGCTTTCTACGCCAGTCACTCAGTCTACCTTCAGGGGAAACACTGTTTGCTTTCGTTGTTAAAAAGATCTTGAATTGCCAGCAGAGGCTTGGCACTGCAGTACGTGTTCCTTAGATGTGGTTGCCAGGCTTCCAAATAAAAGCTCTTACTAAACAATGTCTAATTTTACATTTTTGAAAAGCATGTTACTACCAGGCGCTTTGTGTCTGTGTTGGATGCTGGCGTAACCATGTTATTTTACTAATATAGGTGTTTTTTTAGTAGGAATCCCGCGACACACCAGTCTCGGAAGGTGGTCTGCTCCATATTTTGATGGCGTAAAGAACACGTTAGAAGCAAGCCAAATTAATAGGAACAAGTTGCTATCGGTTTACTTAAACTACACGTGGCGGATTTTTTTGTCTGTGCTGTTGTACACCAAGGGAATATTTTACACGAAATCACTCATACCAATGGTGTGCTATTTTGCACCTTTTAATTTTGGGTTGGTATTTTTGCAGGAACAAAATAAACTTTTTTGTTTTTGTACATTAGACAAAATAAGAACGTTGGTTGTTGCTGTAGCAGAAAATGTGCAAAATAGTTCCCCCTGATAATGTGTAATATGGCACTAAGAATGCATTTGGAGTAGTGGTGAAAAATATAATTAAAAAATGCACTGATATAGCCAATACAGCAAATAAGTTTGTGTTTTATAATATGTTGAAGGGCTTCTCAATGGAAAGTTTGTGTTGATGCGTAGGAAGATGAAGGGAAATTCAGTGGGACAATGAATAGGTGGATGATGAATGCACTCTTCTGTTCATCCATCCACGCACTCACTTCCTCCACCCATTCACATAGACATTACCCCTATCCATGCATTCACTAACCCATTCGTTCATCAATGCACTCACCTATCCATCCCTTGTTGCAACCTTTGGTTTATTGTTATATTCCCCCACTGACCCATTCATAGAACAATTAACTGAACAGTCCGAAAGTGTCCCACGTTACACGAGTCCTCTTGGCAGGTATGGTATTAAATGTGTTCCCTAACACTTACAGCTGATATAGGATCCTGTGGAAAGCACAAGCAAACACGACATTCCTCACGGCAGAATGCAGAAGGGCCGTGCCAAAGGAAAGCATGCATATCACAACAGCAACAGATTAAAACGGACGCTCAAACTGCCTGCTTTAAGTAATTGCAAATTGAGTAAAACAGATTTGCCGTCTACTTGCATATTTATTTTCGCTTTACCGTTTTCTGCACGGATCGATATTCAGATGTGCTGATGTATTGGGCTGGGGATATGCGCAGTGTTTAATTTGAGCCCGTTGTTGCATGTGGGGCCCACCGGCACTTATTTTTGGGCACCCGCAGTTGCTTTTCCTCATCAGACGTTACCCAAGAGAAAGAAAAACACAAAAAGAAGAAGGGATAAGGAAGAGAAAGATAAAAAAAATCCAGTGACAAAAGTAGAAAGCGTGGATGAAAAAGAACCTACAATGGTGAATCAAAGGGGCATCGAGAGTATGTATGGTGGTGGAAGAAAGAGGCATGAGGTGGAATCAAGACTATTAGTGAGTCATAGAATCCAGCAATGCCGATATTCATCAGCACCAGGTGTGGGCTTCTGAGAAATACTTTGGGCACCGGCGTTTAAGATGCCGTAGCAAACACTTGGCGAGGTAGGTCGAGTCACAACTCTCGCAACATCCGATATGCAATCCCTAATCCTCTAATTTAACTGTATATGTAGGTGCGGCCCAGCAGACAGGGGGGGTCCCAAGTCAGACATCTGCATTGCAAGAAAGCGGGTGTGCTCAGGGACTCACAGAAGGGGTGCTAAACTTTAAACCGCAGGTGTTATTGCAGTATTGTCTTTAAATTGCTGTGAATGAATAACAAAGAAAAGAAAGCAGCACATGGTTACCCCTCTTAGTGCCCAGAGTCTTCAAGAGCTGCATCTTCGTAAGTCAGTGGTTAGGGCTCTGACAGCAGCTTCTGTGCCCTGGCCAGAGTGATACACATGCATGCGGACTCTGGCGAAAATGCCCACTTTCTAAAAGTTGAAAAACTGTTCCAGGACGCTAGTCACGGACAGAAAGCGCACTGCTTGATGAACTCAAAATCAGTGTTTTGACTCAAAATTATTCAAATATATTGACGTCAGTAAATACAAGATTGACAAAGTTATCTATGCAAACACAAATTTACAAAGCTCTTGATAACAAATAATACAGAATTATGATGATTCAACTGTGTATCTTCAACTTGTTTTATTCACAACTGAAGACTTCAATAATGTTCTTATTCAGTCTTGAAAACTGTAATACATTCAAACGTGGATAATCATTGATCCCAATGCATTTCGGGTGAGTAATCACCCTTCGTCAGGGGAAATCTACAAATGAATATGTATTCATGAAACAACATTATAATTGGAACATCAAAATGTATTTTAACGTAAAAGCGCCTAAACATTCGGGAAGGTTATGGTGATTACGACGAATGATATCAGTGACTATTGATATAAAGAACACACTCTGTGCGCACTAAACAATCACATCGGGCTTAGATACCAAAAGAAGATAATAGTAATAGAGACATGAAAGCCAATAACCCGAAAGAAAACCCAAAATCCACATACCCGATAGAACAACTAGAAATGATATACAAGACACCCGTGGAGTCTGCTATGATCCTTGTGCTAAACTGTATGAAGGCAATACCTCCGCTCTTATACGTGATGTGGATCTGCTCGGGTCAACTGCCCTGATCTATAGACGTCTCACGACCACCATGTGATTCAAAACCCTGTACAAGACATTGTAAGATGAAGATTATGCTGGACTGACTACCGAATGGTGACAGCGTGAAGTCAACTAAAAAAATCAACCGCTTACCAACGCTAATTATCTGGAATAAACGGGAGTGCACACGTGAACAAACACGAGTACTAATAGTTGTTTTTCTTTATCGTTAATCGTTGTGCTGAAGAAGAAATGAAAACGCTAATGGTTACTTGATATGTGAGTAAAACTGCCTATTACCTGTGTATAACTTAACTCTGAAGCTTACCGAGAACTGAGTATCCCTCAAAGCAACGCTGTGATTCACTGCTCTCTCTCTTACGGTCGCGTTGCTGGCTGAAAGTAAAAGGAAGCACCCATGTAACCCATGGCCTTTACTGACTCAGGTCCTATACTGCCATTAGCTGACTATAACTCACCCGAATAATATGAAAACGAGGTTCCAACGGCTTGCTAGATCCCGAGTAATAAGCGTGAACCTCTGCCCAATGCTTATAAACTGGCTATGTGTTTCTAACCAATCACAATAGGACATGCTACGTGAGAGAAATAAAGATAGAAATAGGACAGTGTCAACAAAGTGGAGAAAGTAATACAACATAAAGCGGCCATCTTAACATAAAACTATTCCTTAACATTTAATGCTTAGTGAAAGCGCTCTACCTACACACATTAGAGTATAAAATTTACACTATGATAAATGCATCGATAAACAATAATAATCATTATTATCTTGTGGAATTCATTATAATCACAAAATTAATCAAATTAACAATTGTTGATCAACTGAATCTCTGAATAACAATGCAACGATACAAACACTGAATTCAACACCTCTAAGTGATTGGTAATAAATCAAGCGTTTTAACAACATAGAAGAATGGCATGACGTGAAGCATCGTAATAACATGTAATGAATGAAAACTGCTTAGAATAGAAAACCTTGGATGTAATACAAACATCTATGCTAAGTGATGCCGGCTTCTTAACATAAAAACTAAATACATGACTTAATGCTTGATATGTAATGAAAGCGCAGTGCCTACAATCATGAAGGTGCCTGGATTAACAAATTCAAATGCTGTCTACTAATGCAATCACAACTATCGTACTAAATTTCCCAAAGTAATTAACGGTCGCCATTGCTTACAGAGTCACTGTAATTGACTATGATCAACTATCTGAATTATATTGATGTTATACACATGTGCAATAATGAAATATGATACCATGGTTTAAATACTAATCAAACGTTCTGTCAGAATGTAAGTAAATATTCCAAAGAGTGGTGATGACGTAAATACATTTATGTCCTGATAATCATACATAAAAACCACCTAAACTGAAAATAACTAGATGAAAGATAATAATAAACAGCATGATCAATATCCGAGTGTCTCACAAGGGCAATGGCCCATGAATTGGATATATGGACTAACCAAACCCTCTACGTGAAAAATCATAAATGCCTCTATCATGGTAAGTCAAAACCCAGCCACTGGGAAATCACTACATGTCGCTATTACAGGAAACACGAGAGTTCCAATTTGTCATTGAGACCCTTTGGGCTCAAAGTATCCAAATACTTTATCCAAAACGTCTCACGCTGAGTGATGAATCGGGTCATGTTCTTGTCTGGACCACTCTTTACAATCTCTAACACTGTAAATCTTAATTGAGCTATAGTGTGACGAAACTCAATCCAATGGTTAGCTAACGGAGAGGTCAAAACTCTTGTTCTTATCCTGCTTTTATGCTCTGTTATGCGTGTGCGCAAGGATCTCTCTGTCTTGCCTATGTAATATAATCTAAGCAGTTTTCATTCATTACATGTTATTACGATGCTTCACGTCATGCCATTCTTCTATGTTGTTAAAACGCTTGATTTATTACCAATCACTTAGAGGTGTTGAATTCAGTGTTTGTATCGTTGCATTGTTATTCAGAGATTCAGTTGATCAACAATTGTTAATTTGATTAATTTTGTGATAATAATGAATTCCACAAGATAATAATGATTATTATTGTTTATCGATGCATTTATCATAGTGTAAATTTTACACTCTAATGTGTGTAGGTAGAGCGCTTTCACTAAGCATTAAATGTTAAGGAATAGTTTTATGTTAAGATGGCCGCTTTATGTTGTATTACTTTCTCCACTTTGTTGACACTGTCCTATTTCTATCTTTATTTCTCTCACGTAGCATGTCCTATTGTGATTGGTTAGAAACACATAGCCAGTTTATAAGCATTGGGCAGAGGTTCACGCTTATTACTCGGGATCTAGCAAGCCGTTGGAACCTCGTTTTTCATATTATTCGGGTGAGTTATAGTCAGCTAATGGCAGTATAGGACCTGAGTCAGTAAAGGCCATGGGTTACATGGGTGCTTCCTTTTACTTTCAGCCAGCAACGCGACCGTAAGAGAGAGAGCAGTGAATCACAGCGTTGCTTTGAGGGATACTCAGTTCTCGGTAAGCTTCAGAGTTAAGTTATACACAGGTAATAGGCAGTTTTACTTACATATCAAGTAACCATTAGCGTTTTCATTTCTTCTTCAGCACAACGATTAACGATAAAGAAAAACAACTATTAGTACTCGTGTTTGTTCACGTGTGCACTCCCGTTTATTCCAGATAATTAGCGTTGGTAAGCGGTTGATTTTTTTAGTTGACTTCACGCTGTCACCATTTGGTAGTCAGTCCAGCATAATCTTCATCTTACAATGTCTTGTACAGGGTTTTGAATCACATGGTGGTCGTGAGACGTCTATAGATCAGGGCAGTTGACCCGAGCAGATCCACATCACGTATAAGAGCGGAGGTATTGCCTTCATACAGTTTAGCACAAGGATCATAGCAGACTCACGGGTGTCTTGTATATCATTTCTAGTTGTTCTATCGGGTATGTGGATTTTGGGTTTTCTTTCGAGTTATTGGCTTTCATGTCTCTATTACTATTATCTTCTTTTGGTATCTAAGCCCGATGTGATTGTTTAGTGCGCACAGAGTGTGTTCTTTATATCAATAGTCACTGATATCATTCGTCGTAATCACCATAACCTTCCCGAATGTTTAGGCGCTTTTACTTTAAAATACATTTTGATGTTCCAATTATAATGTTGTTTCATGAATACATATTCATTTGTAGATTTCCCCTGACGAAGGGTGATTACTCACCCGAAATGCATTGGGATCGATGATTATCCACGTTTGAATGTATTACAGTTTTCAAGACTGAATAAGAACATTATTGAAGTCTTCAGTTGTGAATAAAACAAGTTGAAGATACACAGTTGAATCATCATAATTCTGTATTATTTGTTATCAAGAGCTTTGTAAATTTGTGTTTGCATAGATAACTTTGTCAATCTTGTATTTACTGACGTCAATATATTTGAATAATTTTGAGTCAAAACACTCATTTTGAGTTCATCAAGCAGTGCGCTTTCTGTCCGTGACTAGCGTCCTGGAACAGTTTTTCAACATTGAATAGGTGGTAGGGTGGAACCGCCTCAGAAACGCACGCAAATTTTTCAACAAGTTCATGAATTTCTGGTAGACCAGGTTCACTATAGAATTTCGAGTGCATCACTGCTGTTGGTTTATATGACTTTCTAAAAGTGGCATTTTCAAACACAGAATTTAAAAACCTCCTCACCAAAAGGTGCATTAATAAATTCTGAGTTCAGAGAGCCTAAACTCCATTTTCGTATCTTGTCCCTATCGCAAGTTACACATGTAAAAATGTTACAGTGCAACCCCAGTGATAAGCCTATGGGACAGATAGCCTTTCAATAGTGAAAAACGAAATACACAGTATTTCACTATCAGGACATGTCACACACACCAGTACATGTCCTACCTTTCACATACACTGCACCCTGCCCATGGGGGTACCTTGGGCCTACCTTAGGGGTGCCTTACATGAAAGGAAAGGTAAGGTTGGGGCCTGGCAAATGGGTGCACTTGACAGGGCAACATGGCAGTTCACAACTGTGCGTGCAGACACTTCAGTGGTAGGTCTGAGACACATTTACAGGGCTACTCATGTGGGTGGCACAACCACTGCTGCAAACCCACTAGTAGTCTTTGATTTACAGGCCGTGCACACCGTGCACTTTACTAGGGAGTTACCAGTAAATCAAATATGGCAATCATGGATAACCAATCATTGCCACAATTTATACAGAGAGCATATGCACTTTAGTATGGATCAGCAGTGGTAAAGTGCCAAGAATCCTATAGCCAACGAAAAGAGGGTCAGAAAAATAGGAGGCAAAAGGCAAACAGTTTGGGGATAAACCTGTCAAAAGGGCCAGGTCTAACATGTCCTGAGATGTAACCACATATTACCGCACCATGTATGACACAAGGCAATCACTCAGTGTCCATCTGGCAGCATCTGGCTTGAGGGGTGGTCAGATGCCCTTTTATCTGAGTGCGGCCTGCCATTCTCTGGTTGAAACTCCAAGTGGTCAGACTGAACCCTCCCATCAGCCTTGTGGATCTACCCAGACCATCCTTCCTAATGCCGCTGGTGTGCCCCTCTCACAGGCATGCATCCACAGCCCTACATACCACAACTTATCCACACTGGGTACGTGACCTATGTGTAAATGGCCAACTACTTTAGGAGAATCTGTTTCCCAGCAAACCGATCTCAGTTTCAGCATAGTGTCTAACAGGCTATATTCTAAAAACTCGGCTGACAAGCATGTTCTCTTCTTTCTAGCCACTAACAGCTCTCTCCACATTGCTGTTCCTATGTTAGGGAAGCCACCATTATGCCAACGTTTGCAACAGTTAGGGATGGCCTAAATATGTCCAGGTTTGATACCATTATGTCAGTGCCAAGGTTAAGCCATTGGTGGAGTCCATAATGCCAAGGCAGTCCACAATATGCCAGGGACTCCAAACATTATGTGAGGGAAACCTGTAATATAACAGTGGTGGAGTCCAGAATGCCAAGAAAACCCACAATATACCAAGAATTACTATGGTTATCCCCATACTAATATTATGCTAAGGACACCATCATATCAATATTAGCACAATAATCTGAGGACAAGCAATATGCCAGAGGTGGACACAGTCATGCCAAAGATGTCCACAATAGGCTACAGTTTACCATGATGTCATGGACACCATTGTGGTAAAGGTTGGCTACATCATGCTCAAAATGCCCACATTTTCATATTAATTACCACATTTTTTCAACGGCCACAATTGTTGCGGGTGAGTGATATCATGTCAAGGGACAACATTATGCTTATAGTTACTGCTGTTATGCTCGGGTCAACGTAGGCTAGGGATATATTTTCCAATATGTTTTTCAATTCAGGAGACTTGTGTCACAAGTTCTCTGACAGGTTCACTACATGAGTTTGGATGTTGCTCCCAAACGGTGTGCTAGACTGTGTTGGGCAAAAGAGGTACATCCAAACTGATACTCCTTTTATCATGGATAACTACTATATTTGTGTCCAGGAAATGACTAACAGTGGGTGGCAGCTGGTCTATTATTGCAGGTATAGACTTTCTTATCTGCTCCCAAATGGGAAGACTGCAGGCTGCTCTCTGTGTGTAAACTTGTATAAACTGTCATAATATCACCCCCCGCCCCCCAGTATAAGAGTTGTGTACATGAGTTGTGTTAGGCCTCTTGAAGTCTGGCATACCCCCTGTTGTAGTATGATCCACCAATCCATGCTTGTCTGGTTGTGTTCCTCTCCCCTAGTTAATAATTACACAATTGAAAAGATTAGTGTATATGTCAGATGTAGAGCCAAATAACTTTAAATGGTGCAAGAGTGCCCCTTTCTTCTTTCCATTCCCTTACCATCGATTAAGTCAGTTCATGTTGGTCAGACTGTGGCCTGAGAGGATTTGCGGACATTTCACAGTGCAACAAACACGGTGGGCCTGATTCACAGAACTAACTTACGTCAAAAACGTAAAGTTAGTACTTTTTGGTATTCACAGAATACACTTACTCATTTTGGTATTCACAGAATGAACTTACTCATTTCAGGTATTCACAGAAGTTAGTAGTCCTAACTTTAGGACTCCTAAATGCCTTCTATGAATACCGAAAGTCTTAAAGTTAGGATTTTTCTCAGTTTAGGAGTAGTAAAGCTAGGAGTCCTAACTTTACTACTCCTAAACTGAGAAAAATCCTAACTTTAAGACTTTCGGTATTCACAGAAGGCATTTAGGAGTCCTAAAGTTAGAGTCCTAACTTTACTACTACTAAACTGAGAAAAATCCTAACTTTAAGACTTTCGGTATTCACAGAAGGCATTTAGGAGTCCTAAAGTTAGGAGTCCTAACTTTACTACTCCTAAACTGAGAAAAATCCTAACTTTAAGACTTTCGATATTCACAGAAGGCATTTAGGAGTCTTAAAGTTAGGACTACTAACTTCTGTGAATACCGAAATGAGTAAGTTCATTCTGTGAATACCAAAATGAGTAAGTGTATTCTGTGAATACCAAAAAGTACTAACTTTACGTTTTTGACGTAAGTTAGTTCTGTGAATCAGGCCCTGACTGTTGTACTTGGCCCATCCTGCAGGGCCCCGCCCCAAACTTTTCGCCTGCACCCCTCCTATTTTTTGCTGAATTTGTTTTTGTTGGCCTTAGGACTCTGTGCACTTTACCACTGCTAACCAGTTGTTAGACCTGGCATTCTTGGCATGATTACCCCTGACTTTTTGCCTCTACCTCCTCTATTTTTGATGCTGTGATGGATTTCGGTTGAATGGCTTAGATGCTTTGGGCACTTTGCCACTGCTGATCAGTGTCAAAGTGCAAGTGCTCCCTGTGTAAAGTGTAATGGTAATTGGTTGTCCATGATTGGTATGTTTGCCTTACTAGTAAAGTCCCTAGTAAAGTGCACTATGTGTGCCGGGGCTAGTAATGCAAATGCTACTAGTGGGCCTGCAGCACTAATTGTGCCACCCACACAAGTAGCCTTAAAGAGAGAACTCAGGCCTGCCACTGCAGTGCCTGCGCGTAGCTTGTTAAGCTGCCTTGTTGTCCTGACAAGTGCACCCACTTGCCAGGCCTTACGCTTTCTATGCACATCAGACACCCCTATGGTATGCCCAAGGTAACCCCCTGGGCAGGGTGCAGTGTATGTGAAAGGTAGGACATGTACTGAGGTGTGTACCATGCCCTAACAGTGAAATACTCTCCATTTCGTTTTTCACTGTTGAAAGGCCATCTTGCCCATAGGACAGAATGGGGAAGGCTGTGTAATATGTTTCCAGCCTATCTTCCCAAAGGCTTAAGATGGAGAGGTGAAGTTTAGTGTGCCTGAACTCACAATTTAATAACACATCTTTTTGTGAAGGTGGTTTTTGAATTTGCGTGTTTAGAAACCACTCTTTTAGAAGTGGCTGGATTTTTGTGCTCTAACATTTCTGTGTGTCTCTGCCTGCTTGTGTATTGACTGTCCAGATTTAAATGTGATAGGCTCTGGGGAATGTCTTGACCCAGGGGAGGAGGTGAGACAGCAACAGGCTGACCTGCATCTGGAGTGTAGAGGGGAGGAGTAGCCCCTGGAGGTGAAGAGGCCTGGGTTGCTGCCATAAAACAATGGCTCATTCTCCTGCTGAGTGATTAAGGAGCCAGACCCCCACTATCAAAGGCAGAAGGTGTCACTGGCAGGGAGACACCCAGAACTGGTTTAGACAGGGGTCAGTGCCCCCCTGAACACAAAGACTTCAAAGACATTTAGGGGTATAACTATGAGAGCTGAAACCCCTGGACTTTGGAATGGAACTGTTCAAGACTGTAAAGGATTGAACCTACTTCGTGGTCAAAAGGAACCTCTGCCAAGGAAGAAACATCTGAATAGACTGAAGGAAAGGACTGACCCTTGCTGTGTGTTCTGGGGCTGGCCTGCAGTTTTTTGCTTTAATCAAGGAGAGGCTAAAGGGACTTTGCTGTGTGCTGTGTCCCCCTGCTTGAAAGGACTTTGCCGTGCTGTGTCCTGAATTAACTTAACCCCAAGGGACCGAGGAGAGCTGGCTCCCTGTTGTGGAAACTCAGGAACACAAAAGTTTCCAGAAGTGTCTCAGCGACGCTGTGTGCGTGTGCTTTTGCAGCCTGAGCCCTTCGTAAGAATTGCCCTGTGATCGTGGGCACCTGGAGTCCAAGCGAGTCTCAGCGACGCTGTGTGCGTGTGCTTTTGCAGCCTGAGCCCTTCGTGAGGATTGTCCTGTGATCGTGTGCACCTGGAGTCCAAGTGAGTCTCAGCGACTCTGTGTGCGTGTGCTTTGTGCAGCCTGAGACCTTCGTGAGGATTGCCCTGTGATTGTGCACACCCGAAAGTCAAGTGTGTCTCAGCGACGCTGTGTCCGTGTGCTTTTGCAGCCTGAGACCCTCGTAAGAAGTGCCCTGTGATCGTGGGCACCAGGAGTCCAAGTGAGTCTCAGCGACGCTGTGTGCGTGTGCTTCGTGCAGCCTGAGACCTTCGTGGAGGATTGCCCTGTGATCGTGTGCGCCCGGAGCTCGAGGGAGTCTCAGCGATGCTGTGTGCGTGTGCTTCGTGCAGCCTGAGACCTTCGTGAAGATTGCCCTGTGACTGTGCACACCCGAAGCTCAAGGGAGTCTCAGCGACGCTGTGTGCGTGTGCCCTGTTGCAGCTGAGATCTTCGATATCGCCATCGGCCCGGAATCAACCAAGTCGCATCGGAGGCCCAAGTCACGAGGGGAGGAGAGGAGAGCGAGGTCGCACCCCCCAGGTAACGGGTGTCGCCGCCTGGGGCGGGTGCAGGCTCGGAGAGGGACGCTCTCGGCCTCTCCCCTTCTTGTAGCACGAGCCTCTGCTCAAGCTCCTATCGCGGCCTGTACGTGCCAAGGAGTGGCAGTACCGGGCCCGGAGTGTTGAGCTGTACTTTGGTTTACACCATACCCGTGTTGGGGGCATATGTTGGCGGAAGCTGACCGCGAGTCAGTACGAGAGGCAGAGAGACCGTCTGAAGCACCGTGATCGGTGCCGAAGTGCCTTGCGCATTGCATTGTTTCTGCATTACGAACTACCTGATTGATACATTGCGCATTGCATTGTGGTTGCATAACGAACTGCCTGATTGTTGCATTACGCATCACATTAGTTTACATTACGAACTGCCTGATTGTTACATTGCGCATTGCATTGGGGTTGCATAACGAACTGCCTGATTGTTGCATTACGCATCGCATTAGCTTGCATTACGAACTACCTGATTGTTACATTGCGCATTGCATTGTGTTTGCATAACGAACTGCCTGATTGTTGTATTACGCATTGCATTAGTTTTGCATTACGAACTGCCTGATTGTTGCATTACGCATCGCATTAGTTTGCATAACAAACTGCCTGATTGTTGCATTACGCATTGCAGTATTTTGGCATTACGAACTGCTGGATTGTTGCATAACGAACTGCATTATTTTTACATTGCAAAGTGCCTGATTCTTGCTTTACGAACTGCATAGCATTGCATTAGAATTGCATTGGATCACCTAGAATTGCTCATTAATACCGCCAGACCCTACAAGGGCTGGCCGGCCTAATAACCGGCCAGGAGGAATATTACAAATACACATATGTTGTATTTTTATCGTGTGGTCTCATCGTATATCTTTTTATATAAACATATACTTGTTTTTCTATGAAACTAGTGTGGAGTCCTTTTGTGGTGTTGTTAGACCTGGCATCCTTGGCGTGGGTCTCCCTTCCATTTTTTCGTAATGCCTCCACGGTTGCCGATATGTTTTTGCTGGACTAGATGCTCATGGGCACTTTGCCGCTGCTAATCAGTGCCAAAGTGCAAGTGCTCCCTATCGTTAATTGACACATGTATTAGTGACTCCATGATTGGATGATTGGTTTACTTGTCAGTCCCTAGTACAGCGCACTCAGTGTGCCCAGGGCTTGTAAATCCAATGCCGCTGGTGGGCTTGCAGCACTGGTTGTGCCACCCACAGAAGCGGCTGGTAAAATGTGTCTCAGGCCTGCCATCGCAGAGCCTGTGTGCAGCCTCGGGCTGCTATGTCGACTTGGTGAGTACACCCACTTACCAGTCCCTAAACCTTCCCTTTACTGCATGTTGGTCACCCCTAAAGTAGGCCCTAGGGCAGGGTGCATTGTAGGTATAAGGTAGGACATGCCCTGGTGTGTGTGGCATGTCCTAATAGTGAATTACAGCCATTTTCGTTCTTCACTATTGCAAGGCTACCTGCTCCCCATAGGCCAGAATGGGCAGACTGACTATTACACCTTATAGTCAGAACTGACCCAGGGAACATGGTAGAAAAACGAATTTAGTATGCCTGAACTCAGGATGATAAAATTCATCTTTTAGTGAAGTTGGTTTTAACATTCTGTGTTCGAAAATACCACTTTTAGAAAGTGGGTATTTTCTTGCCTAACTATCCAAGCCTGCCTCTGCTAGGTTGTGTATTCCTTGTCTGGAGATTGAGTGACAGGGGCTGGGGGTGGCTACAGGAGACAGGGTGAGTCAGCGCAGGGCTGAATAGAAAGATCTGCATCCAGAGTGGAGGGAGGAGCTGCACCTGGGTCTGAATAGGGCTGTGCCTGCCTTCCACAATGCTGGCTCCACCTCCTGCCGGGCGGCTGAGCACTCTGCCCCACATTCTGAAAGGAAAGAAGGAGGCAGAAAAACAAAGTGCTCCAGAACTGACCAGAACTGGTTTTGGACTAGGCAGAGGCCTCTCTGCCTCCAGAGAACAAAGAGAATCAGGGTATAAGAGGGGCACCCAGACCCCAGGAAGATCAGATCACTTTTGGGAACAAGAAGAAACCTTTGCTGAGGAGCGGAACCAAGAAGAAACTGAGGAGAGACTATCCCTAAGCCTGAAGTGCTGCTTGGGGGATTGGCCTGCAGTGGTTTGCCTGACTGCCAAAGAGAGGAGAAAGGAACTTTTGCTTTGCTGTGACTTTCATCAACTTGTGAAGGATCTCCAAGGGCTTGGAAGAGAGCTTGCCCCCTGACCGAAGTCCCAGGACCATTGGACTTCACCCCTTTGTGAATTGCTGCTGGAAACTCTGTTTCAGTGGCTACAGAGGTAGGGAGCTGTGACCGACTCTCACGACCGACTCGGTGTCCTGCAAGCACCGCATCGAAGCACCGTCTCGCCCTGCAACGCACGGCCCTGGTCTCACCGACTCCGTCAACGAGCCGCTGCCTGCACCGCATCGAGGGACAACGCGTCCTGCAACGCTTCGCTACGCCGAATCGAACTGGTCCGACCGACACGGTCACTGCTGCTGAGTTCGAGTCCTGTGACCGCACCGGAGTTGGGCACCGCTCGCACGCTTTGCGACGCACCGCCCGACTCGCACCGCTGTCCGGACTGATCGACGCCAGCTCCTGAATCCGGCTCCGTCGCCGCACCGCAACCTGCCAGCACCGCATCGAAGCACCGTCTCGCCTCTGCAACGCACGGCCCTGGTCTCACCGACTCCGTCTCGACGACGTCAACGAGCCGCTGCCTGCACCGCATCGAGGGACAACGCGTCCTGCAACGCTTCCATTTTTGCATCGCGACCGCGACGAACAGCCATCCGGCTCGCACGCCCGTGCCTGCCGCTTCAAGTAAAGGTACTGTGACCGAGTCTGTCTACGCTGTGTTGGCCCGTCTCGACGCGGTCAGCTGGATTTGTTAGACTCTGTTTGTTCTCGACATCGCCGTAGCCGGGAGGAGCCTACCGACTCGCACAGAACCTTGAATTAAGCCTTTTTGATCAGAACTAAGTATTCTTAACAGTATTGTGGATTATTTTTGTCGTTTATGGTCTTGTGATAAATCTATATAAAGTATACCTATTTTTATAAATATATAACCTGTGTGGTGTCCATTTGTAGTGTTGTCACTTGATTACTGTATGTGTTCACAAATGCTTTACACACTGCCTCTGAACTAAGCCTGTCTGCTCGTGCCAAGCTACCAAGAGGGTGAGCAGGGGTTATTTCGGGAGTGTACCTACTTTCCCTGACTAGACTCAAGGGTCCCTATTTGGACAAAGGTACCTACCTCTGCCAACTAGAGACCCCCAAATCTAACATTGGTGGTCAGCGGTGAGGATTCTGGACTTGCATTTGTGACTCATGTACAGTGATTGGTGAACACTACTTAGTGAGTGCAGACCAAAACGCAACCACATACTTTAATAGCATTTTTTCTGGGATTTCCTATTTTTGCAAATGCCAAGTTCAGTCACTATGGAGAAACCAGCATCAGTAGCCTCTGTTGAATGTGATTGGGAAGAAGAGAGGCTAGAATGCTACACCCTTAAGCAGCTCAAGCAATTCTGCAAAAAGTTTAAAGTGTCCATGACCGGGATCTCCAGGAAGGAGGACCTCCAAAAGGCGCTGAGGGCCTGGGTCGAATCAAGGAGTGCCCCTGTGGAGGGGGCTGAGAATGCGGAAGGGCAGCTGGAGGGGCTATTGGGTCTAGGGGCTAGAAGACCACCTTCCCCAGTAGGTAGCAGTGTTTCTGCCAGAGGACTGTCTCCAGAGGAGTTGGAGGACAGGAAAGAGAGTAGGATGCACGAAATGGAGCTGACCAAACTCAAGCTGAATAAGCAGTTAGAATTCGAAATGCAAACAAGGAAATTAGCCCTAGAGGAAAAGAAAATGCAGTTTGAACATGAGAAAGTTTTGAGGGAGTTGGAATTGAAGGCCAAGAGCTTAGAGATTACTCCCTCTGGTGGCAGTGTACCGCCTGTGCCTGTTGAAGCTAGGGTGTATATTCCCAAAGATGTGGTGAAGGAGTTTTTTAAAAATGACGACATAGGGCAGTGGTTCAAAGCCTATGAGGTAGCCATGTCTTCCCACCGGGTCCCTGAGAAGGATTGGGGAGCGGGGTTGTGGGGACGGTTCCTCAGTGAAGGGCGGGATACCTTGTTGGATTTGCCCTCTGAAGTCTATAATTCGTACAGCCACATGAAGGATGCCTTAATGACTAGATATGGTTTGACCCCTGAGCTTTATAGGCAAAGGTTCAGGAACTGTAGTAAGATTGAAAGCAGTACCTGGGTTGAATATGTGACCTTCTTTTGCAGAGCCTTGGATGGTTGGGTAAAGGGTAGCAAAGCGACTGATTTTCAGGCGCTCTTTGATTTGATTGCCTGGGAGCACTTGTCCGGTAATTGTTTTCCTGAGCTACGCCAGCACCTGATTGATAGTAAGCTGACTAACCCTAGGCAGCTTGCTGAGGAGGCGGACCGCTGGGTGAGTACCCGGGTCCACAAGGGTCACGTGGGAGACTCCGCCAAGGCTGGGCAGGGTCCCCAGCAGAAGAGTGGGGGGACAAGGGTAAACAGAAGGAGTTCCATAAAGGGCCCCAAAGTAGACCCCAAGGGAACCAAGGGAAAGGTTCCCAGCCTCCCCTGAGAAGAAGCCAGTGGCCCTGACAGGCCCCCTGTTCACCAGGGACCACTGGTATGTTACAAGTGTGGCGCCCCTGGCCACAAGGCAAACGATCCTCGTTGCCCTTTGCATGGAAAACCAGCACCCACCAGTGCAGTCCCCCGGCAGTTGGCTAGTGTAGCCCTGGGGGAGGAGTTGGGTGCCCAAGGTGGGGGATCCCACAGTGTTTTCCCTTGTCTCATTAGGAGACTCTGAGATGGTCCCTAGGACCCCGCTGCCTGAGAACACTAAGAAATACAGGCAGTGGGTGACCATCAATGGCCATAGGGTGGAGGCTCTGAGAGACACAGGAGCCAGTGTGACAGCTGTCAAGTGTCACCTGGTGTCTAAAGAGCAGGTTATCCCTGATGCATTCTATCCGGTTGTTGCCGCTGACAACACAGAGAGTCACTGCAAGGTGGCTCAGGTTCCCTTTGAGTGGGGGTCTCGGGTACTCTTCAAGTAGCTGTGAGGCCAGCCATGCCTGTTGACTGTTTGTTAGGGAACGATTTGGAGAGCTCACCTTGGGCTAAGGTGGAGCGGAGTGCGCATTTAGAAATGTTGGGCTTGCCTGATTGGGCATGTGTGACCACCCGGTCAATGGCAGCTAAAGGTGTTCAAGAGGACCTGGAGCCTGAGAGGGAGGCCCAGGTGCCTGCCGGAGAGAGAGGAGGCAGGGGGCGCGGGAAACCGGCCCCCGAGGTTCCCACGGTCCAGGAGGAGGCAGACCCTGAGGGGGATGCCCTGGAGCCTACAGGGGAACAGGTAGCTGAACTGGGGGACCTACCTGAGCTGACCCATTGGCAGCAAGAAGGAGGACCCTCCAGGGAAGAGTTCTGCAAGGAGCAGAACACATGCCCTTCTCTCGTGGGTCTGAGGCAACAGGCCACCGACCAGGCAGCAGGTGATCAGTCTGGATCACATTGGGTTTACTGGGAGAATGGTCTCCTGTATTCAGAGCCTAAGGTTGCTGAGCCTGGGTCAGCCCGTGTGCTGGTGGTACCCCAGCGCTTCAGAGCCTTCCTACTGGGGTTGGCTCATGATGTACCGTTAGCGGGACATCTGGGGCAGGACAAGACCTTTGACAGGCTTGTTACCCATTTCTATTGGCCCCAGATGCGCAGGAGTGCCGCCACTCACTGCAGAACATGCCAGACTTGCCAGGCAAGTGGAAAGAGTGGGAGGAAGCACAAGGCTCCTCTCCAGCCATTCCCTGTGGTCAGCACCCCCTTTGAACGGGTGGGTATTGACATTGTGGGGCCACTGGACCCCAAGACAGCCATGGGCAACAGGTTTATCCTGGTCTTGGTGGACCATGCCACCCGGTACCCTGAAGCCATCCCTCTGAGGACAGTGACGGCCCCCGTGGTGGGACGGGCACTGATGGGAATTTTCTCACGTGTGGGATTCCCTCAAGAGGTGGTGTCTGACAGAGGTACCAACTTCGTGTCCAAGTACATGAAGTCCCTGTGGCAGGAGTGCGGTGTAACTTACAAGTTCACCACTCCTTACCACCCTCAAGGAAATGGGCTGGTTGAGAGATTCAACCGGACCCTCAAGGGCATGATTATGGGTCTGGAAGAACCCATGAGGCGTAAATGGGACGTCCTCTTACCATGCCTGTTGTTTGCATACCACAGAAGTCTCTAGGGTTCAGTCCCTTTGAGCTCCTCTATGGACACCCGGTGCGAGGACCTCTGAGTTTGGTCAAGGAAGGCTGGGAGCAATCTCCCAGGAAACCTCCCCAGGATGTATACAGTTACATGCTGGCCTTCAGGAACCAGACTAGGCGTTTCAGAGAACTTGCTGAGGCAAATCTGGAAGCCAGCCAGGAGGAGATGAAGCGGTGGTACGACCAGAATGCCACTCTGGTAGAGCTTCAGCCTGGTCAGAAAGTGTGGGTCATGGCCCCTGTGGAGCCCTGTGCGCTCCAGGACAGGTGGACCGGCCCTTTTACGGTGGTGGAGCGCAAGAGTCCAGTTACCTATTTGGTGGACTTGCAGTCTCCCAGGAACCCCTTGCGGGTCCTGCATGTGAACCGCCTGAAGCCCCACTTGGAGAGGTCCCAAGTGGGCATGCTCTTAGCGACAGATGATGGAATGGAGGAGGAGACCGAGCCTCTTCCTGACCTCCTGTCAGCCCGAGAGCAAGATGGATCAGTGGAGGGAGTAAACCTCTCTACCCCCTGACACCTGAGCAGCAGGGTGACTGTCGCCACTTGTTGGGACAGTTCCCTGACCTGTTCTCCCTGGTTCCCAGTGTCACTCATTGGTGCGTCCATGATGTGGACACTGGGGACAGTCTTCCTGTGAAGCACAAGGCTTACAGGGTGACTGACAGGGTCAGAGCCTGCATCAAGGAGGAGGTCTCCAAGATGTTTGCGCTAGGGGTGATTGAGTCCTCTAACAGCCCCTGGGCCAGCCCCGTGGTCTTGGTTCCAAAAGCTGCCGCGCCTGGTGCCACACCAGAACTCCGGTTCTGTGTGGACTACAGGGGACTCAATTCCGTCACCAGGACTGACGCCCACCCCATCCCCAGAGCTGATGAGCTCATAGATCGGTTAGGGGCTGCGCGGTACCTCAGCACGTTTGACTTAACGTCTGGATACTGGCAGATCGCCTTGACTGATGGGGCAAAGAGAGGTCAGCATTCTCCACACCAGATGGGCACTACCAGTTCCGGGTGATGCCCTTTGGGATGAAGAATGCCCCTGCCACCTTTCAGAGGTTGGTCAACCAGGTGTTGGTTGGACTGGAGGATTTCAGTGCCGCCTACCTGGATGACATCGCAGTGTTCAGTGCCCGTTGGGAAGAGCATCTGCGCCACCTCTGGGAAGTGTTGATGGCGCTGCGGAGGGCAGGCCTCACAATCAAGGCGAGTAAGTGCCAGATTGGGCAGGGTTCTGTGGTGTACTTGGGACACCAGGTTGGGAGCGGCCAGGTGGCGCCCTCCAACCGAAAATTGATACCATTCTGGCTTGGGAGCCCCCAAGACCCAGACAGAGGTGAGAGCCTTCCTAGGACTCACCGGGTATTACCGGAGATTCGTCAAGGGGTATGGCAGCATTGTTGCCCCCTTGACCGAGCTGACTTCCAAGAAGCAGCCCAGGAAAGTGATTTGGACTGACGCCTGTCAAAAAGCTTTTGACACCTTGAAGACTGCCATGTGCACGGCACCTGTGCTCCAGGCACCCAACTTCTCCAATGAGTTCATTGTTCAAACCGACGCTTCAGAGCATGGTGTAGGGGCTGTTCTATCACAGATCAATGAGGAGGGCCTAGACCAACCTGTAGCCTTCATCAGTAGGAGGTTACTTCCCGGGAACAGAGATGGAGTGCTATCGAGCGTGAGGCATTTGCTGTGGTCTGGGCACTGAAGAAGCTGAGACCATACCTGTTTGGGACTCACTTCCGGGTTCAGACAGACCACAGGCCCCTCAGATGGTTGATGCAGATGAGGGGTGAGAATCCAAAGCTGTTGAGGTGGTCCATTTCCTACAGGGGATGGACTTTACGGTGGAACACCGCCCTGGTACAGAACACGCCAATGCTGATGGACTGTCCAGATTTTTCCGCTCTTAGCGATGAGAACTCCCTAGGGGTAGGATAGTTCTCCCCACATTTCAGCTGGAGGGGACACGTGTTAGACCTGGCATCCTTGGCGTGGGTCTCCCTTCCATTTTTTCGTAATGCCTCCACGGTTGCCGATATGTTTTTGCTGGACTAGATGCTCATGGGCACTTTGCCGCTGCTAATCAGTGCCAAAGTGCAAGTGCTCCCTATCGTTAATTGATACATGTATTAGTGACTCCATGATTGGATGATTGGTTTACTTGTCAGTCCCTAGTACAGCGCACTCAGTGTGCCCAGGGCTTGTAAATCCAATGCCGCTGTTGGGCTTGCAGCACTGGTTGTGCCACCCACAGAAGCGGCTGGTAAAATGTGTCTCAGGCCTGCCATCGCAGAGCCTGTGTGCAGCCTCGGGCTGCCATGTCGACTTGGTGAGTACACCCACTTACCAGTCCCTAAACCTTCCCTTTACTGCATGTTGGTCACCCCTAAAGTAGGCCCTAGGGCAGGGTGCATTGTAAGTATAAGGTAGGACATGCCCTGGTGTGTGTGGCATGTCCTAATAGTGAATTACAGCCATTTTCGTTCTTCACTATTGCAAGGCTACCTGCTCCCCATAGGCCAGAATGGGCAGACTGACTATTACACCTTATAGTCAGAACTGACCCAGGGAACATGGTAGAAAAACGAATTTAGTATGCCTGAACTCAGGATGATAAAATTCATCTTTTAGTGAAGTTGGTTTTAACATTCTGTGTTCGAAAATACCACTTTTAGAAAGTGGGTATTTTCTTGCCTAACTATCCAAGCCTGCCTCTGCTAGGTTGTGTATTCCTTGTCTGGAGATTGAGTGACAGGGGCTGGGGGTGGCTACAGGAGACAGGGTGAGTCAGCGCAGGGCTGAATAGAAAGATCTGCATCCAGAGTGGAGGGAGGAGCTGCACCTGGGTCTGAATAGGGCTGTGCCTGCCTTCCACAATGCTGGCTCCACCTCCTGCCGGGCGGCTGAGCACTCTGCCCCACATTCTGAAAGGAAAGAAGGAGGCAGAAAAACAAAGTGCTCCAGAACTGACCAGAACTGGTTTTGGACTAGGCAGAGGCCTCTCTGCCTCCAGAGAACAAAGAGAATCAGGGTATAAGAGGGGCACCCAGACCCCAGGAAGATCAGATCACTTTTGGGAACAAGAAGAAACCTTTGCTGAGGAGCGGAACCAAGAAGAAACTGAGGAGAGACTATCCCTAAGCCTGAAGTGCTGCTTGGGGGATTGGCCTGCAGTGGTTTGCCTGACTGCCAAAGAGAGGAGAAAGGAACTTTTGCTTTGCTGTGACTTTCATCAACTTGTGAAGGATCTCCAAGGGCTTGGAAGAGAGCTTGCTCCCTGACCGAAGTCCCAGGACCATTGGACTTCACCCCTTTGTGAATTGCTGCTGGAAACTCTGTTTCAGTGGCTACAGAGGTAGGGAGCTGTGACCGACTCTCACGACCGACTCGGTGTCCTGCAAGCACCGCATCGAAGCACCGTCTCGCCCTGCAACGCACGGCCCTGGTCTCACCGACTCCGTCAACGAGCCGCTGCCTGCACCGCATCGAGGGACAACGCGTCCTGCAACGCTCGCTACGCCGAATCGAACTGGTCCGACCGACACGGTCACTGCTGCTGAGTTCGAGTCCTGTGACCGCACCGGAGTTGGGCACCGCTCGCACGCTTTGCGACGCACCGCCCGACTCGCACCGCTGTCCGGACTGATCGACGCCAGCTCCTGAATCCGGCTCCGTCGCCGCACCGCAACCTGCCAGCACCGCATCGAAGCACCGTCTCGCCCTGCAACGCACGGCCCTGGTCTCACCGACTCCGTCTCGACGACGTCAACGAGCCGCTGCCTGCACCGCATCGAGGGACAACGCATCCTGCAACGCTTCCATTTTTGCATCGCGACCGCGACGAACAGCCATCCGGCTCGCACGCCCGTGCCTGCCGCTTCAAGTAAAAGGTACTGTGACCGAGTCTGTCTACGCTGTGTTGGCCCGTCTCGACGCGGTCAGCTGGATTTGTTAGACTCTGTTTGTTCTCGACATCGCCGTAGCCGGAGGAGGCTACCGACTCGCACAGAACCTTGAATTAAGCCTCTTTGATCAGAACTAAGTATTCTTAACAGTATTGTGGATTATTTTTGTCGTTTATGGTCTTGTGATAAATCTATATAAAGTATACCTATTTTTATAAATATATAACCTGTGTGGTGTCCATTTGTAGTGTTGTCACTTGATTACTGTATGTGTTCACAAATGCTTTACACACTGCCTCTGAACTAAGCCTGTCTGCTCGTGCCAAGCTACCAAGAGGGTGAGCAGGGGTTATTTCGGGAGTGTACCTACTTTCCTGACTAGACTCAAGGGTCCCTATTTGGACAAAGGTACCTACCTCTGCCAACTAGAGACCCCCAAATCTAACAGGTGTCATCATTGGGTCACTGAGAGCGCGGTTGCAAATACTGTACACATTAGCCTTGAAGATAAGCCTGGCTGCTCATGCCAAGCTACCAAGGGGGTGAGCAGGGGCTATCTCAGAAGGCGTCCTTCCTTTCCCTGACGTGGAAGCGAGGGTCCCTACTTGGCCTATGGTACCTACCTCAGCCAACTAGGGAATCCCGGTTCTAACATTGTAGGCAGCGGTTGGGACCTACCGCTGATGGTCAGCGGTTTTGGAATTTGAACGTGTATTTGCAAATTCACTCACAGTGATTGGTGTACATCACAAGGTTAGCGCAGACCACGACGTAACCACATATTGTGTGTTTGGATTTTTTTTGGTTCTATTTTTGAGCGACCTTTAACCCACACATCATGTCTCAGAGGAGTCAAGTAGCCAGTGAGGCTGCAGAATTAGAGTTCAACATTGAGGCATTGCTTACCTACAAAGTTGATCAATTGAGGCAATTCTGCAGAGCTTTGGGATGTCCCATGAAAGGTAGCGCCAAGATGGAGGAGCTGCAAATGGCCTTGAGGGCCTGGTGGGAAGCCAATTGGGCTCAGGAGACGGGTGATGTTGAGGTGAATGAGGATGACCCAGGGAATGGATTTGGTCCACAGGATTTGCCAGTGGAAGGACCAGCCTCAGGGGCTGGTAGTAACCATTCAGGGAGGAGTTTTTCCCCAGAGGAGCTGGAGGAAAACCAAAGGGTCAGAGAGCATGAGTTGGAGGTTTTAAAACTTAAAACTCAATCAGAGGAGAAGAGGCTGCTCATTGAAAGTGAAAAGCGAGCAGAGGAGAGCAGGAACGCTCTCACCTTGGAAGAGAAAAAGATTCTCTTAGCTCATGAGTTAAGCATGAGGGAACTGGACATGAAGGTTAAACAGGCGGAGTCCAGTTCAAATGGTGGCAGCACACAACCAGTGCCAGTGGGTAAGGTGTACATTCCCAAAGACTTAGTGCGAGATTACCAGAGGGGTAATGATATTTATGCGTGGTTCACGGCATATGAGATCGCACTGAGGATGAATGAGGTGCCTGAGAAGCATTGGGGGCGGGCCTATGGAAACACTTTGAGGCTTCTGGGAGGGATGTTTTACCCCCTTTAGAGAGGGCTGGAACCCTGACCTACGCCAATATGAAGGAGGCTTTATGCCTCAGGTATGGGCTCACTCCTGAACAGTACAGGCAGAAATTCAGGAACTTCAAGAAACTGGAATCCAGTACTTGGGTCGAGTGTGTGAATGCATACACGCATGCACTGGGTGATTGTATGAAGGGAAGCAAGGTAACTGATTTTAAGGGCTTATGCGATTTAATTAGTTGGGAGCACTTGAGTAGTCTGTGTGTTCCAGAGCTGCGCCAGCATCTTTTGGACAGTAAGCTGACTGATCCCGGTAAGCTTGCTGAAGAGGCGGACCGCTGGACCAGCACCAGGGTCCACAAGGGGATTGGAGGTACCACTACCAAAGGTGTACAGGGTCCCCCGCAGAAGGTGGGGGAGGACAAGGGTAACCACAAGGGGTTCTCTAAAGGGCCCCAAAGTAGTTCCCAGGTAAAAGGGTCCCAGTCCCCCAAGGCTAAGAGGTCCTGGCCCCATAAGGGCAAGCGGGACAACAGAGGTCCTCCTACTTGTTATTTCTGTAAAGAAGTGGGTCATATTGCCCCTAAATGCCCCAAGAAGTCACCTGCACCCACTGGTGCTCCAATACCAGGTTTAGTGAGTGTAGCGTTGGGGGAGGAATTGAGTCCTTGGAATGGGGAGGAGCAAGCAGTTATGACCCTGGTCTCGTTAGGTGATCGAGAGATGGTCCAGGAAGTCTCTCTGCCTGAGAATACTAGGAAGTACATGCAGTGGGTGACCATCAATGGAAGGAGGGTGGAGGCTCTGAGAGACACAGGAGCCAGTTTGACATCTGTCAGGTGTCAGTGGGTGTCTGAGGAGCAGGTAATTCCCAATGTACTTCACCCTGTAGTTGCAGCATACAACTCCGTGCGCCTCTGCAAGGTGGCGCTAGTTCCCTTTGAGTGGGTGGGGGTCTCAGGTTCTCTGAAGGTCGTTGTAAGCCCGTCCATGCCTGTAAACTATCTGCTGGGGAATGACCTGGAGAGTTCCCCCTGGAAAGAGGTGGAGCGCCAGGCGCGTTTGGAGATGTTGGGTCTGCCTGAGTGGGCTTGCGTGACCACTCGGTCTATGGCAGCCAGTAAAGGTGTTCAAGAGGACCTGGGGCCTGAAACAGTGGCCCAGGTGCCTGCCTTAAAGAGAAGAGGCAGGGGGCGCGGGAAACCGGCCCCCAAAGTTCCCATGGTCCAGGAGGAGGCAAACCTTGAGGGTGATGCCCTGGAGCCTACGGGGAGCAAGTAGCTGAACTGGGGGACCTACCTGAGCTGACCGAATGGCAGCAGGAGGGAGGGCCCTCCAGGGAGGAATTCTGTGAGGAGCAGAAGAAGTGCCCTTCTCTTGTAGGTTTGCGGCAACAGGCAGCAAACCAGGCCGCTGGTGATCCGTCCGGGTCCCACTTGATTTACTGGGAGAATGATCTCCTGTATAGTGAGCCTAAGGTTGCTGAGCCTGGGTCAGCCCGTGCGCTGGTGGTACCCCAGCGCTTCAGAGCCTTCCTACTGGGGTTGGCTCATGATGTACCTTTAGCAGGACATTTGGGGCAGGACAAGACCTTTGAGAGGCTTGTCACCCACTTCTACTGGCCTCAAATGCGCAAGAGTTCTGATACTCATTGCAGGACCTGTCAGACTTGCCAGGCAAGTGGTAAGAGTAGAAGGAAGCGCAAGGCTCCCCTCCAACCTTTTCCTGTAGTCAGCACCCCCTTTGAAAGGGTCGGCATTGACATTGTGGGGCCTCTTGATCCCAAGACAGCCATGGGCAACAGGTTCATCCTGGTCTTGGTGGACCATGCCACCCGGTACCCAGAAGCCATCCCTCTCCGGGCGGTGACAGCCCCCGTGGTGGGCCAGGCACTGATGGGGATTTTCTCCCACGTTGGGTTCCCCAGAGAGGTGGTGTCCGACAGGGGTACTAATTTCATATCTAGGTATTTGAAATCTCTGTGGAAGGAGTGCAGGGTAACCTACAAGTTCACCACGCCTTACCACCCCCAGGGTAACGGTCTGGTTGAGAGATTTAACCGGACCCTGAAGGGCATGATTATGGGTCTTGAGGAACCCATGAGGCGTAAGTGGGACGTCCTCTTACCATGCCTGCTGTTTGCTTACAGGGAGGTGCCACAGAAGTCCCTAGGGTTCAGCCCCTTTGAGCTCCTGTATGGGCACCCTGTAAGAGGACCCTTGAGTTTGGTGAAGGAGGGCTGGGAGAAGGCTCCTAGTAAACCCCCCCAGGATGTATATAGCTACATGCTGGCCTTCAGGAACCAAACTAGGCGTTTCCGGCAACTCGCTCAGGCAAATCTGGAAGCCAGCCAGGAAGAAATGAAGCGGTGGTAAGACCAGAATGCCACTCTGGTCGAGTTTCAACCTGGGCAAAAAGTGTGGGTGATGGCTCCAGTGGAGCCTTGCGCGCTCCTGGACAAGTTGACTGGGCCTTATGAGGTGGTGGAGCGCAGGAGCGAAGTGACCTACCTGGTTGACTTATGGTCTCCTAGGAACCCTTTGAGGGTTCTCCATGTAAACAGCCTCAAACCCCACTTTGAGAGGTCTGATGTGACCATGCTCATGGCTAAAGACGATGGGGCAGAAGAGGAGAGTGAACCTCTTCCTGACCTCCTGTCAGCCAAGGAGAAGGATGGGTCAGTGGATGGGGTGAGCCTCTCGCCTACCCTGACCCCGGAACAGCAGAGGGACTGTCGCCAGGTATTGGGTCAGTTTGCCTCCCTGTTCTCCCTGACCCCAGTAGTCACCCATTGGTGCGTCCATGATGTGGACAATGGAGACAGCCTGCCTGTAAAACAAACATTTTACAGAGTAGCTGATAAGGTCAGGGCCAGCATCAAGGAGGAGGGTTCCAAGATGCTGGCGCTAGGGGTGATTGAGCCATCCAGCAGCCCCTGGGCTAGCCCAGTGGTCCTGGTGCCAAAAGCTGCTGCACCTGGTGCCACCCCAGAACTCCGGTTCTGTGTGGATTACCGTGGGCTCAATGCGGTCACCAAGACCGATGCTCACCCCATCCCCAGAGCTGATGAGCTCGTGGATCGGCTGGGAGCTGCCCGGTACCTCAGTACATTTGATTTGACATCTGGGTATTGGCAGATTGCCTTGACCGAGGGGGCTAAGGAGAGGTCCGCGTTCTCAACGCCAGAGGGGCACTACCAGTTCAGGGTTATGCCCTTTGGGTTGAAGAACACCCCTGCCACCTTCCAGAGACTGGTTAACCAGGTGTTTAGTGGGCTGGAGGAATTCAGCGCCGCCTACCTGGACGACATTGCTGTGTTTAGCTCCAGTTGGGAGGAACATTTGTGACACCGCTTAGAAGTGTTGAAGGCCCTGCAGAGGGCAGGCCTGACTATCAAGGCAAGTAAGTGTCAGATAGGGCAGGGTTCTGTGGTGTACTTAGGACACCAGGTAGGGAGCGGCCAGGTGGCGCCCCTACAGGCAAAAATTGATACCATCCTGGCTTGGGAATCCCCCAAGACCCAGACAGGAGTGAGGGCCTTTCTAGGACTCACTGGGTATTACAGACGGTTTGTGAAGGGGTATGGCACCATTGTTGCCCACCTGACAGAACTGACGTCAAAGAAACAGCCCTAGAAGGTGATCTGGACTGATGCCTGCCAGACCGCTTCTGATGCCCTGAAAACTGCCATGTGCACAGCGCCCGTGCTCAAGGCGCCTGATTTCTCCAAAGAATTTGTAGTGCAGACAGATGCTTCAGAGCATGGTATGGGAGCAGTACTCTCACAATTGAACAGCGAGGGCTGGGACCAACCCGCAGCTTTCATTAGCAGGAGGCTACTCCCCAGGGAACAGAGGTGGAGTGCAATTGAAAGGGAAGCTTTTGCTGTGGTCTGGCGCTGAAGAAGCTGAGGCCCTACTTGTTTGGGACTCACTTCCTGGTTCAGACCGACCACAGGCCCCTCAGATGGCTGATGCAGATGAGGGGTGAGAACCCAAAACTGTTGTGGTGGTCCATCTCCCTACAGGAAATGGACTTCACGGTGGAGCCCCGACCTGGAACAGAACACACCAATGCTGATGGTCTGTCCAGATTTTTCCGCCTTAGTGATGAGAACTCCCATGAGGGTGGGTAGTTCCTCCCACTTTTTGGCTGGAGGGGACACGTGTTAGACCTGGCATTTCTTGGCGTGATTACCCCTGACCTTTTGCCTCTACCTCCTCTATTTTTGATGCTGTGATGGATTTCGGTTGACTGGCTTAGATGCTTTGGGCACTTTGCCACTGCTGATCAGTGTCAAAGTGCAAGTGCTCCGTGTGTAAAGTGTAATGGTAATTGGTTGTCCATGATTGGTATGTTTGCCTTACTAGTAAAGTCGCTAGTAAAGTGCACTATGTGTGCCAGGGCTAGTAATGCAAATGCTACTAGTGGGCCTGCAGCACTAATTGTGCCACCCACAAAAGTAGCCTTAAAGAGAGAACTCAGGCCTGCCACTGCAGTGCCTGCGCGCAGCTTGTTAAGCTGCCTTGTTGTCCTGACAAGTGCACCCACTTGCCAGGCCTTACGCTTTATATGCACATCAGACACCCCTATGGTAGGCCCAAGGTACCCCCCTGTTCAGGGTGCAGTGTATGTGAAAGGTAGGACATGTACTGAGGTGTGTACCATGTCCTAACAGTGAAATACTCTCCATTTCGTTTTTCACTGTTGAAAGGCCATCTTGCCCATAGGACAGAATGGGGAAGGCTGTGTAATATGTTTCCAGCCTATCTTCCCAAAGGTTTAAGATGGAGAGGTGAAGTTTAGTGTGCCTGAACTCACAATTTTATAACACATCTTTTTGTGAAGGTGGTTTTTGAATTGCGTGTTTAGAAACCACTCTTTTAGAAGTGGCTGGGTTTTTGTGCTCTAACATTTCTGTGTGTCTCTGCCTGGTTGTGGATTGACTGTCCAGATTTAAATGTGATAGGGTCTGGGGAATGTCTTGATCCAGGGGAGGAGGTGAGACAGCAACAGGCTGACCTGCATCTGGAGTGTAGGGGGGAGGAGTAGCCCCTGGAGGTGAAGAGGCCTGGGTTGCTGCCATAAAACAATGGCTCCATCTCCTGCTGAGTGATTAAGGAGCCAGACCCCCACTATCAAAGGCAGAAGGTGTCACTGACAGGGAGACACCCAGAACTGGTTTAGACAGGGGTCAGTGCCCCCCTGAACACAAAGACTTCAAAGACATTTAGGGATATAACTATGAGAGCTGAAACCCCTGGACTTTGGAATGGAACTGTTCAAGACTGTAAAGGATTGAACCTACTTCGTGGTCAAAAGGAACCTCTGCCAAGGAAGAAACAGCTGAATAGACTGAAGGAAAGGACTGACCCTTGCTGTGTGTTATGGGGCTGGCCTGCAGTTTGCTGATTTAACCAAGGAGAGGCTAAAGGGACTTTGCTGTGTCACCTGCTTGAAAGAACTTTGCTGTGCTGTGTCCTGAAGTAACTTAACCCCAAGGACCCGAGGAGAGCTGGCTCCCTGTTGTGGAAACTCAGGAACACAAAAGTTTCCAGAAGTGTCTCAGCAACGCTGTGTGCGTGTGTTTTTTGCAGCCTGAGCCCTTTGTAAGAATTGCCCTGTGATTGTGGGCACCTGGAGTCCAAGCGAGTCTCAGCGACGCTGTGTGCGTGTGCTTTTTGCAGCCTGAGCCCTTCGTGAGGATTGTCCTGTGATCGTGTGCACCTGGAGTCCAAGTGAGTCTCAGCGACGCTGTGTGCGTGTGCTTTGTGCAGCCTGAGACCTTAGTGAGGATTGCCCTGTGATCGTGCACACCCGAAAGTCAAGTGTGTCTCAGCGACGCTGTGTGCATGTGCTTTTTGCAGCCTGAGTCCCTCGTAAGAAGTGCCCTGTGATCGTGGGCACCAGGAGACCAAGTGAGTCTCAGCGACGCCGTGTGCGTGTGCTTCGTGCAGCCTGAGACCTTCGTGAGGATTGCCCTGTGATCGTGTGCGCCCGGAGCTCGAGGGAGTCTCAGCGACACTGTGTGCGTGTGCTTTGTGCAGCCTTAGACCTTCGTGAAGATTGCCCTGTGACCGTGCACGCCCGAAGCTCAAGGGAGTCTCAGCAACGCTGTGTGCGTGTGCCCTGTTGCAGCTGAGATCTTCGATATCGCCATCGGCCCGGAATCAACCAAGTCGCATCGGAGGTGAAAGTCACGAGGGGAGGAGAGGAGAGCGAGGTCGCACCCCCCAGGTAACGGGTGTCGCCGCCTGGGGCGGGGTGCGGGCTCGGAGAGGGACGCTCTCGGCCTCTCCCCTTCTTGCAGCACGAGCCTCTGCTCAAGCTCGTATCACGGCCTGTACGTGCCAAGGAGTGGCAGTACTGGGGCCGGAGTGTTGAGCTGTACTTTGGTTTACACCATACCCGTGTTGGGGGCATATGTTGGCGGAAGCTGACCGCGAGTCAGTACGAGAGGCAGAGAGACCGTCTGAAGCACCGTGATCGGTGCCGAAGTGTATTGCGCATTGCATTGTTTCTGCATTACGAACTACCTGATTGATACATTGCGCATTGCATTGTGGTTGCATAACGAACTGCCTGATTGTTGTATTACGCATCGCATTAGTTTGCATTACGAACAGCCTGATCGTTACATTGCGCATTGCATTGGGGTTGCATAACGAACTGCCTGATTGTTGCATTACGCATCGCATTAGTTTGCATTACGAACTACCTGATTGTTACATTGCGCATTGCATTGTGTTTGCATAACGAACTGCCTGATTGTTGTATTACGCATTGCATTCGTTTTGCATTACGAACTGCCTGATTGTTGCATTACGCATCGCATTAGTTTGCATAACGAACTGCCTGATTGTTGCATTACGCATTGCAGTATTTTGGCATTACGAACTGCTGGATTGTTGCATAACGAACTGCATTATTTTTACATTGCAAAGTGCCTGATTCTTGCTTTACGAATTGCATAGCATTGCACTAGAATTGCATTGGATCACCTAGAATTGCTCATTAATACCGCCAGACCCTACAAGGGCTGGCTGGCCTAATAACCGTCCAGGAGGAATATTACAAATACGCATATGTTGGATTTTTATCGCGTGGTCTCATCGTATATCGTTTTATCTAAACATATACTTGTTTTTCTATGAAACTCGTGTGGAGTCCTTTTGTGGTGTCATCATTGGGTCACTGAGAGCGTGGTTGCAAATACTTTACACATTAGCCTTGAAGATAAGCCTGGCTGCTCGTGCCAAGCTACCAAGGGGGTGAGCAGGGGCTATCTCAGAAGGCGTCCTTCCTTTCCCTGACGTGGAAGCGAGGGTCCCTACTTGGCCTAAGGTACCTACCTCAGCCAACTAGGGAATCCCGGTTCTAACACCAGTGCTAACGTGTTTGTGCTCTCTTCCTCTAACATGGTTAAATTGGCTTACTTAACTTATTTAATTTACTTATAAGTCCCACGTAGAGTGGTATACCATATGCCCAGGGCCTGGAAATTAAATGCTACTTGTTTGCCTGCAACACTTATTGTGCCACGCTTTTAAGTAGCCCCTTAAAGCATGTCCCAGGCCTACCATTGCAGCCTGAATGCAGTTTTAAACTGGCAATTCATCTTGGCAATATAACCCCCTTGCCAAGCCTTAAACTTCCCTTTATTGTATATAAATCAACCCTAATGTAGGCCCTAGGTAGCCCATAGGGCAGGGTGCCATGTAATTAAAAGGTTTGACATGTATTTTTAAGTTTTACTTGTCCTGGTAGTGGAAAACTCAGAAAATCTTTTTTCAGTACTGTGAGGCCTACCTCTCCCATAGGATAACATTGGGTTACCTTATTACATTTAATAAGTGCTAACGTTTGATTGGGAACAGGAAAGCTTTTCATGTTTCAGGTCTGAGAAAATGTGATTAAAAATCCTCTTTAATGGTAAAGTTGAATTTTAAGTTACAATTTTCAAAATGCCTCTTTTAGAAAGCTAAGACAATGGTCATAGCCTTCAAGTTCACTACAAAAAAACACTCCAATGGAGTATATAACATGTTTCTCGCCGGGTAATTAGATATCGCAGGTAAGTAAATGTACAAAGACACTGATTAGAAACCAAAATATCACAACAAAAAGTAAACAGTAAGATAATACAAAAAATACTGATGGTGGCTCAAAAAAATTCTTCTTTTATTGAGCAAGCTTCACGTATCTCCCGAAGGGAACTTCAATCAATTACGAAGAGTGATGGTTGCATATATCTCACAGATTGTAAATAAGTCCCAATGCATTTCGGGCATAAACAACTGCCCTTCTTCTTGTCTTAGTTTTTTCACTTTCCAAGTAGGAGGTGGGCTGTACCTCCTCTTCAGGTGCACACCGAAATGAAATAGTGTTGATTCTATTGTTTGATTTTGCAGTCACATCTGTTTAAATAGAGTGCATATCAACTGTTTATCTTTCACTCTTTTAGAAAGCTGGCATTTTCCTTCCCTATGCAATTTGATGCCTGCAGCCTATCCTGGGCCACATGACTGGGTGTAGTTGGTAGTTGGACTTTGTTTATTTCTACCAGACAGTCACACAACAGAGGGATTCAGTGGGCCTGGATGAACCATCACCTGACAGGATGAAGGTAGGAGCTGGGCACAGCCCCGCCTGCAACTGAATGTGTTGTGCTCTGTTTCCACACAAAGGACTTGTCACCCCTAAATCTTTCACGCAGCCAGCTTGGAGCCAGGGGAGTCGGGAAACTTCAATTATTTCAAAGAGAATTCTCTAGAAACTTCTCCTACACCAAAAAGAACACCATGTATAAAAAGGGGACTCTCAGACCCACTATTCAGTTCACTTTCTGGACCTGCGGAAGGATTCTCAGAGGATTGCCTGCTGTTGTAGCCTGCTGGGTACTCCACAAGACTGATTTGCTGCACCTGGAAGGACTGCTTTGCTGCCTAGAACCTGCCTTGAGCCCTCGGAGGCCTGCCCCCTTAATTGAGCCTTGTTTCATCACCTGATCCAGCATTATCAGAGTGACTCCAAGGGCTACTTTGCTGGCCTCCTGTTCAGAGTCTCAGGGACAGGAAAGGCTCTCACCATCTTAAACCTGCACCTGGACCCAGCCTGCGTGAGTCCTACCCCCCCAAGTGGGGCCCCTCTAGTCCTGGACCCTTGGTGGTGGTGCTAAAGGTGCCCAGATAGCTAAAATACAAAACTTGGGACAAACATTTTTTGGCTAAAAACTGCTCTGAGAACCAAGAGAAGACTGGGACCAACCTGCTCATCTATCCGCCAAAGTGCATCGGCAGTGGGCCTGACTTCGCGGCAGCTCCTGCTTGGTTCTTCTCTCCAGCAGTAAATCCTGTTCAGCAGTCCGTCGCTAAAGGGGTGTCCAGCCTCGTCAGCTGCAGCCTCCTGCCTCAGAGATTTTCGACTTCCAAAAAAGTGACTAAGTTCAAGCATAGAAATTTTCACTGTGACTTTGTCCAGCGGCTCCTTGAGGACAACGCTCCTTCCCAGTGACGGCCGGCACAGGTAAGGGCGTAGGGCGGTGGGGCTGGGCGGGCGGGGTATGGGTCGGGGAAGTTGAAAAGTTAAAATAAATAAAAAATAAATAAAACCACTTTCCTTGCGCTTTGAAAGTCAGTGCCCTGTAGGCGATGATAGGGAGGAACTTACATCCAATTACCTTTAGAAGGGGGCAGAAATCAGGGTTCACCACTGATTTTTTCAGTTTACGGAAGGCCCATTCCAGAGAATTTGCTGCCCCCTGTTGAGCATAGATATGTGGTGCCAAACGGCCCCTATGATCTAACCACACTCCCAGGAATTTAGATGCATCAACCACTTCAATGGCCTTCCCCTCGATGAACCACATCCTCTTTTCTTTTAGTTTTTGGGAGATTATCATGACCTTTGTTGAGGGGCGTGGCTTGGCGCCGATGTGAGGGGAAGCGGACCTCGGTGCTCCGTCCGTGGCCTCCCCTCGCTCACAATAATCCTGCAGATCTGAGGGGGCCCTTTTCCGTGAAACTGGTGGCGGAACAACTGGAGCAGTAAAGGAACGCCCGATATAAAAGAAAAAGGCCTCCAAGGTGCCGAATGCCCGGCAAGTCTGCCTCACTGCCCCGGCTGCGGTGGAGACAAGATTGCGGCGGGGCGCTGCTAAAGTGGGTTGCAGAGCCCGGAACGGCGATATCAGGACTCCTTATCTCGCGGATGTAGCGGAGTGGAGGTGGCATTGCCGAGGTGAGGTGACTGCATGCTGCGGGGGAGTGACTTTTGAATCGGCGCCCCGCGGGGATCTGCCTTGGTCGGAGCGGGGGATGGAGCGCTGAAAATGGCGGCCGATGCTGGCGGGCGTATATAGAGCGCTGTGAAGACCTGCAAGCACTAATTTGTGCGGTGAGCCTACCTGCTGCTGCGCTGCATTTTGCAGCTGAGGGCTGGTGAGCGGTTTGGCGGCGCCCTGCTGTGGGTTACCTGGACTGGAGCGGAGGCTGGACCCTTTGAGGTGGCGTCCGGCGTTGGCGTGTGTGCGTGGAGCACCATTGGGGTCCGTGGGCTCTTTTCCCCTAGCAAGCTGCTCTTCCACAGCCTTGGGCATCGCTGTTGTGAGCTGGGGAGCGGATTGGCGGCACCCTGCGGAGACTTGCCCGGCTTGGAGTAGAAGCGGGAACTTCCAAAATGGCGGCCAGCACTGACAGGCGCACCTAGGAGCACCGTGGGGAGCTGCGCTGCTACTCTACAATTGAAACCCATCTGCAAGTGAGGCAAAGCCGGGGGGTGAAGCACTGGAAATTGCACAATCAGGACGTTTGCTTAGACGCAGTTGCGGAGCGCGCTGCTGCCGCTAAAGAGCACGATCCCCCCAGTGAAGGGGGCGTCGAGGGAGGCTGGTGCTGGGGACGGGCAGCTGCGAGGACCGCTGCGGGGAGGGGCCGTTTCTGGACACGAGAGGCCAGTCCCACGCTAGCCGTTACAGAGCCACCTGGAAGGCACGGAGACACTGTTATTGTGGTTCGGGTGTGCTGGAAGGCCTGAAAATCACGTGCTGCCTACAGATGTGGCCCTGAGTGGGGTCACCGGATGTCGCAGACCACTTCGCTTCAGAGGCGAATAGAGGTGCCAATTGTACTGGAGCACTGATTGCAAAAAAGGGGACAGCGGGTGTACTCGTCGGAGCGGCGGGAGAGACCCGGGTACTTGCGCTCCCTGGGCTGACTGCCCTCACGGCTGGACGCCATTGCTCTGAACACATGCCCCTGGCTGGGGCTCACCCCTCATACGGTGGCCTCCTTGACTAGCTGGAAGAGGCCGCGCTGGTGAGTCGGTGGTACTGGTGATCGTGTGCTCCCGATCTTGGTGGGGTGCTACGCAGCCTTTCGTAGCCTGCAGCGATGGGGCGGGTCTCCAGAAAAAAGGGTTTCGCAGCCCTCCAGGTGGAAGGAGCGGGGCAACAGACTGACGATGAGGACGAGGTGACGGAGCGTCAAAGTACAGATGCCCCGGGGAGCCCTACGTTGGCGGACATAATGCAGGCCATCACCTCGTCAAGGGAGGCCCTTGAGACAAAAATTGACGCCATTGGGGTGGACCTCAGTCTGCTCAACCACAGAAAACTAAAAGAACGAGTGAAAGCGACCGAGAAAACACTAGAGGAGATCCCGGACGCGGTAGCCACCTTGCGACGCTCCTTGAAGCTGGTGGAGGACAAAGTCCGAGTCTTGGAGATGAGAGCAGAAGACAGTGAGGGGCGCTCCTGCAGGAATAACCTCCGCATAGTGGGAGTTCCGGAACGGGCAGAAGGGGACGACGCTGTTTGTTATATGGAAGGGTGGCTCAAAGCAGAGGTTGCCCCGGAAGGACTTTCTCCATTCTTTGCCCTTGAGAGGGCCCATAGGGTCCCGGCTAGACCTCCCAAACCGGACGCACCCCCCCAGCCGATGGTGGTGAGATTACTGCACTACCGTGACAGGGACCACCTCCTGCAGCAGGTCCGGGGGAAGCAGCATCTCCAAATCGAGAACTCCAAAGTGATGTTATTCCCGGACTACACTAGGGAGGTCCAGAGGCAGCGCGCTTCCTTCCTTGCTCTTAAACGAAAATTGCGCCAACTTCACATACCATATGCCAAGCTCTTCCCGGCGCGCTTGCGAGTGGTGGACAGCACTGGAACACTCTTCTTCACCGCCCCGCAGGATGCATGGCAGTGGCTGGAGATGCGCCAGACGAGATCCAGGCGGAATTCTGCAGCGAGTAACAGGGGGAGGGGATCCCCTGACCACACGAGCTCGCCGAGGGCCCTTTCGTCGCCGGATCGCTGCCTCGAGCGGGATAGAGCAGTGCAAGCGGTTGCAGAGATCAGTCAGGGCGAGGCCAGCCCGAATTCTGCTTCCACTGACCGAGAGCTGGGTAGATCTGAGACCTCTCCGACCGGAAGCACGAATGGGGACTCTGATTCTGAATTGCCGGTGGTCACTCCGCAAATGGTGGACCTAATTGGGTGAACTGTAGGTCGGCGGATGGGTGAGACAGACTTGCATCACTGTCCAGGACTGTCCACTGAAGGGTCTATGGTTTGCGGAGAGAGGGGTGGTGGCACCAATTAGCCAGTACTGATGGGGGCCCCCGTGTCGGTGCAGAGCGGGGGGGACCAGAAGGGGCTTTGGGTCCCATAGGGTCAGCACACGCCTCACTACCTTTTTGTGCACAGTTGATGGTTGTACCAGTTTGGATGGGAACTAGTTCAAGGGAACCTATCCTGGGGAGTGGGAGTTTGGGGGCACGGGGAAGAGGGGGGGAAGGGGTTCTTGGGGCCAGGCATGCCGTTGGGGGGGGTAAGGAGGGCAGCATACAAAAGGCCACACCATGGGAACCGCCGTAGGTATTAAGTGCTTGTCCTGGAACATTAGGGGGATGCACACTATGACACGCCGTCACAAGATCCATGCATACCTTAGAAGGAGAGGGGTGCAGATTGCACTGTTGCAGGAGACGCACTTAACCAAGCAAGAGGGTTTAGCCTTGCAGCGCAGGTGGCGGGGACAGGTGTTCTGCACAACATACTCGGCTTTTGCACGGGGCACACTGATTTGGATCAGGGCTGGGGTCCCGTTCCAGAGTACTGGGCAGCTGATTGACCCTGATGGTAGATATGTTGTAGTGACGGGGCGCCTAGATGGGAGGGACATTGTCCTAGGGAGCATATATGCCCCTAACACCGATCAAGCCTCCTTTTTTGCACATCTTTCAGGGAGGTTGGCACCTCTGTTGACAGGGTCCTTGCTCCTGGGGGGCGACTTCAACTGCATCACTGACGTCTCTCTGGACCGCTCCCATCCTCCCCTTGTAGATGCCCCAGTACACAGACTGGCTGTGGTGCGGCAGACCTGGCAGCAACAGTGGGGACTGACTGATACATGGAGGGCTCATCACCGCTCTGCTAGGGATTACTCTTATTTCTCGCCGTTACACGACCTGCATGTTCGGTTAGACTCGGTCCTTTGTTCTTCAGACGTGCATGGGGGGATGGTACATAGTGAATACTTAGCTAGAACGTCATCTGATCATAATCCACTGCTGGTGATATTACATTGGCTACGGGATCGTCCTACCATCCCCACATGGCGACTCAGACCAGACACACTGGAAGATCCAGTGTTCCGAGATACTATAGGATCGGCAATTGAAGAGTATTTCAGGTTTAATGCTAACACAGCATCTAATCTGCTAGTTGAATGGGATGCTTTTAAGTCGGTGGTCAGGGGGCGCTGCATAGGGGAAGTGGTGGGAGTGAGAAAAGAGCTGTTACACGACGTACTAAAGGCGGAACAGAAGCTACGTGATTCGGAGAAGGAGCACCCGGAACGCCCGGACAAGCATGCTGAGCTACTTGCGGCCCGGGAAGAGCTGGCGGTTCAGTTCGAGAGATTGCGCTGTTTCGATTATAAGGCTTACATGGATAAGGTGCACGCAGAGCGTGACAAGTCTGGTGCGCTGCTTGCATGGCTGGCCAACCCAGCACGTAGAGGGACGGCGATCTTGGAGCTGAGAGGCCAGGGAGATGAGGTTTTTTACACCCGAGGTATCAACGACCAATTCTTGGAGTATTACACCGAGCTGTATCGGAGCAGGCTGGGCCCTGGGCTCCCTGGAGACGGGGGGTTTTTGCCGGGAGCAGACCTCCCTAAAATTGAAGCCGAAGAGGCCGAAGCCCTTGGTAGGGACATTGAGGTGGGTGAAGTGCTTAGCACTATAAAGCACATGGCCAGGAACAAAACGCCGGGTACAGACGGGCTACCAGTGGAATTTTACCCGGCTTATGCAGATGTCCTGGCTCCCTGTCTAGTGGCACTGTATAATAGAGCACGTCATGAGGGCATCCTCCCTGCCTCCACGCGCGAAGCAATCATAGTCCCCCTTCTCAAACCAGGCAAACCCCCTTGGGATCGCTCCTCGTACAGGCCCCTCGCGATGCTTTACCTGGACTATAAGATCTTAAGTCGGGTACTGGCTAGTCGCTTGATGCCTCACATGACGCTTGATCCCTGGTCCACAGGGATCAAGCTGGATTTATACCATCTCGGAATACTGCGATGAATGTTCGCAGACTCATGCGCATCTTGGGGTCCGACACATATGATAAAGAGGAGGCCTGCATTTTTGTGGTCGATATTGAGAAGGCCTTTGATAGCCTGGAGTGGCCCTACCTTTTTTATGTTTTGCAGGAATTTGACTTGGGGGACCGTTTTATACAGTGGACAGCGCTTTTGTACAGCGCTTCCACCGCCAGAGTCAGAACAGGGGGCTTGATCTCTGCTGCCTGTGAAGTTGCCCGGGGGACAAGGCAGGGGTGCCCGTTGTCCCCTCTACTGTTTGCTCTGGCGATGGAGCCCATGGCTGCTCATGCCAGGGCGGGGAGATTCTATTCCGGGCTGTTGGTAGAAGAGCAGGTGCAGCATATAGCGTTGTATGCGGACGATCTGCTCATGTTCCTGGCTGACTCGGGAGATGCGCTCCGGGAGCGAAGGACTTGTTAGAGACCTTGGGGAGAGTAGCGGGGCTCCGTGTGAACTGGGCCAAGTCATGTTTGTTCCCCACCAGCTCAGGCAGGATAGACCAGCAGAGTGCAGGAGGGGTCCCGTGGGAAACCCGTTGTTTGCCTTACCTAGGGACCCAGATTTATCATGATTATGGAGACCTTTTGGAAGGTAATGTGGGGCGAGCGATGCACAGTGCCAAGACTTGTTTCAATTTTTGGGGGACTCTTCCATTATCCGTAGCGGGCAGGGTTGCCTTAGTGAAGATGGTCACTCTGCCGAGGTTCCTCTACTACGTTGGGACACTCCCCGTTTGAATCCCGAGTAAGTTTTTTGCGCAGCTCAACACTTTGATTACAGGGTTCTTGTGGGGGACTGGGAGAAGGAGGGTTGCCCTGGTTACTATGCAAGGACCCAGAGCGGAGGGAGGCTTTGCGCTGCCGGACCTTGAGACCTATTACCATGCTGCGCAGCTCCAATGGTTTACGAAATGGGTAGCGGGTCGCATCAGGCAGCCGGAGGACCTGCGGGGGTCGGATCCGAGTTGGCGTCTTTTGTCCTGTGTTCTGCTGCAGTTACCACTGAGAGATGGGTCAGTGCTGCCAGATTTGCGCACTGTGCGACAGTGCTGGACACGGCTGGCCAGGAAGGTGTGCGTCAGGACCCCGTACGCGCCCGAGATTCCATTGAGGATGTGCGAGGTGCTACCCCATGGGGGTGACTGGAGCAGGCTGCGGTCCTGGGAGGAGGCAGGGGTCATCACATTAGGTGACCTTTACGAGGATGGCAGCCTCCTTCCTTTCAATGATCTCATGAAGCGCCATGATCTCCCGCGAGGGGACTTTCTATTTCATGCAGCCCTGACGGCGGCTGTCAGAAAGCACTGGCGGGGAGGACTGGTGGAACCTAGCACGTTTCTCGCCTGTCAATATATAGTGATGGCAGCGGGAACTTTTAAAGCTGTGACTTGTCTTTACCGGCGGATTACCCAGGACTTGCGCCAACCCCTGACAGCGTTACGACTCAAATGGGAAGCGGACTTGGGGGAGCCCATTGAGGAGAAGCCTTGGGGGGAGGTTGTCGAGACAGCATGGAAGAGCTCTCGGAATGCACGCTTTCAGCTGATCCCATTCTATGTTTTACATAGGGCGTACCTAACTCCCGGCAAAATCAACGACTATTTTGGGGTATCGTCCGCTTGTCCCCGTTGTACTCTGGAAAGGGCGGGGTTTCTGCACATGTTCTGGGACTGCCCACAATTAGAGGATACTGGCGTGGGGTGACGACTACCTTGGCGACTGTGACGGAGAGGGAGATAGCCGTGACACCAGGGTTTTGTTTGTTGCACTGGTTTCCGCACACTGCTAAGACCAAAATCACCAGCAAGTTCATTGATCTGGGGTTGGTCCTGGCAAAAAGGGAACTTACTACCCATTGGAAGGCGAAAAAGAGGCCTACTCTTACGCGCTGGCGCAGGGAGTTTGCGAAGTGGGCAGAGAGTGAAGGGAACTGCAGACTATGCCTGGCCAGGCGCAATGGGAGTGAAAAATGTATGGAAATGGCTCGGGCGTGGGTGGCGCTCGTAGAACTGGTTAAGCACCCGATTGAAGATGGGGAGGGAGTGCCCCGTGAGATGGAGGGCGCACGGGCTGATTGAAGCAGCTGACACTTGATGGAGGAAGGGCATGATGGGTCCGGAGAGGGCCTGGCAAGGACTCTCCCCCAGTGCTCCCGGACCACCCTAGGTTGAGATCTGCGAGGCAGGGATTCTGGTGGGCGATGGAAGTGTTCTAGGCGACTGCCTGAGTATTCGAATGGCCAACGGCATGCCTGGGGGGTGGATTGGGTGGGGGACTTTGTTGGGGTGTTTGAAGACCGGGGGTGGGATGGATATTGGGAGTTTTCTACTTGAATCTGTCTATTGGACTGTAACATGTGTGGAGGAGAGCCGAGGTGTATGCTGAATCGACTACGGGAGGGAAAGTGGGGAGCCAGTAGAATGCTAATGGGGGCTCCTTGATGGGACTCTTTGATTGCAGCCAGTTCTGGGAGGACCTCAGGAATGCTAATGTCTGTAATTGTAATGCATATTGCCTTCTCAACTGCTTCTCTGTACTGCCCATGGGGCTGTCCATATGGCTTCTTCCGAAAACCAATAAAAATTTGTTACAAAAAAAAAAATCATGACCTTTGTTTTTGATACATTTATCTTCAAGTTGTTAGTCGTGCAATAGCTGGCAAGTGCATTGAAGACCCTCTGGAGGCCAATCGGTGTTAGGTTGAAGAGAACTGTGTCATCTGCATACTGGAGCGATTGAATTGAGGAGCCAGCCATTTTTGGTGGGAATGCCCTTGCTGTCTCAAGGTGTTCCGGTAGGTCAACCAGGTACAGATTGAATAATAGTGGCGCCAGTATACAGCCTTGCAAAGGCCTTTATTTGCCCACATTTTCTCAGTAGTAGACCATCTGGTACTAATTCTTATTTTTACCCAAGTGTTAGTGTGTAGGGCAATGATGGCTTTCAGCAGAGTTTGAGGGATGCCCCAGCTGTTCAGTTCTGACCAGAGTGCTGCTCTTGAGATGCTATCAAACACTGTTTGAAAGTCAATAAACCCTGTTTAGAGGGTTTTGTCCTTTGCGGCTAAAGCTGCTTCAGTCAGATGCGAGAAGCAGATGAGGTTATCCTCAATATGGCAGCCCTTTTGGAAGCCAGTTTGTGTCAGGGGGATCAGCTTTTTTTCCTCAGCCCAGGCGTGGAGTTCTCGGTTTAGGATGCTGGTAAAGCATTTCACTTCTGTGTCGAGGAGCACAAATTAGCGGTAGTTTCCTGGGCCTGATCGAGAGCCTTTCTTGTGTATAGGACCCTGGAGTGAACCTCCATAATAAAACTGTTAAAACAAAAATGATTTATATCCCACCTATTAAGGAAAAACACTGATAACAAAGACATTATAGTCATACTCTGGACCTGGCCCCTTGTGTTGGCAGAAAACCCCCCTTTTCCTCAGTTCGCCCCTACTATATTTAGTCTCCTCCCCCTACCTGGACTCCTTCTGTAGCTTCTTGGTCCTTCTCCCTCTCACTACCTACTCCCATCTTATTCTCTCAATACTCAGAACTGCTTATTCCTTCGCCTGGAATCAACTTGTTTCATAAATCTTCTCTCCTCCTGTCTATAGTAATCTTCATCCCCCCACACCCTGGGTTTATCTGATATTCTACATTGATAACCTTACTAATTAATTATTGCAAAGACTGCACTCATTTCTTCCAGTTCTTTATTCAATGTAAGACGCTATTGCCATTGCTTTAAAGCGCTCTTATGTTTCACAGTGAGTAAGCGCTATATTAAACTGTTATATGAATGACTTGTTCAATGATCAGATTTATCTTTAAAAATTGCTCTATTAAAAACCGAGGTTCATGTAAATTGTTTTCTGCAAAGAACACTGTGCAGCTCAATTATGGTTACTAATTGAAAATGATAGTAAAACTCGAATGTAACCTTCAAACTCAGACCAAACTCTTGGAACCCCACTGGTTACTTTGGGAACCAGTCCTAACTTAAATTCTGTACTTTGCTCTCCTATATTAAGATTTGTTCACTACAACTGTATGATACTTGTTTTCCACAAGTAATAAATATGACAATTTACAGCATATTAAGCAACTATTTAGAATTCATAAACAATAGTAAGTGGAAAACAAGTGAAAATTGAAATAGATTAAATAGCTTTCCTCTCAACCAATGAAATACATTTTTGAATGTTAGACTTCTTGGAAAATGTGTTCCATTAGGAAGAGACTATGTGAGGCATATTATCAATGGCTTTATCGCCCTATTAGCAAGCTGTCGCTAACAGGCATTAGCGACAGCTTTCAGGCGTTAGAGGCCGCGTTTTCCATCGCCTTGCATGTCAGCGATAATTATCGCTAATGACATGCAAGGAAGGCGTTCCCTACTAAAAGCGACTGAAAACAGTCGCTAACACCACTACCCCCTATTAACAAGGCAGGCGAAGCGATAAAATAATTCGCGCTAAGCGCGTTTATCGCTAGAATTTAACACCTGCTAGTGAGGATGACTTACCTGTTTGAAGTATAGGAGGTGGATTCTAATGCTGAATCCACCTTAGCGTTAATGCGAGAATATCGCTGGTTTTCCAGCGATATTCTCGCATTTTGCCGCTATCGCTGGAATAATCATCGCCATAGCGCTAATTGTTGCTAATACAGCGTTAGCGTGGCGATATATTCCAGCGATAGCTGGCGATAAAAAATTTGCTAATATGGCCCTATGTTTTCCCTATTTTTTATACGGTTTCCATAAATTACTGTATCATTCCATGTTTTTTTTCTGTGGTTTTGGAATGCTCAGTACCCCAAAGGCAGAGATTATGACCTGATGACAATGGCAAAAATGCCAGCCGACCGCCAGGAGCTTGAGGCCCGTCAAACAACAACAAGAAACACTAGAAAACTAGGGGCAATCCATTTATTGAGGGCATATCCTTGATACTGCATGTTAACAATGTCAGAAAGAGTGCCCTCTACATAATGAAAACACAATATTGCATCTTCCAATACTAGCATACCAAAATTAATTGCATGCCATCCTCACACTTGTAATCTCCAAATGTCACTATGCCAACAGCATATACCTTGGTGGACTCGCCTCCATCATATGCAAAATACAGCTCATCCAAAATTTTGCAGCAAGGCTTCTTCTCCATCTTCACCCAAGAGAAAGCATAACTCCAATCCTGCAGTTGCTCTACTGGCTATCTATAGCTAGAAGGACAATGTTCAAGGGACTCTGCATTGTTCACACAGCCTCCAAGTTAAATTCAAGCAATACAAACAAAACAGAGCACCACGCTTCAGGCTTGCATGACTTACAATCATACCACATTACAATAATAAATCCGTCCGTAGGAGACACTTCTTTCTGAGTACAAGTTGCCATACACTTCCAAAGACAGTTGGAAACATGACTATTTCTTTGATAACTGCACCACCCCACATCCTGGAAAGAGAGCTGGGAAAGACAATCGCACCCTCAAGCGCATTCTTCAGCTTAAAACCCACTGATTGAAAACATCTCAACCAGCAACCTGCCTTCGATATACAGGTAAGTTAAGAAGAGCTGACCTATGGCTCGCCATGGCATTATTTAGCTATGTACATGCATATATAATGGATATAGCCCACAATAATACTAAGACCATAATATGCAGAAGTCAACAGCAATTGTAACATATGTATTTTCGATTCACATAAGACATATCTGGTTCAAGATTTGTCCATCACCAATACTGTGCAGCCAAAAAGCCAGACATCACAAAATTTACAGACATGGAATAACTGAAGATGTCTGTCACACTGTTGGACAAATCGGAGGATTTTAACATAGTCCACCACTGCATGTCCCAAATTTCTATACACTCTGGCTGCTACTTTACATCTCACAATGACACTCAGATATGGAATGATGGTAACAATGTCCATTCCAACAGATCTCTCCACCTCTCTCCCTCCAACCATGCCAGCTTGCGACCACAACTATACACAAAATCTAACATTGGACAACCCAGTGAAGTAACCGTCTAAGAAGGCAATAATCATAAGAAATGCCACAAAGGGATTTGCAGAGCTGTTCAAAGCTGCCAACATACTGGAAACCATAAAACTGTGTTCCTCTCTCTCACACGTCATCATCCACCACACTACCACTTGCTGCCTCCCATAACCTGAAAACCTCTCCTCGGTGGTCATCATGCACGAAATAAAAACACTTCCCACATAGGATCAAAACAAAGACAGCACCCTTCCAACCACACACCCTGCGTGTTGTAGCGTGCTACCCATGTAGGCAAGTGCTTTAACGCCCGCATAGGGGTAGCTAGTGACTTATAAATGCTGCAATACAATACAATGAAGACACCTCACATGCTTGAATATGTTTCAGTTACCTTGATGCTCTGTGTAATATTTCTGTAGGAGTTAACACATGAAAGCTGCCAGTTACAATCTGGTTTATGTTCTTGTACACTAAATTCCTTAATTACACTGATCTTGGTATAAATTCCTTTTTTTTTTTTTTATTAAGCATATCCAGAAATATAATTACAATTACATAAGATTCATAGAAGGAGACCAAGATAAAAATAAAAAATAAAAAAAATAGAAAAAACAACATAAACAAAAGAAAACAGCAAATAAAAAAGGGAATAATACCTATAAATAAATATTATTACAATGGGAAGATCAAATAGAACAGCAGACTTTTGGATACAGTTTGATAAGAATTATACAAATTATGAAACAAAAAGAGCCAAGGCCGCGGCCAAGGCCACATTGACCGGGCATTAGCAATGTGATACAGCTGGTTTTACGCCCCCAGCTCCCTCCTTATGACTCTACTCCATTCGGCCATATGAGCCCAGATCCTCCTCCCTCGGGCTCCGGCCTGTCTGCCCCTACAGGCATAAATTGCCAGCTCTTGTTTGTAAATTCCGAGGAGCCTCGCAAGCCACATATGAAAGCTGGGTGGCTCAGCATCTTTCCACCTAGCGGCTAATAGTATCCTAAATACCGCTGCCCCCAAAAACAAACCATATTCTTGTTCCTTATTAAGACCCAAGGTACAATCGTGTCCAAGGATCAGCAGAGTGGGGGTTAATTCTAGTCTGAGACCAAATAATTCCTCCCAAAAGCCCAGCAGGCCTTCTTTCAATGGAGCCAATTTATCACAATCATATAACATATGTATCAAGGTGGCAGGTCCTGACCCACATCTAGGACATTTATCGTCAGCCCTTTTCCCCCAAAGATAAAGTTTAGCAGGAGTGAAATAAAGATTAAATATAGTTTTATAGAGTTGAGCTTTTAAATTTGACGATAAAAAGATTTTGGCGGTTAAGGAGAGGCTCATATAGATATCAACATCCGGGTTTCCCAATTTTATTGCCCAGGATGCTTCAGTTTTTTCCAGGTCGTCGGGGCATTTGTCAAGAAGTATTTTATAAAAATCTCTGATTCTGCTCGATTCCCTGGTTACTGCTTCCAAAAGTGGAATCTTATCTAGCTTAATCCTAGGACTCCATAAAGTAAGAATATTTCTAATCTGGACAAATTTAAAGTAATGGTTGTCTAAAACGCCAAACACCCGTTGTAGCCTTAAAAATTGAAAATCATGTTCTCCCCCACAGAAATCCCCTATTGTTCTTACCCCATATTTTTCCCACTTTTTCCCCATATCATCGTTGGCCAGGTATGGCAATAGAGGCGAGCGCCAGAGGGGGGTATATCTAGAAAATTTAGAAATTGCCATAAATTTAGAAACCTGCTTCCAAATTTTCCAAGAGCTATATATCACTTTAAACCGTACTTTTTTATAATAACTGGGTTCCAGTTGTCTCAGCAACAGCCCAGAGGCTTCCTTCCCTATCGATAGTTCAAAAATTGTAGGTATTTTTATACCCTGTACTGGTTCCCTAGTATGGTTCACCGATAAAAGGGTGGTCATCTGATGTAAAAGTGCTGCCCAATAATATAAGGTGATATTAGGAACTGCGAGTCCTCCCCTGTCTTGGGGTAATGCTAAATACCGCAAAGCTCTCCTAACCTTCCCATATAAAATTGGAGAAGGCTGATTCCAATGCCCTTAATAGATTGTCGTCTAGAGCCAGCGGAATTGCCCGAAACAGATACAGTATTTTAGGTAACATGGTCATTTTCAGGTAATTCCCCCTCCCAATAATAGATAAGTGTAGCCCGTTAACCCTCCTTAATTCATCCCCTATATTTTTTATCAAAGGATCAAAATTAATCCTACAGATCTCGTCCACCTTAACACTTATTCGAACCCCGAGGTACATTGCGGATGTTACTCTCTTGGGATCGTTAAAAACGATGTTATCAGTACATAGTACTATAGTTTTCCCAGCATTCAACGCATACCCCGATAAAAGACCATAATCCTCAGCAATCCTACTAATCTCTACTATTGCCTCGACAGGATTAGGGGTTAACACCGCGATATCATCGGCGTAAGCCAATACTTTTGTCTCAAAACCACCGGTAATTATGGGTTTAATCTTCCGGGTCTGTAGCAACTTAGATACTAGGGGATCAATATATAAAGCAAATAAAATGGGGGAGCAGGGGCAACCCTGTCTAGTCCCCCTAGATATATTAATACTACCAGATTCCCTCCCCATAAGTTGAAGTCGGGCTTTTGGCTGATAGTACATTGCCTTAATAGCCTTTATGATCCGAGGGCCAAAGCCTTTCAGTTCCAATATCTGCCATAAAAACTCCCAAGACACCCGATCAAAGGCTTTTTCGGCATCCAGGAGGATCATAGCCATCTGGTCCCCCCCCCTGGTTATAATATCAAAAAGAGAGATGACCCTACGGGTATGATCCGTTGTTCCCTTACCTGGGATAAACCTGTGTTGCCATGGGGATACCAGATGCTCTATGACCCCTCCTAGCCGATTAGCCAAAATTTTAGAATAAATTTTGGTGTCGGAGTTGATCAAAGAGATCGGCCGATAGGAAGAAGGATTATCCAATGGCTTCCCTTTCTTGGGAAAAATTATAATGGCAGTCTCTTTCCAAGATTCGGGGGAGGTCCCATTATACTGTACACCCCTAAAAAGATCCAAGAGCATGAGTATTATACCTGGTCCCAGAATTTTATACACCTCAAGAGGTATCCGGTCAGGGCCTGCCGCCTTCCCTGTAGCCATTCCTGAAAGTGCGAGTTGCACTTCTTCAAGTGTAATTTCTGCCTCTAACTCCTCACTAGTATGCCTATTCAGCCTCTCTCCAATGTTAATATCGGCAAGCATCTCTGCCATGCCTTGAGATACCTCTTCTCTGCTTTTATTACCGTCATCTTGATACAGGACCTGATAGTAATTTTGGAAACCTCTGATTATGTCCTCTGGATAAGTATAGGCTTGCCCCCCTATCCTAATCATAGATATAGCACTAAAAGATATCTTCTGCCTAGTACAAAGCGCTAGCCTCCTTCCGACTTGTTCCCCTGTTTCGTAAACACTGTTTCGATGAGATTGATACTCCTCAGCAGATTTCTGCGTTAACCAGTTGGTTAGCTCTGCTTTCAGTGCGATTATTTGCCACTGAATTTGAACTCCCTCCTGTCCCTGTGCTATCAGTGAAATATGCTCTTCTTCGGCCCTAGCTAGATCCCACATCAATTGTTGATTCTTTTTTTCTTGCTGCTTCCTTGCCCCAATAACAAAAGAGATGGTTTCACCTCGGAAGGCGGCCTTAAAAGAATCCCATACGGCCCCCCTGCTAGCACTGAACCTATTTGTATCAAAAAATTCTTGTGCCCACTTCCTCATATATTCAACATACGCACTATTTACAAGAAGTTTCCTATCAAAGGTCCATTTACTCCGTAATCTCTTAAAACCAGCAATATCAAGTTCTAGTATCAGAGGGTTATGGTCAGAAATTATTTTAGGAAGTTTTAAAATCCCGGCTTGCCCTACAAGATCTTTTGTACAAAAAAAATAATCGATCCTAACGTATAATTTGTGTGGACAGGAAAAATACGTGTAACCGGGGTTGGCCGGATTCTTTGTAGCCCATATGTCGACCAGGCCATGGCTAATTTTTAAAGAATTAAATGCCCTATACACCCGAGGCTTCCGACCTGAATACCCCCCAGGCCCTTGGTTCCCAGATCTAACGTCCAAAGAAATGTTAAAGTCCCCGCAGAGAATCAAAGGGGTCGACCAAGTGGCCAGTTCAACTTCCAAAGCCTCAAAAATCTGAGGATCATCCTGATTAGATACATAAATTGCACAAACAGTGCCACCCATGGCTAGTTCAATGATCACCCATCTACCCAGGGCATCCACTAATTTACGTTTGGCCATACCCAAAGAAGATTTTGCTAAGATAGCCACACCACGTATATTAGATGTCTGAGTGGTGCATGCCAACAGATTATACCCTGTGATTCTCATTACTTCCCTTTTCCGCCATGGAATATGTGTCTCCTGTAAGCATATTACGTCAGCGTGGTTAAGTCTGATAAGTTCAACAAATCTTACCCTTTTTACCCGGTCATTCAACCCCGCAATGTTCCATGAGCAAATAGTTATCTTCCCCATCTTACACTGGGCTCAGATTCTCGAATTCCTCCATGGGACCTTCTCAAGCTTTTTCCCCCAATAAGATCTCGCTTCACATTCAGCCATCTATTTATCGCTTTTAATTGTCTCCTTATTTTATTACTGTTTCTGGACATGCTTTTTTCCCCCTTGCTTTTAACCCACCACCTTATCCACCCCCTTCCCCCCCTTCCCCCTCCTAAGCACCCCACTCCCCTCCCGAACAGCCCCACCTCCCCACGTGAGGCATGCAGACTCAGGCATGAGTCTGATTGCGATGGATGTGCTACACAACTGAGCGTGAGAGCCTTAACTGTGGGACCTTCATAAGATGCTGCATCCTACAGCCGACGTTCCCATATTCATAGTGCCTCCGCCAGAATATTTAAAAAAAAAAAAAAAAGGGAGTTAAATGTGTTTAGGGTTTTTTTTTTTTTCCGAGTTTTTTTTTTTTTTTTTTTCCTTCTTCCTCCCCCCCTTTTTATTCTTGATTACTACCCCCTGCGTGCCATCCTGTACCTTCCCACATTATGTAGTTCCTAATACTCATAATAGCGAGCCTGGACCTAGCTGGAGAGCCCGTCCAGGAATTCCTTAGCTTTTATTTCTGACGTAAAGAACTTTGTTTGCCCCTCAAAGATCACCTTGAGACGAGCTGGATTGTTTAAAAAGGCTTGCGCCTTTTTATCCTGAAATGGTTTGATAAGCTGCCGTAACCGCCACCGCCTTTCAACGGTGGAGTGGCAGAAGTCTGGGCGAACAAAATAGGTAATCTCATTGCTAGATCTTTTTGCATCGGGTCTTGCTTTTTCAGAGACGGCTTGGCGCAACAGAAAATTGCCAAAATATACAAGGATGGCTCGGGGGAAGCCCCCCGCCCCAACAGGCTGTCTCCGAACAAAGGGGACCCGATGGGCCCGCTGAATCTCAAGTGCCCAATTCCAATCAGTTAATTCCGGCAAGGAGTCTCGTAACAATTTCACCACAAATAACCGTATATCGTCCCCCTCAACCCCCTCAGGGACCCCAAGAACCCGCAGGTTATTCCTTCGCTGGCGGTTCTCGAACTCCTCCAGCTTCCATCTAACATCCACCAGCTGTGCATCATGGGAGCCCACCAGCGCAAGATTTGAGGCTAGGTCAGATTCTGTGGTGACTATCCTGGACTCAAGGTCAGTTAATCATTCTCCAAATACACTGCAAATTTTTGTCAATTTTCGAACAACCCCTTGCATCTTGCGCATGGCATGGTGGGTCTTGCGACTGTCTTGGCGAGTTTCCTCGCGGTGCATAGAGATGGCCTGAAAGATGGCATCTAAGGTTGGAGAGGTTGTCTCGGATGGATCAGAAACGGATTGGGAAGTAAGCATAGGATTAGACAGTTGGCTCGTAGGGGTATAGTCCCAAGCCAACTCCTTCCCACCCTGCCTTTTTTTTCTTTTTTCTTCTGCACAGTTTTACATTTAGTGCCACCTGCTACCTCCACATCGCTATGTCTTAGATCCATGCTACCGACAGAGAAATCCTCAGACCACTCATCCCCATCAGATACAGAGAAGAAGAAGTCGCTAGGTTCCTTATCGAGCTCAATTTGGCTACCACTGTCGAGGGTCCCACTGGGGTTAATTTCATGTTGGCAAGCTTGAAAATCAGAATCGACATTGACTGGTTGCAGGAGATTAATACCCGTAGTGCCATGATTATCGACTTGTGCCCCAGAGACCCTGCTGTCCGCAGCAGCAAATCCGGTCTTATCCGGGTCCATCTGGACCTCCCCAGCTGCTTGCACAGTTAAAATAGTCATAGTGTTTTCAGAGCCCCCCCGAAGGATTCGGAGTCAGCTGCTGAGGCAAGAGCCCCCCGAGCCTACCTTCCAAGTTTGCCGACCCGTTGATATGACCGTTCTCCACCGCTCTCACCTCGGTCTGATCTCCCCGAGCTGAGTCTCCTAGTTCCTGCAGGGGTGAGTCTCCTACAAGTTCTGTGGTTGCCACGGTGTCGGGGGAAGCCTTGTCCCGAAGCTTCTCCTCGCGACCCGGAACTGGTCTCCCGGGAGGAGCTCTCAGCAGGTCGATCACTGTAGGGCCGGCCGGGCGTCCCCTCTGCGTTGTCCCGCCTCTTCCTCTTCCTGGATCCGGGTCAGTCACTGCACCCCGGCGTCCTCGCCGCGGAGTTAGAGCTGGAGATCCCAAGGTCGGGGCCGGAACATCCGTGGCTGCAGCAGCATCTCCCGACACCGCCATCCCGCCTTGCAACAATCTGACCGCCCTAGTCTTGGCAGCCCCCGCCGCACTCTTGGGACCCATCTCGGCAGGTCCAGCACTCCTGAATGTCTCCACAGAATCAGCCCCAGCGTCCGGAGCCTCCGCCAGGTAGGAACCTACTTGATAAGTTTTGGCACTTCCCGCAATTGTCCTAGCGATGTGTCGCAGAACAGAGAGCCCAATTACTGTTCCCAGCAGTCGTAGGTAATCTCTACCGGTCCGTGGGGGGTAGTGTGAGTCCAGGCTGAAAAACTCGTCCTTCATATCCCCGATTACACTACTGCAGCATTTTTTAAATTCTTCTGGCTCTCAGTGCTCCGTGTGCACATACGGTCTCAAGCGACCGCCATCTTGCCTCTTCCCGCTCAGTTTCAGTGATCTTAGTTGCTCCGATCTTGGTATAAATTCCTTAGAATGTTCTTATATTTTATTTGTGACGAGATGGTTTGTCAGTCACATCGGGCGGAAGAACTGCCCTGTTCTTCCACATTTTCTTCCTTGCCCTCTTTGCTCTGAGATGAGCTAAGGTGCGAAATCTGAAGGCATTAAATAATAACGTGTCTAATAAATGCGGCAGTAGATATAATGTATTTAGCTCCTCCCCCGACGAAATCTCTTTGGGGCAGATTTACAAGAACTGGCGCATCTCTGCATATTAGCAGAGATGCGTCAGTCATTTGCGTCCCGTAAAAAAAACCTTGCGCCACCATGGATGCGTCGCATTTACAATGCGGCGCACCGTGGTGCAAGGATAGACAGATGCGTGACGCATCTTTTGGCGTACAGGCAGCGCATTGCTGGAGTCGTGTCACAAGCACGATGCAACTCCAGCAATGGTCAGGAATGCCTATTCCTAACATGCTGCGTCACTCCTTACGCCTGCTTCAAGCAGGCGTAAGGTTTTGGCGCAGTGGCGTCGTAAAAGTGACTGCGTGAAATCTTGTAGATTTCACTGCCTCACTTTTACGAGGCTTTCTCACGTCGGAACGCCCACCCTGCATGCATTATACCTGACGCAGATATAATGTAGCGCAGGGCTTTACAACGTGACACATCTCCCTAGATGCGTCACGTTGTAAATATGTTGCAACGTGTCGCATTGTTTACGATGCCGCTGTGTCACAGAAGTGACGCAACGGAGGCATAAAGTTGTCGCAAGGGGCTTGTAAATCTGCCCCTTTGTTCCTAGAGAAGTCTTGAGATAGATAAAAAAGTGAAGTATCTCTAATTTTACTTCCTGTGTTTCATGCCCATTTCCCTGACCTGAAGAAAGAGAAATTACTGTTTAGTGCCGCCTGGGGATTAGAAATTGCCACTATTACCTATTTCCATTTCCTTTTATCAATAGTGAGTCCTGGACTAACAGGTTAAGTCTGCATGGAGGTTTCCCCGAGCAGAGTCCATACCTGCACAAGAGCTGAAGTGCTACACAATATTTCTAAACATTTCAGTTGGCACACTGCAGAGTGTACCTTTGTCAGACCATCAAAGATCAGCCTTAAATTTGCAACCAGGCAACCGAGCGTGGTGAACAAGCACTGTCAAAGGCAATAGATCTAGGGGCATATTAGCAAGAAGAGGCGATAATCATCGCTAACCCTGCTTAGCGTGATTTTTTTTATCGCCGGCTATCGCTGGAATATATTGCCACGCTAACGCTGTATTAGCAACGATTAGCGCTATGGCGATGAATATTCCAGCGATAGCGGGGGAAATGGGCCAACATCGCTGAAAAACCAGCGATGTTGCATGGAGAAGGGAGAACACCTTGCTGATACGACCCTGTGGTCGTATCAGCATAATCCACCCCCCATGTTAGGTATGGCTAACACCTGCTAATTGCAGGTGTTAAATAAATAGGCGATGACCCCGGTTAGCGCGACTTTTCACGTCGCTAACTGGGGCCATGGCCACCTTGCTAATAGGCGATAGGCCTGTTAGCGAGTGTTTCCCAGGTTTGTTCGTCGGGAACGCCCACTTTGCATGTCATTAGCGATAAATATCGCTGACATGCAAAGCGGTAAAAAAACGGGCGCTAATGCCCGCAAACTGTCGCTAACTGCTGTTAGAGACAGTTTGCTGATAGGGCGATATAAATAGTGCCGCTAAAGCGGCGATAGTGCCCTTGCTAATATGCCCCCTAGTCTTTAACAGGGGAGTGCAGACGTATTGGCTTTGACAATCTATTTTTATTTAATTATTTATTTTTGCAAGAATCTGGCAGCTGCTAAGTGCTATATGGCCACACTTTACCTTTTATGTGCTCCTGCACACTATGTTGTTCTATTTCTAACATTGTAAATGGTCGTCGACCATGTCGGTAAACTAAAGTAAAACAAAATATATGGCCTCTGGTGCATCGTGACACATGCCAGCTCACAGTGACCATCATGGAATTGTTTAAAAAACATTCCAAGTTGTCCACAACGTTCTTGCATGCTCATGAATCATGCTGCATAGGTGGCCATTTTAGCTTCTTTTTTTTACTTCACCACTGCAACATGGCTGACAACCATTTTAGACCTGTAAAGTAAAAACAAGCATTTGCAATACAATAGGTCTCACATTCACACGAGTTTGAGCTATTGGCATTGTAAATGACAATGCCTTTTATTTATGTTTTGGGTTTTAAAACGTAAATAAAAGACATTGTCATTTACAATACTAACAGCTTAAACTCTCGCAAATGCGAGACCTATTGCATTGCAATAAAGGGCCTTCTCGACTGCTTGTTAGATTGTAAATATCAGAGGAAGAGACCGGCCTGCGACGTCTTCAAAGTAGTGATAAATAGTGCAGTGAAGAAGATGTGTAAGTGTTGTAAATTACACAGACACAAAGTGTGAAGTGAGAGTTACATATGATCCGAGCTATAAATACTAACAAAGTGCTCCAACACCTTTCGCTCTGTGATCACACTGTCGCGGCTCAGGAGAAAGAGTGGGAGGGGGGGCTATTTCCTGCCCTCTCCGTGATTTCAGTGTGCAGTGTGGCATTGCATAATGTCATTGCTGTCTTTGGCCTAATAAAAAACACTCCAGCTGTAGTAGGCCCCTGGCTTTACCTCCTGGTGCAGATCGGGCTATGCTTTATGGCAGGCATGGAGGGAGGGAGGGATGGTTACAGCTGCAGCTCCGGCCTCCTACAGTGCCCCTGCTATTACTAGTGAGCGAGAGGTGCTGAGGTGGTGGTATTGGTATTGGTGGTGGTGGTATTGGTATTGGTGGTGGTGGTAATGGTGGTGGTGGTGGTGATGGTGGTATTGGTGGTGGTGGTATTGGTGGTGGTATTGGTGGTATTGGTGGTGCTGGTATTGGTAGTATTGGTGGTGGTGGTATTGGTGGTATTGGTGGTGGTGGTGGCATTGGTGGTATTTGGTGGTGGTGGTATTGGTGGTGGTGGTATTGGTGGCGGTATTGGTATTGGTGGTGGTGGTAATGGTGGCGGTATTGGTGGTGGTGGTACTGGTATTGTTGGTGGTGGTATTGGTGGTGGTATTGGTGATGATGGTGGTGGTGGTATTGGTGGTGGTATTGGTGATGATGGTGGTGGTGGTATTGGTGGTGGTGGTGGTATTGGGGGTATTGGTGGTGGTGGTGGTATTGGTGGTGGGGGTGGTATTGGTATTAGTGGTGGTATTGGTATCGGTGGTGGTATTGGTAGTGGTATTGGTGGTATTGGCGGTGGTATTGGTATTGGTGGTGGTATTGGTGGTGGTGGTATTGGTGGTGGTATTGGTGATGATGGTGGTGGTGGTATTGGTGGTGGTGGTGGTGGTATTGGTGGTGGTGGTGGTATTGGTGGTGGGGCTGGTATTGGTATTAGTGGTGGTATTGGTATCGGTGGTGGTATTGGTGGTGGTATTGGTGGTATTGGCGGTGGTATCGGTATCGGTGGTGGTATTGGTGGTGGTGGTATTGGTGGTGGTGGTGGTATTGGTGGTGATATTGGTGGGGGTGGTATTGTTGGTGGTGGTATTTGTGGTGGTGGTGGTATTGGTGGTGGTGGTATTGGTGGTGATGGTGGTATTGGTGGTATTGGTGATGGTATTGGTGGTGGTATTGTTGGTGGTGGTGGTATTGGTGGTGGTATTGGTATATATGGTGGTATTGGTGGTGGTGGTATTGGTGGTGGTATTGGTGGTGGTGGTATTGGTATTGGTGGTGGTGGTATTGGCGGTGGTGGTATTGGTGGTGGTATTGGTGGTGGTGGTATTGGTGGTGGTGTATTGGTGGTGGTGATATTGGTGGTGGTGGTGATATTGGTGGTGGTGGTGGTATTGGTGGTGGTATTGGGTGTGGAGGTATTGGTATTGGTGGGGGTATTGGCATTGGTGGTGATATTGGTGGTGGTATTGGTGGTATTTGGTGGTATTGGTGGTGGTGGTATTGGTGGTGGTGGTGGTATTGGTTGTATTGGTGGTGGTGGTGGCATTGGTGGTGGTGGTATTGGTGGTGGTATTGGTGGTGGTGGTGGTATTGGTATTGATGGTGGTATTGGTATTGGTGGTGGTGGTGGTATTGGTGGTGGTATTGGTGGTGGTGGTATTGGTGGTGGTATTGGTGGTGGTATTGGTGGCAGTGGTATTGGTGGTGGGGTATTGGTGGTGGTATTGGTGGTTTTATTGGTGGTGGTATTGGTGGTGGTATTGGTATTGGTGGTGGTATTAGTGCTGGTGGTATTGGTGGTGGTGGTATTGGTGGTGGTGGTATTGGCGGTGGTATTGGTATTGGTGGTGGTGGTATTGGATTAGTGGTGGTGGTATTGGTGGTGGTTGTGGTGGTATTGGTGGTGGTGGTATTGGTGGTGGTGGTGGTATTGGTGGTAGTGGTATTGGTGGTGGTATTGGTGGTGGTGGTATTGGTGGTGGTGGTGGAGTTGGTGGTGGTGGTATTGGTGGTAGTAGTATTGGTGGTGGTGGTATTGGTGGTGATGGTATTGGTGGTGGTGGTATAGGTGGTGGTGGTGGTGGGGGTATTGGTGGTGGTATTGGTGGTGGTACTGATGGTGGTGGTATTGGTGGTGGTATTGGTGGTGGTGGAGGTGGAGGTTGTGGTATTGGTGGTGGTGGTGGTATTGGTGGTGGTGGTATTGGTGGTAGTGGTGGTGGTATTGGTGGTGGTGGTGGTGGTGGTGTTGTTGTTAATAAAACAGGCTTTTGAAACAACCCTGTCAGGTGGCTTTAGTGCAGATGACATGTAGCACAGATGTACTGTTGTCAGCTTCAGCCCATTAGCACACAATTATGTGCTACCTGGAATTCACATGACTTAATGCGCTAATCATTTCTAAATCCATTTTACTGGGGGATGGGGGGGTGAAACAGACACAAAATAATGCCGAGTTAAAGTGATTGAAAGCAGGCGCCCGTGTTACGGGGGCGGCCGTGCTGCTTAAAAAACACAGAAGTGGTTTCAGCTAAAGCAGCGCAAGTCCGGCCTGCAGTAAGAGAAACTCAATAACGTAAATAGTACTTACAGACTAAATAACAGGTCCCGTGTAACAACTGGAGTAAAGGGGCAAGTAGCCATGGGAGGTTACAAATGAAGACAAGGCGGTACTAAGGAGGGACTAACAAGCCTATTAACGAATCTGAAGGCAGCATTTACGAAAGACAATGATACAAGCCAATGAAAAATATTGTCGGAGAGTGGGCGCTGGCTTCTCTCCCATACTCTACTACAGCAGTCTCGCAGAGCGAGCAGCACATGCGCGCTGCCTCTAGGCTCGACCTAATAAAGTACACTGAGAGCACAAAAAAGGAGACCAGGGCTTGGTTTTGTAACCTCGTGAGGAAAAGTATGTAAAAGCAGCTTCGAGTCAATCATTGTTACATGGAACATTTCTTAAATACATCACCTGAACATCTGCTGACTTCGAAACTCTCTTACCGGATTCAAACTCTTACCAAATTAAAAGCAGAAGGCTGGAACTAGCACAGTAAATAACCATGTTGCCAATAACACATGTAAGGATATAATGTTTTTGCAAGATCTGCCCTTCAGGCCCCTTGCACACACTCATAGCAACTCAGGCATACTATGCACCCAGACCAGAACAGCAAAGACCCTCATTCATACTAGCTCACTCAAGTACCTCAATTATGCATTGGCTCATTGTCTCACCATGCACTGGTATCTGTTCACCAATGGCCCTCGCTCACAGCATCACACTTATGCACTCACTCCCTTTAACTAGTCATTCATTCTCAGCTGCTCACCCAAGCACTAAAATCAGCACACATGCATTGACTGATTGTACACCCACCCACACCATGACCCTCGCTCATGCACTCACCTTAACCCACTTATGCACTCACTGTATCTCCAAGCAACCACTCACACTTTCTCGCACTTGATACTCACAAATGCACTGAATAAGACCAGTGCGCTCATGCATTCATTCACTTTCTCAACATGCACATGCACTGAGACAAAATGGTGTTCTATGCTGGCACTGTGAAATGAGTGGCCTGACAACAGAAGTGTGCCAGTACAGTTGTAAGAGTGCACATTCTGTAGAAGAGCTACCTGCAGTTTCCCAGGCTTGACCACAGTGCATATGTATGGTGGCCATGTCAGAATGGTAGCCAGTGCCCAGGGCTGGCATCAGCAGAGATGCATGGCAGAGCAACAAACTGGTGACGGAGCCCTCTGAATGAGAGAGTTGGCGGCAGACTGATGAATGGGGGAACGGCAATAAGCAACTGACAGACAGATGGCATAGGGGGCACTGGTGTGTGCCAAACCATGAAGGGCACTATTTTTTAAGTGTTTACATCTGCGAAAGCAATGGGTTGATAGCAAGGCAGATGGACAACCCTCAATGCCTAAAGTTTGGTAAACCACAGTAACCAAAGGCTGTAAAGGACTGCACATGTAGTGTGTTGTGTTTTCTGGTCTGTGTTGTGTGCTAGAATTATCTCTTGCCAGATAGTTAAAGTGAGACCTAATAATCAGACATCTTCTGCAACAGCCTTCCTGTTCCACAGACTGTGGGTCATAATGTTGTGGTAGATATTTACTGCATTTTCGGAGCCACACGTTGAGATTGAGGGACGTGGCCACCCACTGGATCCCATGACTCATTTAGTAGAGTCGACACACTCCTTTTGTAATGACCTGTACAGATTGGGATTGTTACTCTGTTGTAAGTTCTCACATCACATTGACTCTTAGTCGAAATCTGGAGCAAAAACTTTGCTGCAGTGAGAGCAACCGCAGTTGTTACTTACTAGGTTACTCCCAGATGAGCCTTTGGAATGAGTGCATATCTGTTACTCCTAGCAAGTTTGTTGCAAAAGTCTAAAGAAGTAATTTCTGGTTTGGCAGACAAGCAGTTGAATTGCTTGCGTGGTGTAAGCCATGCCTCTGCCAATACAGCAGTGAACAACTCCACAGTTCCCTGTCGCTGTGGTGGGGAATTTTCTCTCAAAGTGCTCCATTCAAATTCGAAGTAGCACGTTGTGTAAACATGCAGTGCAAGAATGACTCACATTTTTGGTGGCCCTCCCCAGATACATTTGTTTGACAGAAACAAATCCCTAAATTTGACATTTTCCAGTTTGACCCTATAAAATAACACCCTCTGTCATAAAATTGTTTGAAAACCACACAATTCAAGGATTCTGTTACTAAAACATTTCCCAGCATTAACAAAAAACTTGAACACATAATTCAAGATATTCAGCATTAAGCTTTAATGACTTAGGGCCCGATTACGACTTTGCCGGTGTGGCGCCGGGTCCACCCCGCCGCCATACCGCCAAAGCCGTGGACGGGCTGCCCGCCAGATTCGGAGTTTCCTCCTGTCTGGCGGGCTTTTCTTTGACGTTCCCACGGCGGTGCCTCTAAAAACAGGCGCCACAATGGGAACACCAAAACCAGTTCCTGCACAGCATGGACTGAAAAGTCCATGCCGTGCAGGAACTGCTTTGCATGCACACAGGGGGCACATGTTGTGCCCCCCCCTGTGTGCATCCACAGGGCGCCGAGGCACCGGGTGGGTCCTGTAGGGCCCCCTTTGTTTTCTCTCCACCAGGGTTTTCATGGAGGATGAACCGCCATGAAGACCCTGGTGGAGAGGAAATTCCTAATATGCTTGGTGGGACCGCGGCAGTCCCGTCAAGCACATTGATGCTTCTACGCAGCCACAACACCGCCAGGGAACAGCGGTTCCCCTCTGGCACCTGCGGCAGGGCTGTGGCGGTCCAACAGCCCAACTCCAAATAGGGCAATCAGGAGACCGCCGCGCCCCCGCGAGTCTGGTAACTGTGCACCGTCAGACTCGTAATCGGTGCCTAAGTGGACACATAGTACAATTGACCAAGGAAAACGGCTATGCTGTCTTTGACTATAGTATATCAATAATACCATCAATGCACAGTATCTCCTTTTCATTTCTTATTCTTCATCTTTATCAGAGACTAGGGCCACCAGCCAATGGGAATTCTCCTCTATTAAAGGGGAGGAAAGGCAGTGGTGGGAGAATGGTGAGAAGGTGGCAGACATCAGCATAGAGGTAGAAGCTTATCCATGCTGATGTCCCTGGTTTGCCTGTCACGCCTAGAAGCCTACTGTGTGTAAATTATTGTATTACTGAATATCACCCCTCAGAACATTGTTATACAAGAGCATCGAGAGCAGAATAGTGAAGGAAAATATCAAAAGGAAAGTGCATATAGGGAGGTATAGATTTACTATTCCTAGCTCCACATCTACGTACTCTGAAGATATATGTACTGTGTAGATACATATATGTGTAGTTAGGTGTTGAAAACCTAGACTTAAATACCTGTCAATATTTTCGTGGTTTTTTTATATTTTTTTCTCAATATTTTGTCTCATCAATATTCTGGGGTGGTTTGATATGCAGGGTGCACACCTATGGAAACCACACATGACACTTGGGCGTTGGGATTCTCCACAATTGTATATCAATGCAGTGCAGATCCCAAGGATTCCCCCAGGCATTGGGGTCCCACAACACCATGACAATCACTACAATTACCTTCACTGGAATGCACAAGTACACCCCAAATCTATGGGAATCCCAGGGATTCTCTTGCCAGAATTGCACTCATGCCCCTTTAGCCAGCGAGCTCTAGTGCTTCCTGTGGGTTACTAATATGCATTGAATGCGGGGTGACAGAAGCTTCCACTCAAGCGCAGCAAGGTGGGGTGAAGCCTCCGGGCTACCCTGAGCTCTAGGGATTGGGAGAGCAGGGAAATTGCCAGCTCTGGGCTGGCACGCTCCATCAGCACCAGGGCCGGACTGGGAACACAAGCCAGCACAGGCAATTCAGTTGGACTGGCCCCGGGGGAAGGTTCTAGTGAGAAGCACTGCTGCTGGTTTTGTTACATGGGGACGATATAGCAGCACTGCTGGAAAACCAGTCCCCAGTAGCAAAAAGGGCCCCCACCACTCAAAAACCGACCTCCATCCTCCCTTCTGGCCCACCGAGAAAACACCTGATGCCTGCTACGGCCAGTCTGGCCCTGATCAGCACCCTCCTTCGTCTCTGTCAGACCATGTAAAAATCGATCAACAAAGAGTGTCACCCAGGGCTTTAGCGGATGACTGGTGGGATCCGAAGGGATACGACCATCTGATTGGTTGTAACCCACCACCACCTTTTAATTTGTGGTTTGGGGTTCAGTGGCAGTACTTTTGTGGAGGGAGCCTTTAAATCGCATACTGTGCATATTATTGATGAATTTGTATGAATGCAGTCAAAGTCCAGTAATGGGATAGTGGATGTGAGGAATTCACCGTTATGAAATGGACAGCTTTCGACAGAAGTTACCTATCTATCAGAGTTAAGAAAGACACTAAACAATCAGCAGTGCTTAATTTGAACCAGTGGTTGTATATGGGCCCAGGCGGCCCTCATTTTGGAGACTGACGCTTACTTTTCTTGATCAGAATTCAACCCAGATCAAGAGAGAGGAAAAAACATAAAAGAAGAAAAACCTGAGAAAGCGAAAGATGGAAAAACAAAGAAAAGAGGGATGAAAAAGAACCTGCAAGAGTGAAATAAAGGGGCAGAGAGTTTGTGGTAGTGGAAGAAAGAGGCATGAGATGGAATCAAGACTAAGCAGCCTTTGGTATTCGGCCATCCCGACATTTGTCCGCGTATATGCATGCTTCTGAAAAACACTTTGGGACCAGCACAAATTATTTAACAAATTAAGCACTGGACTTGTTGGTTATTCTACCTCAGCACTTACAAGACACATCTATAGGGCAGTTGGGCGCATTGATATATTTCAAGATTGTATAGGTAGCCGTAGTAACCTGAATGGGAAATGCAGGTGGCCCCAAATAGCGTTGCTTACGTACTGAACAGGGATGGGGTGATTCCTCTGATGTACAGGGAAAGCCGTTTCGGCTCGACATGCCCCTGCACTGTACCCTGCGCCTACATGCCGAACATTCACATATTCTGCCCAGGGCGCATTCATTTCATTTGTAACCTGGTTTGACAAGTTGCACTGGAAAGATGCCAGACTAAAACACCCAGAGCTCCACAATGAGCACAGACAGTCCTGTCTTTTATTTTTATCTTGCTTCGGCTTTGCTTTGTTTAAGGTGTGCGAGTGGCTCTTTGCCCAGTGCAACGCGAAAACAAACTTCCCCCTTCGCATTCTTCGCCACCCATGTCCGATGCTCCCGACCTTTTAAGCCACCAACTACTCTGTGGTATATTGGTTTAATTGCAGGTTGTTTTTGTTTACTGTGTTTCAAGTTCGTTTGAGGGAAATTTGTTGGAAATGGAATCAGTGCTTAACAAGTGCCCAAAGCTTCGCTCAGAAGCCCGCAGTCGGCGCTATATAAAATTTGGGGACGCGGCAGTCTTGATTCCACCTGATGCCTCTTTAATCCATCACTAGATACAGCTGCCCTTTTATTGTCACTCTTTCATGTTCTTTTCATTCCTGCTGTCTTTCTTTGTCAGTGTTTTTCCGCCTTTCTCTTCTTCTTTTTTCCCCTCATTTGTGATTTTCTCTCTGATGCCCTGGGTCAAAGTCTGTTGAGGAAAATTAAGTGCCCGTCCCTAAAAATGAGTGGGTGGACCCCATCTGCAGTCACTGGGCTAAATTAAGCACCGGAAGTGGTGCATTTTGGAGCACATTAGGTGGTTAGCAAAGGCAGAAAACTTGAAAATATTTAGAGAATATTTGCAAGGCTTTGGGAGCTCCAGGCCAGCCAGCACGAAAGATATTTTTAAATGAGGCACAAATGGTGCATTTGGTAACAAAGGAGGTGAAGAGGAGAATGCCCCGGTTACTTACCGCTAATCTTCATTACTCCGAGTCCTGGTCTTCCTGGTTTTTTCTTTCTGCCATATAGGAGAGGTATCTCATGCCTAAGGACTGCATCCAGGAAGACAGATGAGGAGCTAATATGTTCTGAACTACCTGCACCAACTTTGGTGAAAGACTACAGCAACTTTGAAAGTAAGCGTACTGCATTTACCAGGATGCAATGGGGTGAACTGTGCTGGGATGAGAGGGGCAGTGTGCTCCCTCCCCCCCTGTGTTCAAAAGGCTCCCTTGAGCCAACGAGCTGACGAGCTCTCCTGGGATGCACCTGTGTGCCTGTGGAGAGGTACTGTGACCTGTGAAGACTTGGGCACCATTTCAGCAACCCCTGATGACTTTCCTCTGCTCCTTACTACTTTTTGCTCTCTACTGATGACGGGCTAATCCCAGAAACACGTGTCTAGAGATAACAGCACTACCTGCACCAACTTTGGTGAAAGACTACAGCAACTTTGAAAGTAAGTGTACTGCATTTACCAGGATGCAATGGGGTGAACTGTGCTGGGATGAGAGGCAGTGTGCTCCCTCTCCCCTATGTTCTGAACTATGTATTCTACTCATTAGCGGCTCCTGGTGGGAGTGCTACCGGGCGGTGACATGGGGCGGGGGAGGGGCAGGGTGGGGGGTAGTAAACACCGGAATATGGATGAATGCAGGTAAGTAGACAATTAAATCAATAAAACAAATTTCGTTGCGCGCGCTGCACCGCCAAATGCGATGCAGCGCGCGCAACGAAATTCGTTTTATTGATTTAATTGTCTACTTACCTGCATTCATTCGTATTCCAGTGTTTACTACCCCCCACCCTGCCCCTCCCCGCCCCACGTCACTGCCCGGTAGCACTCCCACCAGGAGCCGCTACTGTTCCTACTGAGAAAAGCAGAATAAATACCCAGAAGCCCCAGAGTGCTATCACTTGATTTAAAAAAAAAGAGTTCATTATTTCCACATCCAAATCTTCTCTGTTTGTCAGAGTCTAAGCCAGGGGTGTAACACACACCCCTGTAGCCCCTGTGGTGCAGGAGGTTTGGGGGCAACCCTTTCAGAGACCCCCATTTAGCTCAAGGCCAAAGAAGATTTGTGATATATGGGGGACTCAGGGGCCACTCATGCATTCCGCAGAAGAATCACTTCATTTTGCTTCATGCCACTGGTAAAAGCAGCTCTTGAAATGTAAATGTAAAAGTGCAAGTACTCACTATACCAGAATATCTGTTTGTACTCTCCCAAAAAGAGCACAGCACCTCTGCTGAGAAGTCAGTAAGGCATGGCCCTCTTCTCCCTCCCCTGTATTGATATCAGCTCCTGCACTGACTGTAGTGGGGGGCTTTTGATTACCTCCACCTTGTCCCCCTTCTCTAATAACAAGATATTCATCAACACACTTATTCCATCTCTTGTACACCCCTTTTTATTTCCATCTTTCACAAGTGTTTGGTAGGCCTTAGAGTAAGACCATGCTCTTCACTCCCACCACCGCCATCCTCAGTCAGGTTAGTTTGCACATGCACCGTAGTCTGTTTAACATATCATTACTCCCTTACTTAAGTGAAGGCGGGGTGGGGGATTAAGATGAAGGCCTACAGTCCCACTATTGCTACTGTTTGTGGAATGTGGAAGTATTATGGTAGTAGTGCCTAAGACGAGGAGGAAGAAAGGGGGAGGTACCTCATTTTCTGCACTAGCGGCTGCTAGCTGGAACGAATGTATGATGTTACAACGCGTGGTGTTACCACGCGGTAGGTAACAACGCGGTCGTTACAACGACCACGTTGTTACCACCCGTGGCATTACATCGCAAGTTGTTTCAACGACTTGCGCTAGATGGCGCGCTGGACTTAGGAATAGTATAAATTACTATTCCTACTCCAGTTAGCGCAACAGCAGGGAAGGTGTTGGATTTAAAATCCAACACATTCCCTGGTGTTGCACGCCACCTAGCGCAAGTCGTTGAAACGACTTGCGATGTAATGCCACGCGTGGTAACAACGCGGTCGTTGTAACAACAGCGTTGTTATCAACCCGCGTGGTATTGCCAGCGTTGTAAACGCTGTCTCCCAGCTGGAACATGCTTCCCTGTACCTCCGTGCAACTATGGATGCGAGCTCTTTTAAACGTAGCCTGAAAACCTGGCTTTTTAGACCATCCCCTCTTCCTATTGGGAGCAGCGGTTAACGGACATGTAGTGCTGGGACACTCTTGGAGTAGCCGCGCGCTTTATAAGTTCCTTGATTTGATATGGTAAAAGGAGACTGAATTAGTAAGTGGAGGAGTGTCTTGTGTATATAGATATAAATTGTGACAGTGTGCATTATTTAATAGGATATGATACACGGGCACATATGTTTCCTGTTGGGTGGGATGTTGTGAGAGGAGTTGTGAGTCAGTACAGTGGGCGTAAGAGTAAATCTTAAGGTCTTGTAAAAACTTCTGAATTTCAGGTTTTTGTATGTTTTTTTGTGCTGTAGCCACTGTTAAACCTTGGCAACCACAACTCCTCTTTACCTTTAGTATTTTCAGGGAATATGATCATACATATGCACCTGGATACATTTTCACAAGGAGCATTAGAGGTTGTGCCACTTTCTTTCTATCCCAAGCCCTGTTACAGGTGGAAGAGTGAACTGCTGGAGAACTTGCTAGCAACAAAACACTTGAAGTAACATATCCAGGAAACAAAGCAATGAATTACCGGTACTTAGCAAACATTGTGTGCGGGCAGTAAGTTTCTTTAGCTGCTGAAAGAAATATTAGAGTCAACTGTGAGAACAACTAGTATAGCTGGTAAAGGGAGAGATCTGATTTAAATTCCGGGGGACAGTGAGTAAACAAGCAAAGTGCTGTAAAACCTTCACTTTGACTTTAACAATGGAATATGTGTGTAGTGTTTACTGATCAGTAGGTGTGCTCCACCTTCTGCTGCCTGCTGCAGGGCAGCACAATCAGCAGCCGCATCTAGCATCAGTTCGACTCAGAACATCATATTCAGTCCCTCGGAATGGATTAATAAGTGTTACCAGCACAAAGAAACAGCGAGAAATTAAAGAAGGTGGTCGTAAGCAGGAGAGGAAAGCATTTGTGGTGTGTAAAGAACAGAACATTGAAAAATTAAACAGTTAGGAAACGTTAACAATCCCCCCCAAAAATGGATTCGGTAAAATTTATATAACCTCAGAAAATAGGTTAATATACACAGTTCTAAAAGGTAACTACGAAATACAAGGATGTGTGTAAACATGTTTAAAAAGAGCGGACAAGACGTGAATGTCCCTGTCCCTAGAGGTTTCTTGGATGTTATCTTATGTTATAGCCTTATAGCCCGTGGTAGCCGGCTATACCCGCATTATAGTCCCTCTCCAGCGTTAAAGGCCCGAACCGAAGCAGAGGGCCTTTAACAAGGGAGCGGGCCTTTATGGCCGGTATAGTCTGCTACTGGGGGCTATAGGCTTTTACAACATTCTGCCCATTCAGGACAGAATGTCCTAATCATAAAAAACAAAGGCCTTTCTGAGCTCAAGGGGGTTGAAATCCCCGAATCTCTGAAGCGTTTGATTCACAGCTGTTACTGTGATTGTTCAATAGCTAATAGCCACACGCAGGGCCAAAACTGTTAGCTGTTGCTCATTCATAGCAATAGCTGTGAAAGGGGTCTGAAGTCAGCCCCTGGTTCTCCCTGGGCTCGGCTAAACTGCTTTTTCTTGCTCAACCAGGCAGAGAGGTCCAGGGGCTTAGCAGCATTTCCCCTCCCTCTGCCTTCCGTTTTCCCCTGCCCTCTCCATATATTTTGGAGAGGCAGAGGAAAGAGAAAGGCAAAGGCTGTGTATTAGAACATTGAAATGTTGAGAGCAGCAGGCCGATATCAGTTTATATAAACCGCTGCTGCTCCATTGCCATCAATGGAGCTCTCAACATTCTAATGTTCTAACATGTCTTAAATGCTTTCTTTATCAGGGAATGTGAAGGAATAGTGCAACAGCAAAGAATCCAAAATGTGGGGATTAAAACAGAGAAAAACAGCTCCCTGCATGAGATTTCCTAAATTTCGGAATTCCAAGAGGTGTGTGATTGGAGGAGCACAGTGTTCTAGGGAGATTGTAGCGGAGTAGACAGTAGATAATAAAGATAGGAACTGCCTTAGATGTAATGATGAATAGAACAAAGTATCTTGAAATACATTCTAGCTTGCATCAATAGTCAATAAATAGATTTCAGTATTGGGAATGTTTGGCAAAACCTAGACATTAGTGTAATAATGTAGACAGCTTGGCTTGGGATAACCCGGATCACAGAAGATTTGATACGTAGATGTCATTACAATAATCAAGTCTACAGCCAACTGCTGCCATACCTGCAGCACAGCAACCATCGTCAGTGAGAAAAGGAGAGATTGAGAGAGATTTTCCGCATATAAATAATGCCGCCACCACCGGGGCATCTATTTGCAGAGATGAGTCAAGCATAACCCTTAAACCTTTACCAGATTGAAGGGGTTTGGACCTAGAACCAAAGTCAGATGGCCACAAGGAGGACACATAGGTTAAGATTTCCTCTTGGTAACCAGGATCTCTGTTTTACATCTGTTTAATTTTAGCTACTGTTTTCCCAAGACTGTAAACCAAAATGTGTTTTACAGCAGCTGATCAGTTTGAACAGCTGGGTGACAAAAAGTATAGGTGTGTAGTAGTTGACAATGAGAGCGAATAAGAGTCGAAAGTGATCTAACATATGATTCAAACAGACAAAGTGAGAGTGCAGAACCTTGTCTTACACCACAAGTAATTCCTCTGACAGAGGAGAAAAAATGTCAAAGCACCACATTTTGTGATCTCTTACTCCAAGCCCACTATATGCCATTGATACGCTGTTCATTCAAGAGAAGAGAATGGTAGACAATGTTGAACGATACTGTTGGTATCCACAGTCATAGGTCATCAAAGGCTGCTAAGCTAAGTGTTTCAGTGCCTCGATTAAGGCGAAATCAGATTTAAGTGTTGTTCAGCACTGCACCAGGTTGTAAAAATGAACAGAGACCAAGGTACCAAGCCGAAAGACAAAGAAGTGTTCAGAACATGAAGTTGGGGATGTAACACAATGTCTTCGAATAGGTACGAGGGTAGAAGACAAAGATGCGTTTAAAACATCCAGAAGATGTTTTTGTGTGTTGCAAGAAATCTTGAATTGATAGAGCTGTGGGGGAAGGAGGTGAGACTAACCTTGCACTGACCCGACACAGAAGGAGAGTTGGAAGATCTTGAACTTAGTCCAGTAGTCAGGGTGAGTGCTCTTTGTAGAGGATGTAATCATCATGTGAGGATTTCCTTACCGATATCTTTAATTCTGGTTATTTTCATTGTAGTGAGGCCAGTTATTTCTTCACAAAATGGTTGAGGGGCCCTTTTGCTTGCTTTTTGGCCAATAGAATTATTATTAGTATTAATATTAGTGAAACTCATTGATATCCAGTTTATATTGTGATAAACAATGTTAAACTGTGCTGGGATCACAGGTGTACTGGTTAGTGTCCAAGTGCAGCAAATTCTTAAACCAGGATTTTTGCTTAGTAGCAAAACGAGAAGATGATTTTTACGTTGATGTGATCAATCTTTTGGATATTGGAGAGAGAGTGAATCTTAAGTTGAAATGAAACGCAATCAGTAGTCAAAATATTTAGTTGACAAAATTCACTGAGCAAGTTTAGCATTAAAGGAGGATTGCAGTAGGGGTCCGAGAGCATCTGGGGATGTTTTCCTTCATTCTCCTGGAGAGATTAAAAACCAGCAAAGTGTCCTCTGGAGCTGGAAAAAAACATATGGTAAATTCAGTTAAATGGGGTGGATCAACTTGAAGTGGAAATGGAAGCAGAAGAGACTACCTTCTGAAGCAATAAATAAGTCTGGAATATTTGGCATCTTTCATGGGTGGCAGAGTTACACAGTTGAGATAAGGCACATGAGTGGAAGAGATTAAGACAACTTTGAATAGCGGCATCAAAAGAGTATTTAAGTGCAGATTCAATTCTAAAAGGCCAATTGAAATCAGCTGAGTGTTGAGGAAGGAAGTGATAGCGTCAGAAAATAAGAGAACGTATTTTCACGAGGATGCTAAACTAACATAAAGGAAAAGACTGATCGCAAATTTGGCGAAATCCTTACAGTTAGAGCTTCAATTTCATGCAAAGAGGCGACAGAAAGTGCAGAAGTCATGAACTGAGACATCACAACGAAGGCATTCCACTGCGTTTTCCTCCTCTTAAAAAACCTCTGTAGTTCAGTGAACTGGTCTCTGCTAATTTAGTTTCAGATCAATCTTTGAGCCAGGGTCAATGGTAAATAGAATTTCGAGATTTTTTTCCAATGTTAGATTCCGAATTTCAAAAGCAAACTTAGGTATGGAGTGAACATTCAATAGTACCGTTTTTAGCCATTGACTATAATTTCCAGAGGGTGTTGGGGGACCTCAACGATGTCAGGAAAATCAGAAGTTAAAATGTTCAGGGTTGTAATGCATGAAATGGCGAATTAGTTAGCTTGATTAGGTAAAGCTTTCTACTTGTGCGGTCAAATGGAGAGGATCTATAACCACTGGGCTCAGCCAGGCGAGATGGGATTAACTTTGGCACACATTCGCAATACCACATGCACAACTGCACATTGGGTGCCTTTTGCTAGAGGCAGGTGGCCAGAAGGCACACACAGGCGTGTTGCAGCCCCACTTGCTTCTCGAGAGAACCATGGAAACTTAGTGTGACCTTGCTTAGGAATTCTTCCTCCCTCTATGGGGAACTTTGATGGTGGGCTGTCATTAACGTCAATGTCAGAGGAAGAAGAGGAGGAAGAGGCAGAGAATGAAGGAGAAAGGAGCTTTGCTTAGGCCCTGTTTTGGCTTCAGTCTTGGCAGCTCTGCAGCTCAGTGGCCGGCGGCTCAAAAAATTCCAGCTCAGTAATCTTGGAAACTGTAGCCGCTGCCGTCACCACATGCAGTTGCCTTCAGCTTTCAGCCGCCAAAACGTACTGCAAATTTTCTGCCTGCGGGGGTCCGGGCTCAGGTGCTGTGGTCGCGAGCCTCCTCACCCCGGCCATATCAGTCAGCCTAATCAGTTTACCGCTGGTCCAGAGAGATAGAGACTAGGGGTAAGGGGTAATAGAGCAGCTGGTGTGAGCAATTGAGATTTTGAGTTTCTTAATTCAAGCGAGAACCCTGCAGCAGCAGAAGCGGCCCGACTAGGTTCGGGTGTGGCTGGCGTCCGCGGGAGTGATCTCAGCGTCTGCCCTGCCCCACCCTCTTACCCCATCTCCACATCTGACCGCCATTGGCCCCGACCCCCAAACTACAACCGGAGGGGGGCTGTACCAAAGGCTCCTGGGACCTGGACCCTATGCAGTTCCCTGAGCCAAGGGACCCCCAGTAGGCTACTTCTAGTGATTTATCAGGCTGTGCTGACCAAGGAACCTAAAACCCTCTACACTGACCTCCCACCTATTGCCCAAAAGATAGTAGTTGGCCCTCCTTTGGGAAAAGAAGGACTAAAATGGTCAGTATGGTACTAACCTAACATCCACTGTCAGGAAAGTGGGCCCGGTACAAAGGGGGTGAATGAGCACTGCACAGCGGCCTTACTGCGCACCCTTCAGTCCCTCAGGGCAGGGTGGTATGAGGACATGGAGTCCGCTTCTCCGTATGGCCTAAGATAGGGTGCGAAACCTAATGGGAAAAACAGGATAAGTGGAATAAACAGGGAAGACTCATGAAGGGAGGCAAGGCATACCTCCAAAGCCCAGAGACAGTGGAAATGCACCAGGAAGGAGCAGTAGTGCTAAGGACTTCATACATTGAATCCCAAAAGGGGTCTGAGGGCGACAAGAGAATACAAGACTATTTTACACCATTAAGGAAAAACTCCCACCAGAAAGTGAATATCCCAGGAGAACAGCCAAACTGGAGATCTCTTAGTTATAGCGCAATTACCCTGGGCTTAGCATGGGATAGATTGCCTTTCCTGAAGCCAGCCTAAGAGTCAATGCCAGATCTAATGCAGCAAACAGGGCCCTTATCTAAAAAACTACAAACAAGTCAAGCGCAGTGGAACATCGGCTCGCCTACAGGGGGCCACCTATTGTCACCGACTGTTGCCATAAAGGGTTCAACAAAATCTTATGGAAGCAGTCAGGCCCTGGCCACCAGGCTGGACAACAGATAAAGGTGTCTGTGCAAATAACAAATCAGGAATCTCAAGGTTAGCCTAAAAATAACTGGAGAAGATCAGTTGGGAAGACTCACCCACCCATGATGCACTGGAGGAAGTGTTTAACCAGGACAAAGTTCCATCCTTGAAGAGTGCGAACAGACAATCCAACTGCCCAGAGGAAAAATCTGTACACATTCCTCCAAACCTACAACAAGACTCAGGAAAAACACTAAAGGTGGATCCCGCATTTACAGCTAATATATCATCTATCACAGGAGGGGAAGCCCTTTATAATACTCTAATTGCCATAATTAACGCAACATTTTTAGATACAGACAAACTAAATATTCAAATTTCATTTTGCAGACACTGGCTTCTTTCACATAGGCAATAGATAAACTGGACAATTTAAATTAATTAATCAAGAGGGCAGAGGAAGAGGCAGAGGGAGAGGCTGGGATGGAAGTACATGCATGTCAATACATTCACATCCTGGACAAACTCACAAAACTGCAGAGAACCATGTCTACAATAGTAGCTAAAACAGGAATTGGAACAGTTAAAATACAGTAGAAAGTCAATACATGGGCCCCAAGGGAATGAACACAGCTTTACAGTGAAAACTGACCTTTTTTTTGCAGAGTGCCTAGCTGTGGACTTTGAACCCTAGCTCTGCCAGCACCTAGGGAAACCTAGCAAACCCATACATTTTTAAAAACTAGACACCCAGAGGAATCCAGAAGGGGGTGACTTGTGTGGCTATTACCAGGTTCTGTTACCCAGAATACCTTGCAAACCTTAAACTTTGTAAAAAAAATAAATGTTCCCATCATTTCTGTGATGGAAAGTTCTGGAATCTGTGTGGATCCACAAAATTCCACCCACCCACCCAGCATTCTCCAAACCCTCCCGATAAAAATGGTACCTTACTCATGTGGGTGGGCCAAGTGCCCGCGGCAGGGAAGGGCCCAAAACATATTGTGGAGACATCACAATTACCTATCACAAAACAACCTGGTTTTGCAACGGGGGTCACCTGGGTTTTCGCCCCCGGGCTCGGCGGCCATCTAGGGAAACCTACCAAACCCACACATTTTTGAAAACTAGACACTTGGAGTAGTCCAGGGAGGTATGGCTTGCATGGATCCCCTAACGTTTTCCTACCCAGAATCCCCTGCAAACCTCAAATTTAGCAGAAAAAAACACTTTTTTCTCAAATTTCTGTGTGGGAAAGTTGTGGGATCATTGGGCTGACACAAATTTCCTACCACCCAACGTTCCCACAGGTCTCCCGATAAAAATGGTACCTCACTCGTGTGGGTGGCCCAAGTACCCGAGACAGGCAAGGGCCCAAAACCTATTGAGGAGACATCAAAATTACCTGTCACAAAACGACCTGGTTTTCCAAGGGGGGTCACCTGGATTGTGGCCCCGGGCTCGGCGGTCATCTAAGGAAACCTACAAAACCCACACATTTCTGAAAACTAGACACCCAGGGGAATCCAGGGAGGTATGGCTTGCCTGGATCCCCCAACATTTTCCTACCCAGAATCCCCTGCAAACCTCAAATTTAGTTGAAAAAATCACTTTTTTCTCAAATTTCTGTGTGGGAAAGTTGTGGGATCAACAGGCTGACACAAATTTCCTACCACCCAGCGTTCCCCCCTGTCTCCCGATAAAAATGATACCTCACTCGTGTGGGTGCCCCAAGTACCGGCGACAGGCAAGGGCCCAAAATGTATTGAGGAGACTTACAAATTACCTTTCACAAAACAACGTGGTTTTGCAAGGGGGCACCTGAATTTTTGCCCCAGGGCTCGGCAGCCATCTAGGGAAACCTACCAAACCCACACATTTCTGAAAACTAGACACCCGGAGGAGTCCAGGGAGATATGGCTTGCGTGGATTCCCCAACATTTTCCTACCCAGAATCCCCTGCAAACCTCAAATTTAGCTGAAAAAAACACATTTTCCACATATTTTTGCGTGAGATAACCGTGCCGACACAAATGTCCTACCACACAGCGTTCCCCTCAGTCTCCCGAGTAAAATGATACTGAACTTGTGTGGCTGTCCGATACAGAATTGGCTAAAAACGTATTTTTAAAAAAACCTAGCGCTTAGAATTTGCTGTGCTATTCCCTTAATCCCTATGTTTTTGGCTCTTTCAAGTCACAGGCCCTTGTCCCACCCACACAAGTGAGGTATCATTTCACTCGGGAGACTGAGGGGAACGCTGTGTGGTAGGACATTTGTGCCGGCATGGTGATCCCACACAAAAATATGTGGAAAATTTGATTAGTTCAGCTAAATTTGAGGTTTGCAGGGTATTCTGGGCAGGAAAACGTTGGGGCATCCACGCAAGCCATACCTCGCTGGACTCCCCCGGGTGTCTAGTTTTCACAAATGTGTGGGTTTGGTTGGTTTCCCTAGATGGCCGCTGAGCCCGTGGCCAAAAACCCAGGTGACCCCCCTTGCAAAACCAGGTCGTTTTGTGATAAGTAATTTTGATTTCTCCTCAATAGGTTTTGGGCCCTTACCTGTCGCGGGTACTTGGGCCACCCACACAAGTGAGGTATAATTTTTATCAGGAGACCTGGGGGAACGCTGGGTCGTAGGAAATTTGTGTCAGCCCGGTGATCCCACAACTTTCCCACACAGAAATTTGAGAAAAAAGTGATTTTTTTCAGCTAAATTTGAGGTTTGCTGGGGATTCTGGGTAGGAAAACGTTGGGGGGTCCATGCAAGCCATAGCTCCCAAGACTCCCCCGGGTGTCAAGTTTTCAGAAATGTGTGGGATTGGTAGGTTATCTAGATGGCCGCCGAGCTCGGGGCCAAAAACCCAGGTGACCCCCCTTTCAAAACCAGGTCATTTTGCGATAGGTAATTTTGATGTCTCCTCAATACGTGTTGGGCCCTTGCCTGTTGCGGGTACTTGGGCCGCCCACACGAGTGAGGTACCATTTTTATGGGAGACCTGGGGAAATGCTGGGTGGTAGGAAATTTGTGTCAGCCAAGTGATCCCACAACATTCCCACACAGAATTTGAGAAAAAAGTGATTTTCTTCAGCTAAATTTGAGGTTTGCAGGGGATTCTGGGTAGGAAAACGTTGGGTGGTCCACACAAGCCATACCTCTCTGGACTCCCCCGAGTGTCTAGTTTTCAGAAATGTGTGGGTTTGTTAGGTTTCCCTAGATGGCTGCTGAGCCCGGGGCCAAAAACCCAGGTGACCCCCCCTTGCAAAAACAGGTCGTTTTGCGATAGGTAATTTTGATGTCTCCTCAATAAGTTTTGGGCCCTTGCCTGTTTCGAGTACTTGGGCCACCCACACGAAAGAGGTACCATTTTTATTGGGAGACCTGGGGGAACATTGGGTTGTAGGAAATTTGTGTCAGCCTGGTGATCCCACAACTTTCCCTCACAGAATTTGAGAAAAAAGGGATTTTTTCAGCTAAATTTGAGGTTTGCAGGGGATTCTGGGTAGGAAAACGTTGGGTGGTCCACACAAGCCATACCTCCGGGGACTCCCCTGGGTGTCTAGTTTTCAGGAATGTGTGTGTATGGCTGCCGAGTCTGGGGCCAAAAACCCAGGTGACCCCCCCTTGCAAAACCAGGTTGTTTTGTGATAGGTAATTTTGATGTCTCCACAATACGTTTTGGGCCCTTGCCTGTCGTGGGTACTTGGCCCACCCATGCAAGTGAGGGACCATTTTTATCAGGAGACCTGGGGGAACGCTGGGTGGTTGGAAATTTGTGTCAGCCAGGTGATCCCACAACTTTCAGTATACAAAGGAGGGACCACAGGGCTTTTTCCTCTATCAGTGTCGAGGGAGGTCCAGCATATGTGCCCTAATTGAAGTATTAGAAGAAGAAGGTTATGCTGTTCATCAAGAGTGTACGAACAAGGGAAATTGACACCACCCTGAACGTTTGGGTTCAGAGTTGGGAGTCCATTTATTGGATTGTAATGCCCTCACACACCCAATCGGGTGTCATGCTTCATCATCTGGGCTGCTCCTCGTCGGGTCGGCGGTGCAATACCCAACGGGCTCCCTGTAGTAGGGGCACTTTGGCGGAGATCTTTTTCCAATAGCCGTATGGTGAAGTGGGGGTGAGGGGCCAGAACTGTGTAGATGTATGTGTGTGATTTAAAATAAGGTTCGGAGTATCCGTGAAGACAATTTTTAATCAGTGGGTCTCCTACCCTAGTTAAAAATATGAACAATGCGGTGCTTGGCTAAGTATTATATCTTAGGTTTAAGCGTCGCTATTGGTGCAAATGAGGTCAACATGTTTCTCGCTCACTGTAATAGTCTACATGCGATTCATCAGGACCTATATTGTGGAAACTATCTACACTTTTAATTGGCAACGTGGCAACATACTCACATCAACCAGGTAACTACCTAAATCGTGTACCTGTCAGACCTGGTCCTACCCATTGTTGTAAGCTAACCAGGCGGCATCAGTACCCGGTAGGTCAAACTAGAGGAGTTCCTCCCGAGTTTTGTGCTGTTGTCACGTATCGAGTCGACCTACCCACATCTACCGGGTCCGGATACTGGGTAGGAAAACTTTGGGGGATCCATGCAAGCTATACCCCACTGGACTCCCCCGGGTGTCTAGTTTTCAGAAATGTGTGGGTTTGGTAGGTTTCCCTAGATGTCCGCCGAGCCCGGGCCCAAAAACCCAGGTGACCCCCCCTTGCAAAAACAGGGCATTTTGTGATAGGTAATTTTGATGTCTCCACAATACGTTTTGGGCCCTTGCCTGTCACGGATACTTGACCCACCCACACAAGTAAGGTAACATTTTTATCGGGAGACGGGGGGGAACGCTGGGTGGTAGGAAATTTGTGTCAGCCTGGTGATCCCACAACTTTCCCACACAAAAATTTGAGAAAAAAGTGATTTTTTCGGCTAAGTTTGAGGTTTTTAGGGGATTTTGGGTAGAAAAACGTTGGGGGGTCCATGCAAGCGATACCTCCCTGAACTACCCCGGGTGTCTAGTTTTCAGAAATGTGTGTGTTTGGTATGTTTTCCTAGATGGCCGCCGAGTCCGGGGCCAAAAACCCAGGTGACCCCTCTTGCAAAACCAGGTCGTTTTGTGATAGGTAATTTTGATGTCTCCACAATACGTTTTGGCCCCTTCCCTTCCGCAGGCACTTGGCCCACCCACACGAGTGAGGTACCATTTTTATCGGGAGACTTTGGAGAATGCGGGGTGCGTGGAATTTTGTGGATCCACGCAGATTACAGAACAGTTTGAGGTTTGCAAGGGATTCTGGGTAACATAACCTGGTGAGAGCCACACAAGTCACCCCATCCTGGATTTCTCTGGGTGTCTAGTTTTCAAAAATGTATAGGTCTGCTAGGTTTCCCTTGGTGCCGGCAGAGCTAGTGTTCAAAATCTACAGCTAGGCACTTTGAAAAAAAGGATCAGTTTTCACTGTAAAAATGTAGTGTGTTCATGTTGCGTTTTGGCCCGTTTCCTGTTGCGGGCACCAGGCCTACCCACACAAGTGAGGTACCATTTTTATCGGAAGACGTTGGGGGATGTGGGGTGGGTGGAATTTTGTGGATCCACGTAGATTGCAGAACTTTCCATCACAGAAATGTGAGGAAAATGTGAGTTTTTTTGACAAAGTTTGGGGTTTGCAAGGGATTCTGGGTAACAGAACCTAGTGTGAGCCACACAAGTCACCCCATCCTGGATTCCCCTGGGTGTCTAGTTTTCAAAAATGTATAGGTTTGCTAGGTTTCCCTTGGTGCTGGCAGAGCTAGCGTTCAAAATCTACAGCTAGGCACTTTGAAGAAAAAGGATCAGTTTTCACTGTAAAAATGTAGTGTGTCCATGTTGTGTTTTGGCCCGTTTCCTGTCGCGGGCACTAGGCCTACCCACACAAATGAGTTATCATTTTTATCGGAAGACATTGGGGAATGTGGGGTGGGTGGAATTTCGTGGATCCACTCAGATTCCAGAACTTTCTTTCACAGAAATGTGAGGAAAATGTGTTTTTTTTAAACAATTTTTGAGGTTTGCATGGGATTCTGGGTAACAGAACCTGGTGAGAGCCAGACAAGTCCCCCCATCCTGGATTCCCCTATTTGTCTAGTTTTCAAAAATGTATAGGTTTGCTAGGGTTCCCTAGGTGGCGGCAGAGCTAGGGTTCAAAATCTACAGCTAGGCACCTTGCAAAAAAAGGGCCAGTTTTCACTGTAACAATGTGGTGTGTCCACGTTGCGTTTTGGGCCTTTTCCTGTCGCGGGCACTAGGCCTACCCACACAAGTGAGGTACCTTTTTTATCGGAAGACTTTGGGGAATGCGTGGTGGGTAGAATGTTGTGGATCCACACAGATCCCAGAACTTTCCATCACAGAAATGTAAGGAAAATTTGTTTTTTTAGAACTAAGTTTGAGGTTTGCAAGGGATTCTGGGTAACAGAACCTGGGGAGAGGCACACAAGTCACCCCATCCTGGATTCCCCTTGGTGTCTAGTTTTCAAAAATATTGAGGTTTGCTAGGTTTCCCTAGGTGCCGGCTGCGCTAGTGTTGGAATAAAAATTATGTTTCTGTATTGTTTTACGTAAGTTAGCATTCGCGGCGCCATTTTGTGTGTAGGCGCCATTTTAGATTTAGATCGAAACTAATTTTTGCTATTTCCGAGAAACGGCCTTCTCTAGGTAATGTTTCTTCAGAGTTGTGTTCTGCCACACTAATGAATGCACTGTTCTTATTAACGCATACCTTTCTTCTGAGATGTAAGCCTTCTCCCACTTGTCTAGTGGTGGGCACAGGCAGAGTAACCTTGAGAGATAGATATTGTGTGCCCGGCCTCGGAATCGAAACTTACTCCTTTGTAATTTACTATCCAGCTGCATCTCTCTGGAAAATTCCATGGTGGGCGTGTTTTCATTCATTCTGAAATGTACATAATGTATCGTATGCTTGCTGATGTCAGACTCTCTCTGCACACTCTTAGCGACTGGGCAGACAGGGCTCCACTCTGAGCGAACTATTGAATAAACTATTATTGGTTTGTATTCTCTACTGTCTGACAGACTCTTCATTTAGTAGACGGCAGAGAGGTGGTCGTGAGTGACCCGAGTGACCTGAATCGGGCCACTTCCTTCACTAGGGCCCAAAATCCACAGGTAGGCACATTGCGACAAAAAAGTTAGCGCCTAGTGGGCTTTCTGCCACCCAGGGGAGGCTAGAAAGACTGTGGCTATTTCTTTGGGGGGGTGGGGGCATTAGTATGCCTATTCTGGGCAGCCCCCACGTATAAAAAAGCCAGCATAATCGCTGGTGCCTAGTGGGCTCTCTGCTGCCCCCGGGGGGGGGGCAGATTGGGGGCTACTGCCCCCATCTTCCTCCCAGGGGGGGCAGAAAGACTGTAATTTTCCAGGGTGGGAGTGGGGGCATTGGCATTCTCACATTGGGCAGCCCCCACACCTAATTATAATTAGAAAAAAAATCCCTGGTATTTAGTGGGCTTTCTACCCCCCGTGGGTGCAGATTGGGGGCTCTTGCACCCATCTGCCCCCCGGGGGGGGCAGAAAGACTGAATTTACCCAATTTTATATGGGGGGAGCAAAGGCCCTTGCCCAAGGGGCTGCTCTCCCCTCCCTGGTGTCTAGTGGGTGGATCCCTGCTTGGGGATCGCCCTCCTAGGGCGATCTCCCCAAGCAGGGATCCACTAGGGAGGGGTACCATTAGAAAGGGGAGATTATCCCCCTTTCCAATGAAACCTCTCCCATCTTTCTTCGTGCTCAGGGGGCTGAGATGAGTTTCGGTTTCTATGAAATGACGTCAGCGCGATGTGCGCGCTGATCGTCATTTCACAGAAACCAAAGAAACAGCCCCGGGAGCTTGGGAAGCTCTCCCCCAGCTCCCGAGGCTGTTCGGGGGAAAAAGAAATCCCTCTGGTACCTGCACCAGAGGGATTTCAAGTGCCATGTGTGAGGACGGCCGGGAGCCGTCCTGCGCACACGAGCACTGTTGCGCACGACGGCTCCCGGCCGTCGTGCGCATGGAAGGGGTCAAACTTGCTTTTATCAACCAAACAAAAAAAGCTCGAAAAAAACGGGAAACAAGCAAGTTACGAGACAGGCACACAAAGGTTCACAGCTCAAAGCACTCCACCAAGCAGGGGTACTTCACGGGAGCAACAATGATAAGGCAGACCAGTCAGAGAAGCCTACAACATATAACAAGCATTTTCAATGCAATAAGTCTCGCATTTGCAAGAGTTAGAGCTATTGGCATTGTAAATGACAATGTCTTTTACTTAAGTATTTTGGTTTGGAGTGTAGTGGATGTATGTGTTGTGTAGTGGAATAATGTGGGTTGTATTTGAATTGTGTGGAGTGGAATTGTGTGGCGTATAGTGCATTTGTGTAGGGGAATTATGTGGTATGGTGAATAGATGGGGTGAGAGCTGCACAGAATAGATAGAAAGGAATATAGGGCCCAATTCACAGAACTAACTTAAGACAAAATCCTAAACTTTCTATCATTTTGGTATTCACAGAAGGCACTTACTCATTTTGGTATTCACAGAAGGCACTTACTCATTTTGGTATTCACAGAAGGCACTTACTCATCAATGAGTAAGTGCCTTCTGTGAATACCAAAATGAGTAAGTTACTCAAAATGAGTAAGTTACTCAAAATGAGTAGGTTACTCATTTTGGTATTCACAGAAGGCACTTATTCATCAATGAGTAAGTGCCTTCTGTGAATACCAAAATGAGTAAGTTACTCAAAATGAGTAAGTTACTCATTTTGGTATTCACAGAAGGCACTTACTCATTTTGGTATTCACAGAAGGCACTTACTCATTGACGAGTAAGCGCCTTCTGTGAATACCAAAATGAGTAACTTACTCATTTTGAGTAACTTACTCATTTTGGTATTCACAGAGGGCACTTACTCATTTATGAGTAAGTGCCTTCTGTGAATACAAAATGAGTAACTTACTCATTTCGAGTAACTTACTCATTTCGAGTAACTTACTTCATTTTGGTATTCACAGAAGGCACTTACTCATTGATGAGTAAGTGCCTTCTGTGAATACCAAAATGAGTAACTTACTCATTTTGAGTAACTTACTCATTTTGAGTAACTTACTCATTTTGGTATTCACAGAAGGCACTTACTCATTGATGAGTAAGTGCCTTCTGTGAATACCAAAATGAGTAAGTGCCTTCTGTGAATACCAAAATGGTAGTAAGTTTAGGATTTTGTCTTAAGTTAGTTCTGTGAATCGGGCCCACAGAGATAAGATAGGTAGTTTGTGAATGAAGTGGTGAATAAACTTGAGCCAGAAGATATCATCAAATGGAAATGCTACTGCGACGATATCTTGATTTTCTGGGGGGGGGGGGGCACGGAAGAAAGATGTCAAGAATTCCACCTCTGGATCAACACAAAGGACCCCTACCTCAAATTCACCCTCTCTAAATCCAGTGAGGAGATCCCCGTCTTGGATCTCCTCATTTCCCTAAACCAGGGAACATTAGAAACCAGAACATACAAAAAACCAACTGACTGCAATAGTCTTCTCCCTTTCAACAGTCACCACCTGAAAGCACTCCACGAGAATTTACCATATGGAAAATTTATGAGGCTAAGGAGGAATTGCAGTAACACAAGTGATTATGACCTACAAGCGGATGCTCTTAGCCAAAACCTCCTGACCATAAATTACCCTACGAAAATCATTAGAACTGCAAAGAAGAGGGCTCGCAACAACCACCGCGCGGCCCTACTAGAAACAGTTCCGAAACCAAAAGATGAGACCATTACTTGTGTCATGACATACACCCCAGCATTTAACAAGATAAAAAACATCATTTTAAAACACTGGAACATTGTCAATAAAGGCGAACTTCATTTGGACTGCCCCAGATTCGCCTTTAAGAGGACTCAAAATCTTAAGGACCTGCTGGTCCATACTCGACCACAGATAAAGAGGACTACACAACAAACGACACTATGGAATTTACCTGCAGTCAAAAGCCACAACACTTGTGGTAATTGCAGCGCCTGCACCTCCACATGCCATACTAAGGATCTCCAGATAGGCGAATTCTGCTGGACCCAACGAGAACAGACTAACTGTAACACTAAAAACGGTGTCTACCTCATTACATGCCCATGTAACTTACATTATGTGGGGATGACCACCAGACCGGTAAAAACTAGAATCAGTGAGCATAAGAGCAACATCCGCTGCGGCCGCAGCACAACCAAGATGTGCAATCACTACATTGAGAAACGCCACACCATTGATCAACTGACATGGTTTATCTTAGAGGCCAATCCCTGTTGGAATGCCACCACTCTGCTCCAAAAAGAACAATGCGTTCCATTTGCACAAACATATCAATGGTCTAAATGACAAGATACCCTGGATAGAATTACAAAGATAACCCCACTCCCTGTCTCCACTCTTTGGGCATTTTCTCACTCGTAAAGTGACACCCAAATCACCTCTCTCTTTTAACCTAACACTGAGACATTATATCCGCTGTGCCTTGTAGTATCCATGCCAACTCACGCAAAGGATAGGCACCAACACACGTAGCCACATGTCCTTATGTGTCCTTCTTTCATTACAGAGATACTTAGCTCTATTCGACTCCCATTAAACATATCAACCCATGTGAATTTAAACCGCATACAACACTAGAGAGTAGGTTTGTCTACCCACCATGACATTGTGCTATCTCCAACTCCATTTTTTAAATGGCAGACTCCAATATTTACTGCATGTCAACATCAAGAGGAATTGTCATGCATTCCTAAGACCGAGACACTGCCATTATATATTACTATCACCACTGGAAGATGGCAACAATACCCACGAGCTACTGGTCCATCAAACTCGATTCGACCTTCCGAGGGCTACATATCACAACACATCAGTATCCCCCCTTGACTATTGTTTTTGATTGGGTGTTACCCCATAACATAGTCCAATATTGACGACAACGAGTACCACTTGCTAGTTCCACATCTTTTTAAATGTCCGCTTATTCCACCCCAGGATGGCGACTATAGCCACCACTTTGGGTATCACTACACCCGACTTGCTTTGTCAGTGGCCACACACCTCGTGACCACTACATCACTTTCCATGCACCCACAGCCACACCCCTTTCCCCGGCATTTGAAGAACGGAAGGGATCTCACCACTCCACCTTCGAGCAAACGAGAGGTTGGGTAGGTGCGAGATCCTGTGCCTTTCGACACCACTGTGAGTACTACTGTTCCAATCTACTAATGTACACGTGCCATGGGTACACCGGGGCATACAATTGTTACCCTTGTCTCCTATGCAGATTGTGATGGTTAGCACGCTCTCGCTTGACTCATGGAGTAATCTACCTATACAGAATAGGTAAGCAGTTCCTCTATTTTCTCTCTTCTCCCCCTTTCTTTTCCAACTCTTCCCCCCTTTCCTATACCATCCCCCACTCCCCCAGTTATCACATGACTCTATCGTCTTTTGAGTAAAAGGATTTGCCATTAATGGAAACCATAACTACAACGAATATTGTGAACCTAGGATTGATGGGTACATCATGGGATCGCATGGTCACTTAGTACTGTTTACCATCAACCTCCACTTTCCTTAAATTTTCCAACTCCATCAGACTCGGGGTGTTAACGGCAATACGTCCATTACAATTACTCATCACGATTGGACTGATTGCCTCCTATGTTTACGAATGTTCATTTTCTCTCTATCTATTTTGATGTGTTCTTTCTCCATAACTCCATGTGTGGCAATAACTGGCCTGTGGGTTTTGAACCCATAGACACAACCGCGGTCCACTCCCCAGGGACCCTTTCTTTTTGTTGTATATAGTCAAAACACACCACGGATATGACCACCTGTGTTACTGTTTTAATTTTCATTGTTTCTCTCCTTACCGGACTCCCCCTCTCTTCCTTTTTTTGTCATTTTAGATTGGACCAATCCCTGGGTCCTCTCAGTGGCACCACTTCAACTGATGAGGCCACTATACCCACACTATTCTCAAATACCTTTATCATCCCCTCATAGTCCTGAAGAAGTGTGAAGGATCTCCTCCTGAGACCACATTAAAGCGCGCAACATGTTGACCTTATGCATTTCACTTTCATAAATAAGCACCATATCTTTTTAGCTACTGAGGGCCATAACTACCCTTGAGCAGCACCTAACCTATTGTTTTTTTAAATCACGACAGAGGGATCTCCCTCATTAAATTGACTCACCCTAGACACCCTCTAGTCATTTTTTTATTCCACTATTCACTGAGCACTGACCCGCACACACCAGCCTGCTTGATCACCAAAAGATCTTCGAAAAAGTGACTGTTTGGGGGACCCGTAGGGCATTGCAGTGCGGGCCCATCGAGGAGCACCGCCCCATGATGAAGCATGACATCCTTCGGGGTGTGTGAGGGCATCAAGCAAAAGTCTCTCTGACTTTTTCCCGCTTTTCTCTAAAATGACTTCTCTCACACTCTCTTCTCAGGAACAGTGACTCTCCTTAGTGAATCACGTGTTAGTTTGAGGACATATTTAAGCAGAGGCCACTATTGCTGTGTACTGTGGGTGTCTGGTCAGAAGACGATGCACTCTTTGTAACTGAGTAAACAGCTCTGATCTTCGTGTTCAGCTTCACCGTTCATGTAAGTATATGCACATGGACACGCAGCAAGCTATGCTGTTTCTTCTGATCCACGCTTTATGCGGGTGTATAACATTTCTGTGTAAAACAATACATGTATTGAGGATTGGTATAAAGATTTTAATTGCACATGAAATTATAACAGGAAGAAATAGTTGTGAATTTTAGTGTGAAGAGAATGTAATTGTTTGCGACTTGAGATCCTTATCGACAGGTTGAGTGATTCATGGACAATTTAATGACTTAACTGGTTCATGACTTAACTGGTTCAGTCCTCCTCGTGAATCCTAACCTCAGTACAGTACTGAGTAGCCATCCTTCAATGGGCAATTGATGGCCAGATTCATCACAGGGCAATCTATCTTGAAGATGTCAATAGACTTTCCAACAAGTATGGAAACCTGTGAGACAGCCCACCTCTTGATGCTAAACTCATATGAAACTGAGAGCTATCTCTTTACTTAGAAAAATAAAACAATGACGAATGCCATCAGCAAAAAAATAATAATACTGGGAATATAACATTCTATGTATCATCTGCCAGAAAATTAGAGCTAACCATTGATAAACTGAAAAGTACAGTCTCTTGGTGCACTTTTTGAGCCATGAGAGGGTCACAAACAAGTCTGCTTCGCTGAACTTTTTTTGCTGTAAAGAAATTTCACTAGAAGTGAGCAGATGCTCAAAGGGTTGATTGAGGTCTCAAGCAGGTAGTTACCATCTAGCATGCCAGTCCCCCTTCTATACTTTTAGAAGCTGTAGAAGGATCCTTCCGGCAGCTCAATCCAGCCACCTGTCCATGTAAATTACAGAATTAAAGAGCAGAAGAAGAAAGAGCGGAGTAGGTAACTAACCTTTCTTCCATGTATAGAGAATTCTTAGGTGAAAGCACAAAGTGTTCTGGGGGCTTTCTCATGCACCAAGGTGCTACAGGAAAAGTAGCATTTCAGAAGAATACAAACATTAAAATATTTACTCTCCAAGATCAATTTGAAAGAACAAATCTTGAATGTCAGTTATTTTAGTCATAGTGATTAAACATATTCCATTAAGCATTCAAAATAAATGTGATTTGGATCTGCAAACCACTCTCTTTCAAGTTCACTCACTGAAGATTAATCCTTCGACTCACAACACCAAGGAGTTTTACCGGCTTAGCACAGGGGAGAAAAATGTCTTGGTCCATTCACATGAGGACTGAGCAAGACACAGCTTGCTATGCTGCCCTCGTCTATTATATTTCACCCTCCAAAGAGTTCTCCTCTAGGCAGATCAACTGTTCTCAGATAATAAATTCAATCATATTAAACCATTCCAATCACTATCCATTGGCTACCCCTGGAGAAATGCGTAAAGGTCTTAACTAAGGCTTCTAGTTTTCTGTTTTTACTGATTTTTACAGATAAATACAGACAGTAAACAATCTACTTCCTGTCTGTATTTATTTTTAAAAGCGGAAAAATACAGAAAATTGTGCTTCTTGTGAGTGACTCTTTTTTTGTCCTTCATGAATTCTAGACCAACTTCTAAGCAGCTAGACATCAGGGTGATTTAAAAACAGGATTAGATTCCCTTAATTGCAGTCATATGTTAACATATATTTGTATATAATGCCAATATTTACATGTCGGTGTAGTGTTTTGTTATATTTGGCTGCTTAATTTGCTAAAAAGCAACAGGCATCAAAGTATGAATGCATGTTTATGAGTTAAATAAATGTGGAAATATACTATTTTACGACTCCATTTACTAACAAGACATAAAACAAATATGGATGAATACCAATAAAATGGCAAAAAGTAGATATGGATAAAGTTAAAAAACATTAATACCATAAAACCTGGAGCCCTAGTCTAAATCCTACATATCTTCAAATCTTTCTGCCTCTGCCAACCATCACAGCGTAATACCTCAGCAAAGCAAGAGGTACATGCTTTAAGAAGCATGCTGGATACCTCTATGTCCTGCACGACACCAGCCTGTCAACATGGTCACTTTTGCAAAACCTCGAAAACTAATTTCTACACAAACTCAAAGCAGCTGTAACATACATGCATTCTTTCACGCACAACCGATGATTCTCATCGTCTTTCCTGGTTCCCTCCACTAAGATGTATGCATATTACTGCTCTCACTACAGAAGTCAGACAAAGTTAGTCAGAATGTGCGATGAAATACAACCTATCACCCAACTTACACTTTATGATTGTGCACCTATCCGTGCCTATCAAACTCTGTGCACCGCTGCAAAACAATCCCTTCCAATGAATTACCAAACTGAAGAAAGTGGTTTTCCTACACTGACAATGAGCACTCTAGAATTAAGTTTCAGCATCAAATCCTTTGAAATGTACTCTGCTTCAACAAACTAATCTGCAAAATGAAACAGTTAAACAGACCTAAACATGCAATACAGCAACACCATCCAGTAATTAGAGGGATCTCTTCTAAAGCGATGTATCAAGGAATGATCTTCACAAACTAAAGAAGACAATCGGATGCGGATACCCGGATACCTACAAACACTCAATGCTAGGGAACTCAACAACACTGCCCGTTTATTTAGCCTTGAAAGACCATGCACAAATATCATATTTCGTAATTCCCCATTTAGGGTTGATGTCTGTTTTTTATGCAGCTTTAACTCTGCTTTTGTGGATTCACTTGTGCTATACAAGATCAAATTGTTGACTCTACTAGTGGAGCAACTCACTTTGTGTGTATACACCGACAGCCTCACCACCTCAAATTAAGCCCTGTTGATAGGTGCTCCAATAACGTCTATACTGCACGCATCAAATAACCAACAGAAATTGAATTTCCACCTGGCTGCAACAAACGACAAGATAGCACAAAAGCCTTATCTTTCTTCCGAGTTACACCTCGCAGGGCCCTTGGGACGTCCTCAACAAGGGCAACATAGTAAATATATGTAACTCAATCCAGGGCTTAGAGTATATGAAGAGCACGACCTGGAACATGTAGCCTTTATACCACCTAAAAATGGTGAATCAAATGAGAGCACTGAGGTGTGCTTCGGCAATCAAGAAATCGCGCAATCACTCCTGACCAAGGCAAAAGCGCTTGAAAATTGGGGGATCGAGCTGATAAAAATCGAGATTGAAAAATACCCATAATTTTTAAACCTCTAGGGAGAAAAGAAAAGGACGGAAGGGGCTCTCCAACAGACAGCTGGCATGAAAAGGGCTCAGTGCTACTCTATACTAAGGGCGTAAAGCTCGACTTTTAAAGCATTTTAGGCGAGTTGGCCATCGCTATTGCCCCTGGCCATCCAGGCACACAGCACTGCAGGATCCTCAGTCCACAAAACTAGAGGATGAACCGGCCAGTAGATTGCCAACAACAGTTCTGACACAGCCGGAAGAAAAAGGGCTGAATTTCAAGCATCAAATTCGGGAAAAACTCACTAAATTCAGCCAATACAAAGCAACACTGATTTAATGTCTTCAACTACTATGTTAATTTTGCGGACTGTAGCAGGGGCCTGGAAATTTGCCCAGAACCCAAGCTTGGAAAAGTTTTGGTGCAACTTTGACATCATCTGTCTCCAAGAAACCTGTCGCGAAGCTGAGAACCCACTGCCAGGCTATGTGGAATTTACAAATCTAGCAGAGAAGGCAAAGACCAAAGGGCACCCGAAAGGCGGCTTATCAACCTACATAATAACCAGTAAAACTATTTAATGTAAGTAAATTAGATCTAAAGATCAACCACATGCTGGCAAAAATAATTACAAACTGGAACTCGAGGATCACGGGTAACCTCACTCGTAATAGTCAATATTTTCATAAATCCTAACACTCCTGAGAAACAGAATCTAATTACAACCACAGAGAATGAACTTCTAGGATTACGAGCTAACCACGGGAAAATACCATTATTACCGGAGATTGTAATCTAATTTTGGCAAATTATTACAAGAGAAGATCAAGACATGTAGCTGGGGATTCCAATACAGGTATCACAATTTATGAACATTAAAAAAAGCGTGTCGCGGAGGCTCTGGGACTAAGGGCCCTCAATGGCGGAACTCCCTCTGATTCACTGAAGGCAGTGACACGTTAGTCAAGGAATTCCGAGTCGATCTTAGACTACACCTTCACATCTTCCTCTATAGTCCTTGACATTCAGAGCTTTTATACAGAGGTTAGATGTGAAAATGATCATCATCCACCAATCACGAAAATATCAAACAAAAATGGCGCACGGACCGCATGAAAAATCTTGGTTCACAAGATCCAGGCTGCTACTGTTAGCGAATAAGATGGACCTACTTTTCCTTGAAAAATTACGAGAAAGAGAAAGAGAAAGAAAGTTTACTGACTGAGCAATGGGAAGAATCAGATTTGATCTTTAAATGGGAGACTATGCAGGTATCATTGAAAAAACAGCTGGCTCCACAACAAAGGAAGAGCCACGAGCAGGGGATGCAAAGAAAAAAATGGTTCACCCAGGCCTTAAGGCAGCAGAGGCAGCAAATTAACTAAGGAGCTAAAAACATGAAGTCTCAATACATAGCAGACACCTACCCTAAAACTTTCCATGAAATAAACAAAGGTAAGTATGGGAGACCAAGCAAGCCTATATGGACCAGGAGTGGATACGAATCCCGGAGGCTTGTAAGGCAAAGAACAGCAAGATGCTATGGTCAATCATTAACCAACTAGAGCGAGGGCCTTCAGGAGCATTAGGAAACACAGTGTTCGAAAAAAAGTGAGTAGGGCACATCTCCAAATTAAATCACAACCCAAATGGGAACAAAGTTGTGTTGAGTACATCCTGTGGATTTCCATGCCTAAACTTCACCAAACAACAGATCGAAGCAAGAATACAGGCCTGCAGAAGCAGCGGGCTCTGGGCCCTAAGGGCCTGCCCGCAGCAATATTTAAAAACGATTCAGTGGTCTGGAGTAGCCAGCTAGGCAAAAAATACAGCACCTGCCTAACGGAAAACAGGGTCCCAGACTCATGGAAAAGTGGCAGTTCTACATCCCATCTATAAGAAAGGCCCATATCTGAACCCTGATAGTTACCTCATGATTGCACTCTGGGCAACGAAAATCAAATGTAATACCCTTAAACCAGACAGGCTTCCGTCCAGCATCGAGCACCATCTACAACTTGAAAAGTCCTGGCTATGCTGACAGAAAAATACACAAAAAAACAATTATCCTTTTATACCTACTTTGTAAACCTTACTAAAGCATTCAATCTAGTCAACAGAAGCTGCTTCTGGAGAATTGTAGTTGAATGGAACATCCCTCCGAACCTGCTAAGAGGAATCAATCAATTAGCATTTATAGAGTGCAACTAATCCGCCTGGGGGTATCCAGGCACTGAGGTCTCGTAGGTCTCTAGTCGAAGAGCAGGGTCTTGAGTTCCTTCCTGGAGTTCGCCAGAGTGGGTGCTGTTCATAGGTAGAGGTCGTTTCAGGACTTGGCAGCGAGGTAGGAGAATGAACTGCCTCCGTTGTGGCTCCGACAAATGCAGGGTACGTGAGCGAGGGAGGGAGAGCCCAGTTGTCTGGCGGAAGTACAGGCAGTGGTTGATGTATGCTAGACCCTTGTCGTGGAATACTTTGTAGGCGAGGGTCAGCATCTTGAACTGGCATCTTTTCTGGATGGGGGGCCAGTGGAGGTTCTTGAGGTGGGGTGTGATGTGGTTCTGTTTGGGGAGGTTGAGGATATGTCTGGCAGCTATGCTCTGTATGTTCTGAAGTCTCTAGAGGAGCTGGGTGGTGGTGCTGGCGAAGAGCGTGTTTCCGTAGTCTGGCTGGCTGGTGACGAGGTCTTGCGTGACCGTTTTCCTGGTGTTGAAGGGGATCCATCTGAAGATTTTATTTATTTATTTTTATTTTATTTATTTGAGTTTTATATAGCGCTGGCTAGACCCGGAGGTATCAGAGCACTTTACATGAGGTTCCACATTGTTACAAAGTTAACAAATCACAGAAAATGGTAGTGGTGGAATACAGGGCAGCACCTCCGTTATAAAACAGTATCTTTCTAATAGAAACTTAATTTTTTTCCTATAATCACGTACCAGTGTTGGTGCCACTCAAGGTAATAAGATACATCCCGCTACCACAGATGTGACCACATAGAAGTACCGAGGACTCCTATGTTAACTTAGAAAACACGATTTTACCTCGGCACTCTACAAAAATATATACCATTCACATTGAATGGTGTAGCTAGTCTATATGAGTTTCTATGTAGCAATTCACAGGCAAGTAAACCAAATTAGTCAATTTGAGCAAAAAAACATCATTTAATGTGTTGACAATATTTCATTTCTTATTGTGGTGACTTCATATTTCATAATAACATCCAGTATATACAATATGAGGCAATACAGGTGTCATTCATAATTGTCACGAAGATTCTGTTCTTATAATCAGCTTGGGGCCTGATTCACAGAACTAACTTACGTCAAAAACATAAAGTTAGTACTTTTTGGTATTCACAGAATACACTTACTCATTTTGGTATTCACAGAATGAACGTACTCATTTCGGTATTCACAGAAGTTAGTAGTCCTAACTTTAGGACACCTAAATGCCTTCTGTGAATACCGAAAGTCTTAAAGTTAGGATTTTTCTCAGTTTAGGAGTAGTAAAGTTAGGAGTCCTAACTTTACTACTCCTAAACTGAGAAAAATCCTAACTTTAAGACTTTCGGTATTCACAGAAGGCATTTAGGAGTCCTAAAGTTAGGAGTCCTAACTTTACTACTCCTAAACTGAGAAAAATCCTAACTTTAAGACTTTTGGTATTCACAGAAGGCATTTAGGAGTCCTAAAGTTAGGACTACTAACTTCTGTGAATACCGAAATGAGTAAGTTCATTCTGTGAATACCAAAATGAGTAAGTGTATTCTGTGAATACCAAAAAGTACTAACTTTACGTTTTTGACGTAAGTTAGTTCTGTGAATCAGGCCCGTTGTCTTTAATGGAAACAGCCGACACGTGTTTCGTTACGATTAGTAACTTCTTCAAGGCTTTAACAATCCAAACGAAAAGTTCAAATCTCTAGAGGATGTTCCCAAGTACAAAGGAGGCATCCGTATCTTATATGTCAATGTATTAGGGGACAAGTATGTAACAATCCTACTTCATATGTGTAGCTTAGGTTTGCAGAGTGTGCAAAATTCAATTGAAGGTCATATATGTGGCAATCCCACTTCATGTATAAGACGTAGGTATTGCAAAGTGTACGAAATTCCAGGCAATGTCTTGATAATGCTTAGTATGTCATCAAGGGCTATAATAAGCCCTCCTCTTGCTAGCGCGGCGCGCCGTTTTTCTAGCGTGGTGTCCCCCGTCATTGTTACAAAGTTACATCAGTTACAAGTTACATCTGTTGCTAGAAACATTTAAAGAGCATAGAAGACGAGAGAAGTGGAGAGTAGAAGGGTAGGGGGGGTAAGGAAGAAGGGTAGGAGGGAGATAAGGCGGAGAGACGAAGGAAAGTCTGCCCAAAGTCCGGCTGGGTAGGTGACGGCCGAGGGGGAAGTCAACAGCCCATCTCTTCTATAGCTAGCAAGGTAGCTCCACCGGGTACTGGCCAAAATGCTAGGTCTCAACGGTCGGTGGCAAGATCACAGGTTCAGTGTCCTGATGGGTGAGCCGGATGGGGGATATGCTTGAGGTCTAGACGGTGTCCAATTTTTGTCCAAGAGTAGTAGCTCATCGTGGTAAAGGACCACTGTGGCGGCCAGGCAAGAGGTTCTGCCCCTGGTGTTCCATTCGGCCGGTCCCCATTTTTATCTTTCCCCTTTGTATTCTCAGGGGCCTGAAGGGTAATTTGCGACGCTTCTTCAGGTGTCTCCTGGGCTGTCTCAGTAGGATACTCCTCATTGCTGCCTATTAGCCGCCATTTTAGGGTCATGGGTGCAGGAAGAGTACTTATGGTGATTTCGGCAGAGGCCGGGTGGGAGGTTGCCTCACCGCTTTTAGGAGGTTTGTCTGGGCGCATGTGACCATTCAGGTAGATTCTCCAGGGGCCGGGACTTGGAAGGAAGCCCCAGACACACGCGGGCATCTAACGCTATGGAGCCGATGGGGAGGGGCCCGACCGTGTGCTCCGTATGGAATAAAGTTTGCTGCACCCTTTCACTGGCTGAGCTGGGGGGACTTTCACTGGCTGAGCTGGGGGGGCCCTCCCTCCCTCCCTCAACTGATTGTTCCGTGGTGACCCTCGATGGTTCAGAAGGGGAGCTTCACTCATATTGGACCTGAGGGGCTGCGGGCCATGAAAGTCTCAGCAGCTGCGTCCGGCCGGCATCTTTACTAGCTCCGGCACTCACGCCCCGTGGCTCGCTGACTCACCGGGTCCCGGAGCGGGGCCGGCTCAGCCCGCAGGAGGCTCATCAGCTCTCGTTCGTCCAGGGGTCCACAGCTCGCGCCAGCTCACCTCGATCGGCGATTCCGCTATCTTCCCCTCAGCCTTGCAGGTAGACAGCGGGGCACAAGCACTCGCAGCAGCAGTCCGTTTGGGCGGTACTCCTTAGGCCGTGAGGAGCGGGCCGCCATCTTGGTCTGCAGGGTGAGACCCACAGTGTTGGTGGGTGATGGCTTTTCTCACCGGTGCGAGGATTCTCAATTTCCAAATCGCGTCTGCCGGTCGCCGGGACATTCAGATGGCTGTCCCCTTCGTCCGAAGCCTTCACGCCCCGTCGGGGTAATCCGCCAGCTCATCTCCTCAACAGCTGCGGAGGCAGCTCAACCGAGGCATATTGTGTGCCGGGCCCCGGGGATCTCGGCAACCAATAACAGGCTTCCCGGGGCCGTTAGAGCCACCGTTTTCAACCCTGCTGCTGATCTGAGTATTCCGATCACGGAATCATAACTTTTTGTGAGGGTTGGATGCGACGGAGTGCTGCTCTGTGGCGAAGTGCGCGGGGTCAAAACGGAGCATCAGCTCCAGGCGGCCATTTCGGCCGCTGGCTCCTCCTCCTCCCCAGATCTTGCAAAGCATGCGGAGGGTGTGGAAGCAGGCAGAGGAGATTGCTTTAACCTGTCATTTCATTGTGAGTTTGCTGTCCAGGATGATTCCAAGGTTGTGGACATGGTCCTTGGGGGCCGGTGTGGGTCCGTGCTCGAGGGGCCATCAGCTTCTATACTTAGACAACTGGGCCAGAGTCACCCTTGGATATAACAAAGGCTTAACATCTAGAATTCAGATAGATAGAGGTATGAAACAAGGGTGCATGTTCGTCCCAACTCTATTTGATTTATACTTAGCAGATTTGAGCACCCAACTAGATAACAACTAATAACCGCACTATTATACGCAGAACATATTGTGCTTTATTGAATCTTTCTAACATAGGCTTGCAAACTTTGCTAACCCCTTTGCATCAATATTGCTTGACTAACGAGTTGAGCATAAACTTTGAGAAAACAAAGGTAGTCATCTTTGGCAAAAGGAATATCAAGAAGAAGACCTGATACTGCTGGGGAAACCCCGTGGGTAGAAGCGAAAATTCTAAGTACCTAGGTATATGGCTGCAAGAACACTGGGCCCATCGCCTGCACCCTAACACACTGAAAGCGAGGGTAGCATCACAAAATGCAACCAAATTGCAAAGTCCTACTTAGCAGTCGCTGCTAACAGCGATAAAGGCAAAGTTTTTACCAATGTTGACATACGGCCTGGACATCTTTCCCAGAAAATTTGCTTGCTTCTTGAATATGGCATGGAGTAAAGTTTTCCGCCTCATCTTTCATCTCCCGCAAAGCTGCTCACCAGTGCAAATAAGACAGGAATTTGGCCTTCAGGGCTAAGTAATGGGTACAAGAAGGGTCTTTCCTCAAATACGTATCATTACTGAGTCAGGTAAAAACAAATACACTAAGAGCATTGCTGCGGCAAGAAATAGTCTCAAATGTGCCCCCTAATGGAAACATCTGGTTGGGGAAAATATCACCGTCAATTAAACATCTGGAAGCAAAGCAGCTCTGGCATACTAATTTACCTCACCAGTCATACAACTAGTGCTGAACAAACAAAGTAAGTAGATCTCCTGGCATGAAAACAAAGCCAAATTCAGGTTGCGCAATCATGCATGGATAACCATCAACAACTACAAGGCAGTGACTGCCCAAACGTATATGAACACTATTTTAAGAAATCATATAAAAATAAAAGTGCTCCAAGCCAGGATTGGATTTCTACCATCAATCGATGCTCTTCCAAAATGGCATCAGCCAATAAAGAACAAGGAATGAAGGCTTTTTCAATATCCACGGGAATACTTTCTTCATATACTATGCATTTGACCAGTTTTTCTGCCTTGGGGCAAAATCTATCTCGAAACCATCTTTATTTAAATAGCGTTAGATCTTGTTGCCAAGCAATCCTGTTCTGTATGAAAGATTTGACACCACAAACCATGGCCCGTTTCGCATAATTTATTTTAAAAGCGGAGTTACTTATTAACAGACAGACCACTGCTAAAATTTGAGGAAATACAGTGGAGTCAGCATATAGACCGCCTCTATAATTGGTTACCTGCTCTTGGTCCGCGAGGCCTGGACAGCCAAAATCCACAGTTTTCACGCATGCCGTACAATTTGCATAACCTGTCAAAACGCGGACCCTGAGTCTGCAGACGACCACCAGGTCTTTGAAAGCAGTGGCGTAGCTAGCCCTTTGGCCGCCCTGGCGGTCCCTGCGTTTGCTGCCCTGCCGGTGGCCGCATTGAAGAGCGGAGGTTGGAGGGGGGGCATTATTCCTCCGGTTGCCGCCCCTCGACGGCCGCATTGAAGAGGGGGGGCTGTTGATTGCCGCTCGAGATGGCAGATAAGTGCGGGAAGAGGCCCAACACACGTGCCACCCGCCCCCCCCCCACCCCCCCACCCCCTTGCTATGCCACTGTTTGAATGTGTATAAAGTCCTTCCTCGTTTCAGAGCTGCTTAATCAAACAGAAAAGTGGAAGTATGCAGTTTTGAATATCTTAGCTGCTTTCTACCCAGGATAAAACCAGCAACCAGCAACCTGCAGCCATTTCATTTCAAATTTACGCATCACATGATATATTCTCGATCATTTTGTTGGGCCAGAACTTTGATAATGCCAGATGAACCGCACTTTAGCAACTTGCCATGCCAATGAACAACGATGAAATACTGTTTAGCGTGTGCCACAATGAAGGTATGATTTCAGAACGCATGTTCAATCCTTCCTGTGCTCGGATTGGTGTCGAGAAGGCGTTGCACATCTTTTTGTTGCACACCGCCCTAATCAGAAGTATGGCACTTCAGCATTCACCCTTTTATCAGATCTGGACTCGGACAATTATTGATCAACCATATTTTTGCTTTTTATTGTCCTTTAATTAACGTGGTTGCTTGGCAATTTAGATCCTTGTGTTTTTAGGCCACCACGACGATTTTAATTTATTTTCATTTTATCTTTTTTTTACTGTTTCTTCCTTCTTGATGCAAGTGGTTATGTTTCTTCTTCATTGTCCTATTGCAATGGTTTTTATTAATCATGCAAATAAAGTTTATTATTATTTAAGATGGTGGGCCGGTGATTTGCAAATGCCCAATCAGAATTTATGCCACCCTTACGCTTAGGGACCGCTAATGGCTGGCTACTTGGACTTAGGGCCACGGCCTAAGATTGCCAGTGCATCTGTGTACCCAGCCACCTTTGAGATGCCAATCTGGCCCTGCAAACCTTCCCTGTATTTTGCCATTTCCAGTTGTTACAGATGTTCATGCGATGATTGGAGTGATGCCACTTGAATTCACAGTTGGCAGCTAGTTTGATATTTGCCCTTGGCAGAGTATTGCATGGAGCCCGTTGAGAGACGAGAAGTGATCATTAACAATCTCTGGGGATCTGTGCAGTCCATCTGAGGTCAGAATGAGTTGAAAGATTACCCTGGCCCTAATTCTTTTATGGCACTCTATCTGGAGAAGGGAATATGTTAAACTTACACATCAATTTTATTGAAGACTGCCTTTCTCTGGAACAAGTACACAGGATCCCTTGGATCATGTACGTCAAAATCGGTCTAATTTCTTTAGGTCTAGTGCACATCTTTGAAACGCCAAGTAAATGTCTAACCATCACTAAAAGGAGATTAAAACCCGATTTCTAAATCTAAAGGCAAAAGAAAGATATAAAATTAACAGCTCAAAATATATGGTATGATCCTATTTAGAGGGACCAATTATCAACGAAGAGATAACCTCATACTTACTGTCCGTGACAAACCAACGTCATAGATTTATACTACTTAGGTTTCGTTTAAACCTTATCCCTTGTATGACGGCCTATCCAGCCTTGCCCATGTGATGGTGTGCCTACGCAATCTAACTTGCATATCTTCTTTTTCTGTAAGTTTTATTCGGAGCTTCGTAAAAGATTTATATTGCCAATTATGCGTAAATTCAATTTTAGGCAATGTCGCCCAGGGATGTACTTTTTACAGCTGTTGTTTGATCACTTTGTTTGTTACTGTGTTGCGTCTTTTTTATGTCTTTCTCTAAAGACTAGGAGATCACAAAATAACCTGAAATAAATTACAAGTTTAAATTATTTGTAAATATTTTTTTTTAAATAGGACATTTTAATAGTATATTTTGTATAATGATGAATGTTTCTTATTTGTACATTTGAACTTTTATGATCTTTTTGAACAAGGATTGAATAAAGTGATTTGACTGACTGACTGAGTTGAAAGTCCAGTCCCCAAGATGGAGAACCAGGGGATGTGGACTTCAATGCCAGCAAGGTGCTGTCTTGCTACTCCTCCCTTCCAGTACAGGAAGTTGCACCTTTCCCAGGAAGCAAGGCATGTTTGGCTGTCTGGTTGGTCCAAAGTCTGGTAGAGAGGTATGTATTCGTATTGGAGTGTATCAGGTATTGGCAATTAAAAAAAAAAGCAGTAAAAGAAAAACAGTGTGAACTCAATTATAGTGTGCAGATTGTCCGAGCCTCCAATCCCGGCAAGCAAGTGCAGAGTACGTCTTGCTTTCACTCGTGTGTCTTATCTTGCCGCTTCACTAGCCTATTGCCATTCACCAAATTATGCAAAATGGAGCTTGTAGCAGACACCGCGCAAGTCTAGAAAAAGCATTGATAATTTCAATGATTATCCTTTTATAGAGAATATGACCACTAAACAGGCACTCGACAAAACACCCCAAAAAATAAATAGTACTTTTATTATCACAGTTAATTAGCACTGTAAATGTTGGACTTTATTAGAATCAAAATCATTGGTACTCATTTTATCAGCTAGTATATATAATTGTTACCAGTGCTTTAAATGGGCCGGTACTCACCGGTACTGAGTACCGGCACTTCTGAATTTTCTGGCCGTCAGTACTGGCACTTTTCTTAGGTGAGGTAGAGTACCGGTACCCTCCTGGAGAGCACAGCAGGCTCAGGCTACTTATCTCCTCCAGCTCAGGGCAGATGCCGCCCTGCTTCCGAGGAGCTTGCAAGTCACTGAGCCCCTCAGTGGCCTTTTGCACAAACGCTGCTGGAGATTCCAGCAGCTCTCACTTGAATGTCTCCAGACTGCAGGGGGTTGAGAGGGCTTGCCTTGCGTCATGCTGTGATCAGCAGGACAGGGTCTAGACAGACTGTTGATCAGGTGTGCAATGGCTATTAGGCTTAAAGTGCTTAAGGCCCCTCCACCCCCTTCCTCCAACAGGCGTGTGAAATGGGCTGGGGCTGCCAGTCAGTAATCCTGTCCCATTTAAGGAACTGTACTGGCCGTACTAAAGTGAGCGGCAGCGACAGACAATCCTCTACCTTCCCCAAAGCCGATTTTTTTCTCCATCTTTTTGTTCAGCACAGAGGCTGCTTTCCTTTGTGTGCCCCTCTGTTGAAGCAGGAAACGAAGATGTAAAGTGGATCAATGATCTTTACTAAACGCATTTCTCATGCGTTTTGATATGTGCTGTAACTGGTACAGAGGTCATTATGTATCATCATATCTTGCCCTTAGCCCCGCCCCTAGCCCCGCCCATTTTCCACACCTCTAACTCATTTTAATGAGTACCTGCACTTATTTCTTTCCATTTAAAGCACTGATTGTTACTCATTTTATCATCTAGTATAGTATATAGAAACGGAATTTGCTACTACAACATTTGAACCCGTGACGTTATAGGGGCCCACATATTTCCATATCCGGAACATTAATCCGCGGAGCCATCTTAATGACTATATCTGCCGCCCAGGTTTATCAACTGCTAAGATAGCTCATTGGTTTAGGGCACTGATAGAGATCTATGCATATCTGGCTAGTGGCATCATTCAATCGAGTGGAGTCGAACGGTACATGGCGTGGAACGGCGCATGGAGTGACATATTGCATTGAGTACAACGCTGCCTAGGGTGAACGTTAAAAAAACCGGTTTCAGAATGCTGCTTTGAGTGCGTTGTTACAAAGAGGAATGTTACATGACGAGAAATTTTTATCTTTTTGGAATAGCTTTCTTGATTGAAGGGAGAGAAGGAGACAATCTGCCACCTGTTCTTTTGTGCACATACATTGCATCTCGCGCCAATGAGTTCAAGTTTGGGTTGAAGCAGAGGTCTGAGGGAGCTTGGAGTGTGTCTGAATAGGATCAGGCACTCCAGGGAGGGTGTCCCTAACAATACCTTTGGAGCTGAATAGTGTCAAAGTACCATAGAGTCCAAACCTAGCGAGTATTGGCAAAGCCAACGAAAGTAGGACTGGCTGGTTTTAGGTATCTGTAATCTATGTTATAAAGGCATTTATTGTTGTAGGAAATCCGACTTTTCGCCTTTTGCTGGACCCTATACTTTTGCTGGCTTTACAACTCTGTGCACTTTACCTCTGCTAACCAGTAGTTAGTTCCTCTGCCCCCTTTAAACATGGTTGATTTGGCATACTTAACTTGCTGTAAGTCACTGGTATATGGTACAAAGTGTACCCAGGGCCCATAGGTTAAATGCCACCAGTGGACTGCAGCACCTTTTGTGCCATCCCCTCTGACAGTGCGAAACATGGCTTCAGGCCTGACTTCATCCTCAAGTCTATATTTCCTTGCGAACGAGGAGACCAGAGAGTGAAGCATTGTATTGTCTGTCAGATGACTTATCTGGACATTAATGGTGAACTCTGATTTGGATAATGCCAGAAGTGTTCCTATTCTTTTTCACGAGGATTGCATTTTTTGTTGTGCATTAATGTTTAGGAGGGAGCCACCCCTCTTGGTCCTGCCTCCTTTTGTTCCTCCCTCCCCTCCCAAGTTGTGTGGGTCAAGTGTAAGGTGTACTTTGCACAGCGGATCAGCTCCAGGGACTATTAAGGGCAACTATATTATATTCTGATGCAGTGACCCAGATTATACTACATCACATTGATTCCCATACCCAGGTGACACACACACACATGCCACACATTTTTACAACATAACAGAACCCAACAAATTGGCATTTGATAATGACTCCTTGGAAGCCATTCTCGCTTCTCCCTCAATTTTGAGGGACATTAATATACCACAGACATTATCTCAGCTTGGTGACTGGTACTCATTAACTACCTTAAAAAGAAACTAGATTAAAATGGCCCTGCATGGTGCCATTCTTACCAAATACCTACGAGCAAAAGCAGCACCTAGGGGCATCATTGTTGAAGATGAACCAAGGATCTTTCTGGATGACTTAACCTTTTGGAAAGACTGGTTCTATAGAGCATGGAAATACACAAGAGAATGGTTGGTTCTGATAATTAAAACCACAAAACGTCTTTAGGACGCAATGCTTAATAGAATCCAGATCAGTGAGAATAAATTAAGGACCATTGTCAATATCACAGCCTATAAAAAGTGCCTAAAAGAAATTAACATCACCTAATTTAAAGATTTTATTACATAATGTAAGATTACTAAACTACAGAAGGACATATGTAGATTCAGCCATGAATCCATATACCCATTGTAAGAAAGCGAGTTATTGGTTGACAGAGGGGAAGCCCCACTTAGGCAACAACCACAGTCTTTGTCAGTTAAACCACTAATGTCACTAAATTAACCTGTGCTTAACCCTCTGGTAGCTTGGCACAAAAGCAGTCAGGCTTAAATTAGAGGCAATGTATAAAGTATTTATGCAGCACACAAACAGTAATAAAGTGAAAACACAACAAGAAAAATCCCAAACCAAAAAAATAGAGCACATTTCATTAAACAAAATGATACCAGAATGACAAAATTCCAATCAGTAGAACCATCATATTTGATTTGAAAAATGTAAGTGAAAAAAGCATCTAAAAGCACAAAGCGCCACTCGCAGTCATCTGGTCGCACTAAACCGAGGGTAAGTCACATGTTCTAAGTCCAGTGCAAAGAGTTCAGTATGTGGTGGAGGAGGTCGCAAGGAGCAGGTAGAGCATCGCACATGGTCATCGCGGTAGCACAAAGAGCAGGCCAGGCGCCCGGGCTGTCATTCTGTAGTGCTAAGAGCGGGTCGGGAGTCACGGACAGTCATTGCTGAAGCTTTGCATTGATGGTCACCAGGGTTGTAGCTTCAGGGGGTGGTGTTTGGGGTGTGACACCCCCAAATAAATGCCTTCTTGGCTTGATAGTTGGCTATGGGGGCCCTGAGTTTGGTCTGCTATGTCTGTTGTTTTTTCATCGTCCTAATTTCACTAAAACGATTTAACTTGTTCATTTGTTGGCTCAAGAACGTAAATATTTACAATGACAGGTTTTATCAAAAGGTACTAAATTTGCACATACAGAAGTTCTACTTGAATGAAGGCAAAGGTACTACTTTTTGGAATTCACAAACATTGGCAATAGTAGGCTTGGAAAGCTGTGCCTGTCTCAGATTTCTAGGCATACTACTGGCAGTCAAATGTCCAAAAGGTGATGGGACGAATGCTTGCCAATACTCTAATCACTGGTAAACGCTCAAGGTAGCATTCTAAGCCATACTTTTTTGCCCACTGTACCTCTCTAAACAGAGGGCTGATTTAGGGTTTGGGAGATGGTGTAGAGGCAGACAGGGTGGCAGAACGGTTTTTCACCCTAACTTTAACATGCCTGGCAAATTTAGAGATGTACGCCAGCTCCGGACATCTCTACACACTGGAGAAACCGTTCTCATGGTGGTTCCTGCCAATGTAAGAAAAGTTTAACGGACGGCCCCATCAACCATGGCGGCTGGACATTAAACTTTCCAAAAGTTTTTTATTTTTCAAAAACAAACACTCAAAGCGGGAGTTTGTTTTTGAAAAGTAAATAAAGTAGTGACTCCCACACCAAGAGAGTATTCTATCGTAGTGTGGTGGTCAGTCTTCTTTTTTACTGCCCCTCACCACCAGGATATTCTGTTGATGACGGACAGTAAAAAAAGCAATTCAACCATCCACTCTAAATAGAGCGGACAGTCAGGTATCTTACCTACGACAATGCCTACTCCGTCGGGTCATTGTGGAAGTTTTACATTGATGGAGTGAATTTTACTCCATCAGCGTAAAGCTTGCAGCCCACAAAACTCAAAAAGAGGTGGGCATATTTTGATTTGGAGAACAGGGTACTCCTTTGCTGTTCCAATAGAGTGTCTGTCCACCAAACTCTAAATTAGCCCCAGAGGCCCACCTAATGTAGATCAGTACTTACCCTGCTCCTCACTGGAACAATCCATACTGAGCCTTGGTCATCTCACCCATTAACCATGCTGTCCACTGCTTTTTTAGTTGTAAAATTTGAGCTTCACACCCCCCAAACCTCACTTACTGAGCTACGCCTCTGATGGTCACCGTGGGATATTGTTGCTGTTAGTGTGAAGAGCGACTCTCACATTGCCGGTTTTTGCTGGCGTTCGTAGTCGACATGAACAGGAGATCTCACCGGAGCTTTGCTGCAGAGTCTTGGCTCGAACATGCCTGTTCGCAGTCGTGGCAGCCCAAACTACAGGATTTTCAACTTTTCTAGTGGAGGAGTACAATCTGATGCCAGGACCCGGGAAGACACCTCTTGGGGATCGTGGACTCATTCCAGCAGGGGGCAGCAGGTCTCAGGGTGGTCCATTTGCAGGTCCAGTTGCAGCAGGTCAGCTGGACAGTTACAGAGAGGTCTCTGAACCTTCATGTGTCCCTGTAGCTCACCAGCAGATCAGCCAACTGACCCTTGGAGTCACTCTGATTAGCCTGGGATGAAGGCAAGCAGGACCAGTCTTCCATCTCAGACAGCAAGGCAGTCATTCAAGCTTCAGGGCAGTCCTCTGGCAGAAGAGCAGTCCATCCTCTGTACCTTCCACAGGTCAAGGAGTGTTCTGAAGTGTAGCTGTGGAGGCCCAATGTTTATAACTGGTGCCAGCCTTTGTTTGTATGTGGGGTTCTCTGTCCTAACCCTCCACATCTGGTTTTGGAAAGTTCTTCCTTGTCCAGGCTCCAAACTGTCTTGGGCTGACAAAAGGCAGGACAGGCTTGGTGTCAGATTTCTTTATGTGTGAAGGAGGAAAAGCCCTTGAAGCGCAAGTGGGGCTGGGTGCAGCCCCTCCCCAGTCATCCTGTCAAGAAGGTCCATCCTGTCCACACCTAAGCCCCCTTTGTGTTACTGTCTGGAAGAAATACACAAACCCCAACAGCAAAGCTGTTCACAGTCATGTGATCCAGGACATTGGCAGAAGGCGCAAATGGTTGGGACACGGATATGCCAACTTTATAAAAGTGACATTTTCAGAATTCTAACTTAAAATCCAACTTTACTATTAAAGAGGATTTTAAATTGCAATTCATTTGAGTGTGAACAGTATATTTCTACCTGCTTCGAATCCAAACTTAATGCTTATTAAATGTAATAAGGTAACCCAGTGTTAGTCAATGGGAGAGATAGGCCTTTCAACAGTGGAAAATGACTTTAAGAGTTTTTCACTGCCTGGATATGTAAAATTTAAGCATACATGTCCTTCTTTCTAAATGCAATGTATCCTACCCTATGAGCTTTACGCCCAACCTTACGAGTGACTTATAAGTATTAAAAAGAAAGGTTTAGGCCTGGCAAAAGGTTTGTTTTGCCAGGTCAAAATGGCAGTTTAAAACAGCACTACAGTACAGTGGCAGTCTTGAGACTTGTTTTAAAAGGCTACTTTACTGGGTAGCACAATGACTGCTGCAGGCACACTAGTAGGATTTAATTTACAGGCCCTGGGTACATGTAGTACCATTGAATAGGGACGTACAAGTAAATTAAATGTGACAATTAGGTGTAGGCCAATTCTACCACATTTAAAGGCAAGAGCACAATCACTTTAGCACTGGTTAGCAGTGGTAACGTGCACAGAGTCCTAAAGCCAAGAAAAACAAATTCAGCAAAACAGGAGAGGTGAATGCAAAAGGTTTGGGGGAATACCACATCAAGGATGTCAGGTCCAACACCCATATGCTACTGATGAGTATTATACCAACAAAAACTTCCAGGCATACTGAAAAAACAGTGAGAAGGAAGCCAACACCACATAACTGGACTCTTAGTTCAGATGAACATAGTAGTAGTAGTGATGAGAGCAAAAGAGGGGGTTATCAACCTTATCCCCACCAAAAATGCCCCAACCATCCTTTCGCTTTGGATTCTCGCCCAATCCTTACCAGTATCCCATTTCCAGGATCCCCTTTCAGTCTCACAGACTTCCTTTTTTAGGCAGGGCCAGAGGATGGGCAAGAACAAGACAAAAAAACAAGAGACAACAATCCCATGGTCTAATGGTCAGACCAACTCAGATGGTGACCAGGAGCAAGGGTAAAGACAATTAGGCCGGAACGAGCAAGAGCTCAACTTAGCAGGCAATTTGAGTAATCACTTGCTTGACACTATGCATACACAAGTCTTGGAGAATGCTTCTGGTTTTGTTGCCACCCCTAAAGTAGACATGTTCAACCTTAGATGTGAACTGGCCCAATTTTTCCGAAAGATTATAATCAAAGTATTTTTAAAGACAATTCTTCTTCTGCATTGAGGCCTGTTAACATGGGCCTTAGACCCAAACGTATGTTTCAACTGCCAACGCAGGCGTTACTGGGTGAGATCACCACTTTCAAATGAGCTGTCATCATGGAGGTGGAGGGCAAAGGCCTTGACAAGATTACATTTTTCCAAAATCTCTTCTATTCAAAACAGGCATCTCTCAAGTCCTTCCGGGATAATATATACTTAGTCATTAAACTCACTGATAAGGGCGGGTCATTGTGGTCACGAACTGGAGTGTGTATATTGATGACTCCCTGTGGTTATTATTCAACACAGTCAGCTATAAAATTCTATATGAAGATGTGCACTAACATTCAGATCATGGTGGAGGATGACCTTACACGATGCTGTATAGCTAAGAATGAAGGTGACTTTTCAGTGGCAAAGGACCCCCGCACTCCCTGGTTCTACACCCTCCCCAAAATGCACAAATCCCATTTTCCACCCATAATATGTCCCATTGTGTCTGCTCTCAATTCCATCCAAGAACTCCTGGTTGTTAAAATGCTATGCTATCTTATAATATGTCTTCTTCAGGACACTATCATTAATACTTACCTTGACCTCTCCATTACCTTGGATGTTAAAGCCCTTTACAAAATCATCCCCCTACTTGGCACTATTGAGGTCATAGAGAATATTCTTGGGGATGCAGATTGGGAATTCATGAGAACAATTGAATTTGTGATTGTGTAAGACTGGCCCAGACAGTAAAGTTTTTCAAATATAACAGCAACCTTTACCATCACATACCAGGGACATCGACAAGCAGTATGTTTACACCCTGTCTGGCATGTCTGTCCATCAATTTGAAACTGATTACTTCTACTCCAAGGACAACTCCTACAAGAGTCACATCAAATTGTGACGTTGTTACATCAAAAATGTCTTTATCATGAGGGAGGGTGACAACACAACAGCAGAATCCTTCATCAGCTATGCCAACACCAAAGATCCATATTTAAAATCTAACAATCAGTAAGGAGGAGAGCTCCTTTTTGGATCTATCAATCAAATTAAAAAATGATCATTTTAAAACCTGCATCTTCAACATGCCTACTGATAAGAACAATTTACTTCTTTTTACAGCCATCATCCCTGTGGGCTGAGAGAAAACAACCCCTTCGGGCAATTTTTAACAATTCGCCATAAATGCACAGACTTCAATACTTTGGCATTTAGCCGTACTAACTTAAGGGACGTAATTATCCAAATAGGAAAATCAAAAAGGCCAGAAAGCGAGCTAGAAATAATAACAGGGATTTCCTTCTTGAGCCAAAACTAAAACAAGATCTAGACAGACATACGTGTGTCACAACATTTTCCCCAGTTTCTAATGCTATCAAGAAGATTATCTCCAAACACTGGAGGATCCTGAACAGCTGAACAGTGCAAGCACTCACTGGGAGAAACCAATGTGTTCCTTTGAATGCAGTGACCATATAGGTAACGCTCTAGTGCACTTCTAACTTTCTAACAAGAGAACTGGCCCCATTCATATGCTATGGCGTAACCCTGCAGTGGTCAGCCACTACCCATGAGGTAAATACTGTGTGCTTTTACATGCACCACCAAAGAGGTTGACATAGGTCCTTACATAGAGACCTGTGCTGTTATTTACTAACTGCAACTCTGAGAATGTCATTTACCTCATCACATGTCCATGAGGTCTCCAATACGTGGTTATGGTAACACACAAAATATGAATCAGAATCAACGAGCACAGCAGCACCATCAGGTGCCAGAGGAGTGCAACCAAAATGTCTTCACTTTACTTAGATCACAAACACTGTGAAAATGACCTTAAATGTGTGTTTTGGTCAATATCAACAGTAATTTGCCAAATAGCAGCCAGAAACTATTGATTAAAGAATAGAGATGGATATACTGTCTCCGTACCCATGAAATGGCACTCAATAATGAGATCCTGTGGCAACAGGTTGGATAATTGGGACATTATTCCATGTGTGCTCTCTTCTGAGCTACCACAAACACCATTCCACCTCCTTTCCAATGAGCCCTTATATTATGACATCACCCGCTTTCCACATCAAATCCTCCAGTGAAGGGCTTCCATAGGTCACATATATATGCATACTTGTATTTTTCAAGACATTTTTGTAATTCCATATAAAATTTGATCAGCACTTTTAATATACAAGTTTTCTCTGCCATGTAAGCTTATGTGAGCAAAGTGTTTTCAAAGACAATGAACTTTACGTATGCAATTGGAGCCATCCCTGTGACTGAGTAAGTGTGCTGGCCCGCATTGCATTTGCTAATATGCACATTGTTTTAAAACCTGCTTCCATTGAACTAGTTAGACTAAGGCACCTGAAATCAAGGATTTGTAAGTGAAAAGTTCACAGTGGGACATTTTCAGTAATGTCACATACTATAATTGTCATTTGACAAGTTTGCCACAGCTGCCTGGAGTGTCCAACAATTGAGGAAAGCATTTCTCTCCCATCAGCAAACCACTGAGAAACATTTGGAACATGCATTGTTGGTTAGGTTGTCAGTCTAATAGCTTATCAATCGATCAGTAAAAGGACAATGGTAGCGTCATTGGACAGATCTAAGGGTAGACGGGAAGTATGGGGTGTCACAATAAGGTGCATATATGATAACACCAAACTGTTCTGTTTGATCTTCTTGTGCTCTAGTAATTAACTATCTGCCTTCCTCACCAAGTTTAGACATCATGACGTTACGTTCTGATCTTTTTAGAGATTAAAGCAATCCCTCTGCTTTACTTGTTCTTAACTTGCAAAAAAGGTACCACTTCCGCCGAATGCGTCATTATGGATATCGGGTTCTTTTTGGTGCACTTAATTCCTGTAATAGCAGTCTACATCTCTTTAGTTTGACTCTGTAATATCAAATGTTCCCCTTAGTAAATGAATCTGTTTGCAATAAAATAATTGTCTCGTGCTTCCTCCTGGAGATAATCAAACCTGGGCCATCAGAGAATATCAGCTTATGTGCAAGATATCTGGGTGATTCCAGGATCACCACTCTATTCATAATGTAGGCTAGTTGTTAAATGCTGCAAGCCTCTATTGGGAACTACTGCAGAGAAAGCAGAAAAGGTGAAATGCAGTCATAGCGTCTGGCTCTCGTGGCCAACCCGGCTGCTGCATGGAGGGTTGTGTGAGAGAAGCTAGATGCAGTTTGGGAATACTTATGAGAAAGGAGTTAAAATGATCGAGCAGGAGTAGCTAAATAACTAGCTTAAAACCTGGTTCCGGAATTAAATGTTTGATTCAATGGAGGAGTTTGAGATAGAGTCTGGCTTCATTTGCCATTCCATTGATATATACATACAGGTTGAGATTACAGTCCAGAGAAATACCAAAGGCCCGATTCAGAAAGGTAAGTGTCCTACTTTTTGGTAGTCACAAAGGTAAGTAACTACTAGTAACTGTACTACTAGTAAACTTATTTGTAGTAAATTAACTAGTAGTAAAGTTTCTACTAGTAAAAGTGCTAGTTGTAAAGTTACTAGTAGTAACTTGCATTTGTGAATACCAAAAAGTAGTAATCTTAGGCTTAAGTTTAAGTCTCCTTTGTGAATCGGGCCCCAAGGGATTGAACAACCTCCACTATTGAAGGGTTGCCATTTAACATTGTGAGTAGTCATATTTGTATCGAAATATTGGAGTTTGATGGGGAACGTAGTAGGAACTCAGTTTTGTGTGGGCTAAGTTTTAGATGGTTTCAAGCACTTTGGCAACATATTCCATGTGTTTGGGGATGAAAGTTTAAAATACGTGCCATCCACTTAGAAAGTGTAAAAAATGTTAGCATGGCTGAGAGGAGGGGCTAGTGGTAACATGTACAGATTAAAGAGAGGGGAAAAGAGCTATGAGGTACTCTTTGGCGAACCTTGGTTAAATCGGATAGGCAGTTTGCTATTTTGATGAACTGACATTAGTTGTCAATGTATGCAGCAGCAATCAAACTGACAACTGTGACAATAAACCACATTCTCTTGTTTAGGATTTCAAGGAGAGGTGTTAGACCTGGTACCATTGGCGTGGGTCTCCCTTCCATTTTTTCGCTATGCCTCCTCTGTTGTTGACATGTTTTTGCTGGTTTAGATGCTTTGGGCACTTTGCCACTGCTAATCAGTGCCAAAGTGCAAGCGCTCCCTATGATAAATTGATGTATGGATTAGTGACTCCATGTTTGGCCTATTTGATTCACTGTCAGACCCTAGTACAGTGCACTGTTTGTGTCCAGGGCCTGTGAATCAAATGCTGCTGGTGGTCTTGCAGCACTGTTTGTGCCACCCACAGGAGCAGCTTGTAAAGTGTGTCTCAGGCCTGCCATTGCAGAGCCTGTGTGCAGTCTGGTACTGCCATGTCGACTTGGTAAGTGCACCCAATTACCAGTACCCAAACCTTCCCTTTTCTGCATGTTAGTCACCCCTAAAGTAGGCCTGCGGGCAGGGTGCATTGTATGTAAGAGGTAGGACATGCCCTGGTGTGTGTGGCATGTCCTGATAGTGAATTACAGCCAATTTCGTTTTTCACTATTGCAAGGCTACCTGTCCCCATAGGCCAGAATGGGCAGTTTGATTATAACATCTTATAATCCTAACTGACCCAGGGAACATGGTAGAAAAACGAATTTAGTATGCCTGAACTCAGAATGATAAAATACATCTTTTAGTGAAGTTGGTTTTAACATTCTGTGTTTGAAAATACCACTTTTAGAAAGTAGGTATTTTCTTGCCTAACCATCCAGCCTGCCTCTGCTAGCTTGTGTATTGTATGTCTGGGTTTGTGAGTGACAGGGGCTGGGGGACTCCAGGAGACAGGGTGAGTCAGCACTAGGCTGAATAGACCTATCTGCATGAGGAGTGGTGGAGGAGTAGCACCTGGGCCTGAATAGGGCTGTGCCTGCCTTCCACAATGCTGGCTCCACCTCCTGTGCGGTGTCTGATGACCCTGGCCCATACTGACAAAGGAAGAAGTTGTGCACTGGCAGAATGCACCCAGAACTGGTTTGGACTAGGTACAGGACCCTCTGCCTTCAGAGGACAAAGGATTTATGAGTATAAATATGGGGCCCAGACCCTAAGACTTTAGATCACTTCTGGGAAACAATAAGAACCTTTGCTGAGGAGAGGAACCAGAGAAACTGAAGGAGGAGACTATCCCTATGCTGTGTGCTGTTTGAGGGATTGGCCTGCAGTGGTTGCCTGATTGCCAAAGAAAGGAGAAAGGAACTTTGTGCCTACTTTCATCATCTTGCAGAAAATCTCCAAGGGCTTGAAGATTGAGCTTGCCTCCTGCTGAAGTCTCAGGGATACAAGACTTCACCAACCAGCTCCCCTGAATTCCCTTGCTGGGAATTTGAAGTGCCTGCAGTTGTGTTGGGCCTTCTGAGAGACTGCGTGTCGCTGGGAGCTGGAAGCGCGACTCACGAAGAAGAAGCGTGTCGCCGCCACAGCAGTTGTCGTCGCATCGCCGAGAAAGCGTGCCGCCGCTGCCGCTGTCGCCATCGCATCACCGAAGCGCCTCGCATCACCGGAGAAGAGTGTCCCCGTCGCAGCAGACGCCGTCGCATCACTGGAGAAGCGTGTCGCAGGGCCTGTCATGACTCAGAAGATTCACCGAGTCGCCGCACGGCCGTCGGGTGTGCACGCATCGCCCCCTTCATTGTCGCATCAAGAGGAAGACGCCACTTTGTTTCACTGCACCGGGTCGTCATCGCATCGAGGCGCTGCTGGTCGCATCGCCACAGAAGCGCAGTAAGAAACCGACGCATCACCTCCCCACGCGGTGAAGAACCGACGCATCACCTCCTCTCTGGTAAGGAACCGACACATCACCGTCCCCTACGCAGCAGTAGGGAACCGACGCATCACCTCCCCCGAAGCAAGGAACCGACGCATTACTGTTCTTGCGTGTAAGGAACCGACGCATCACCTTCCCTGCAACTCTTTTGTTTGTATCGCGTTACGCATCCAAAGGTACATTGAACGTAGAGTGTCGCATTTACAACCTGCATTGAACTGAACTATTTTCTACCATTTTGACAGTCATATTTCCATTGTATTGTGGATTTTTGTCGTTCTGGTCTTGTGTTAAGTCTATATAAAGAGTACTTATTTTTATATACAAGTACTTATTTTTATATACAACTTGTGTGGTGTCCATCTGTAGTGTTGTCACTGTATTTCTGTATGTGTTCACAAATGCTTTACACACTGCCTCTGAGATAAGCCTGCCTGCTCGTGCCAAGCTACCAAGGGGGTGAGCAGGGGTTATTTTAGGAGTGTAGGCCCTTACCCTGACTAGAAGCAAGGGTCCCTATTTGGACAAAGGTGCCTACCTCTGCCAACTAGAGACCCCCAGTTCTAACAAGAGGTGATTGAAGGCCACTGATACATCAAAGTGAACTAAGAGGAAGGAATCCTCCTTATCTGGCATGTGTAGATGATTATCAACACATTTTAGATATCTGTCTCGGTGCTACAGTATGACCTGAAACCTGATTGGAGATCATCTAGCAAATCATTTTTCTCAATGAAGTTTTTAAGTATTCATATCCGCGAGGGCAGCTAGAGAGCCTGCACGCAAGAGAGCCGCACTCCGTGAGGGTATGCTGGCCGGAGGCTGTTCATCCAACATTTATCCTAATTAACTGATGGCATCGGGGTCTGCCCGGCGGGGGCTGCATGCAAGAGCCACGGCTGTGACATGCCAGACGAGAGATTTGCTCCAAAAGTGGACGGCTGGCAATAATTAGGCTGAACATAATTGCGGCCTGAACTGGGCCGCGCTGTGAGCAACAGGCCCCCAAGCGACTGCCGAGGCGGAGGAGCAAGCATGCTTTCTCGACCGCTTGCATCTGCAGGTGTAAGCTGAGGACTGGTGCCTGGGTGCCGAGAAGCGGGGAGGACATCCGGTGCAACCACAGGTGGGTGAACTCTGGTGGGCAGGCGGAGCACCAGCCAGAAGGCCGGTTGCGAGGAGGACTGTGACAGCCCTGCCCCCATAACAGGTGCTGCGTGTCCCTGCCTTCTGCTGCCAGGCCAGGCACCAAGGATCAGGGAGAGCGGCCCGTTGCTTTCACCTGGGATGAAGCTCTGGGGGTGAGCCCCCGCATCATGCTAAACATTCGATCTTGCTTCCAAGTAGGCCCATGTGGACAGGCTGCTGGTGGAGAGGGGGAGTGGCCTGGGCAAAGCGCTGCATTATTGCCACCTACTGACAATATCTGGATCCCACTCTGTGCTCTGGGGCGTTAGGGGGCCCAGCGGCCGGCACCGCATTGCACAATATTCGGTAACTGCGGGCCCTGGCAGCTACATGAGACACGTGCGCTTAGTGCTACGCATTGGGGGCCCAAATTAACCATCGGGCCCAGAGACTGCTGCAACAGAACTGGCGAAGGCTCATCTACACCCCAGACTAACCAGTCCTGGTGCAGAATAGCGACTAATGGATTCCTCTGCTACAGCGGGGTGATCTGGTGATGCGGTCTGGCTTGCTCGTGCCCCCGTTGTTGGATATGAAGGGTGTGGCGGGGCCTAGACTTGGGGAGGTTTGAACCCCCACATTGTGAACCATGGTGGCAGTGGCGCTCGAGCTGATCTGGACTGTCAGCTGTCAGCTAAGGATTGCGGCAGTTCACAGGCCTACATAAATATCCCAGTAAGAGGAGAACAGTCTGCTTGTGCCCCCCCACCGCTTCACTTCCTCAGGGGTGAGGCGTGACCTTGTTAGCTACGCTCTCTTCCTGAGGAACGCAAGCTCGTGCCAGCCCACTCCCTGCCATTGTGATCTACTTCTCCATAGCTGCATCAAGATGGGTAAAGCAGACGCTAGGCAGTCGAAGCTCCCTTATGAGCATGGTAGGCAGTCTCACAGCGGATGCGCCTGCTGATGACCACCAACTGAGCCAGGGCGACAAAGAGAACTCAACTCCAGAGACTGACATCCGCACTATGTTCCTAGATCTCAAGCAGAGTTTGACTGCTATTGATACTAAAATAGACCACCTGACGGACTGGTTCAACAGCCTCAAGGAGAAAGTCGACAAACACGACGATCTCTTGGACCAGCTTGAGCGCCGCGCATCAGACATGGACGATGGTCCCTTAGTGGCAGGGGAGAAGCTGCTCTACATGGAAAAAATTGCTCTAGATTATCTGTAACAAGAACAAAGACCCGGAAGCAAGATCCCGGAGGAATAACATATGCATAATAGAGGTTCCGGTATCGACTGCGATGTGACGCATGGAGGACAATGTCGAGACAATGCTCTGAGCACCATATGGTGACTCAATTTCTACCATGCTCATCGTTGAGAGAGTGCATTGCTCGCTGAGTGAGCGCCCTCTTCCGGTGCCCCGCCTCACTCGATAATAGCCCGGCTGCTGAATTACAGAGACAGGGACACGGCTCTCGCCTTGCAAGGGATCATTGTCCACTCCAATACGAAGGAAATGAGATATCTTCCTGATTCTTTGGTTGCTGTGCAGGCTGCTAGAAGAGACTTCCTTACTGGTGAAGCTCTCGCTACAACGGACAGACACTAAATACTCTTTGATATACCTGACCAAGTTGCGTATATACCAGTCAGGGAAGACTCATTACTTTACAGACCCAAAGGCTGATGCCAAGTTCATCAAAGCCATTCCTGAGTCCACAGGGAGATCACCATTGATTTCGAGTGGTGCTGAACCAGGACATGTGAGTAACAATGATTTAGAAGGCTCGTCCTAGACGAGCACCTCGTGCACTTGTGGTACTTGGAGGATGTAGAGGGACCCCGGTAGATCCCTCTGCTAACCTAGAGAACTGCGACGGTCCGTGAAAAGTACTGAACATGTTTGGATATTGACTGGACGTTGTGGCTAATATTTTGCACGTAATGACCCATTCACGTTAGCAGCCATCAGGGGCAAGCTGGGGATAGTATGAGGAAGCAGCCTGGATCTAGACTCACTATCTGGGAAAGGTGGCTACTGCTAGGCGATATGGGGGGGGTACAGAGCTGGTAAGACCTTGGCGAATATGCTACATAAGCCATGGGCAAGTGACTACATAGTTGAACTTGGTGACAACCAACAGCGTGATAATGTGGGAACTGCAGCTGTGCAGAGGGAACTGACTACTTTTTTCTCCACACTTTACACAACTACTCAGACCGTGTTGCCTCCGGACCTCACATCTTATCTTGAGTCAATTCAGCTGCTGTGGCTTGATGAGGGTCACCAGCATTTTTTAGATGAATTGTTTACCCAGGAGGAAATTGTACAGGTCACTAACTCGCTGCCAGGAGACAAGGTCCCTGGACTGGACGGCCTTACGTCTGCATTTTACAAAGAGTACACTATTCTCCTCACCCCACACCTCCTTGTGCTGTATGAGGAAGCCCTTACTACAGGTGCTCTCAAACCTGCCCTGCACAAAGCTGATTGTATTGATACACAAACCAGGCAAGAACACCGCAATTGCGAGTCCAACTGACCTCTATCCATGATTAATGTGGATAATAAAATCCTGGCGAAACTGATCGCTGCAAGATTACTACCGCTCCTGCCCAGTGTCACGCAACCTGACTAGTCGGGCCTTCCACGCAGTGGCGGTGTTCTTGGATGCTACTAAGGCATTCAACTCCCTAGAGTGGCCGTATTTGTTTACAATACTCTCACGTCTGGATATGAGCCCCAAGTTTGTAAGACTCATTCGCCTACTGTACGCCTAGCCTGTTGCCTATTGTGTATTAATGGAAAGATCACCTCTCCCTTTCCTGTGTTGAGGGGCATACGACAAGGGTGTCCATTATCTCCTATATTATTTGCTATCGCTATGGAGCCCCTTGTGGTGCAGCTTAGACTTCACCACTAACATTGCCGTTTAGCGTTTACACCCCGCCGACTCCTGGTGTTTATGTATGCTGACGATGTCACCCTAAATGTAAAACACCTACAAGATAAATTAGACCCATTGTTACGCGAATTTACCAGATTTGGGGGCATATCGGGCATCCACATCAACTGGGCCAAGTCGACTCTCTTTCCCCTAACAGACGTGACTGAAGAATTTTCCTCGGAGTTCCCGCTCTACTGGGCGAGAAAACCGATAAGATACCTGGGTATCAGGCTCAGTAGAAATCAAGATGACTTATGGGGAGCTAACTTTGGGTGCCTAATGACATGGCTGAAAGACAGTGGAGAGCTGGATGAAACTACTGCTGTCCCTGACTGGATGGCTGGCCATTGCTAAGATGTTTGTTCTTCCTAAGTTCCTCTATTTGTTTCTAAATCTGCCTCTCCAACTACCACTGCACTTTTGCAAGTGCGCCCATGTTAACAGTCGCGTGGGCGGGTAAGCAACCTCGTATAAAGTGGGAGCTACTAACACTCCCCTTTGAGTGGGGGGGGCTAGGAGCCTCCGATATGGATCTGTATTATCTCAGCACTCAAGTGAGGTTTGCACACTGCTGGCCTGGCGTGAGATTGCCTGGGTATCCAGCGCTTCTGGCTCGAGGTACTTGATGTGATAGACAACATGACTGGTCACACAGCTGAGCGTTCATCACGGGTTGCGTTGCTGGGATTTGTAAACGATGTCCCCTCGGACATGCGCAAACTGACAACTATACTTCTATTGTTAGCAAAGCGCCAGGTAGCAGTGGATAGGGGTTGGCGCCTGATGCTGCACAGGTGTGGGTGGCTCCACGATGCAACATATTGCCAGGAACAACTTAAGGCACACTGGGAACTGATGCCTGTATGGTCATGCCCCTGGAACATCTGGTGTCTACTGGAAATGTGCCAAAGACACACAATTGATGGACGGAATGCTGAACAAATCAAAGCATTCACCCCCAGTCAAGAGATCTGGGTTAAATCCATCATTCTTTTGCTCACCATGCCACCCCAGTTTAGACCTGGCCATATGCAAATCAGCCTTGACCCTGTGCCTCATGGGAACAGTCCAGCCCGAACTGCCAAGCCAGGTCCTCCCTGGACCGGAAACAAGCATCCTAGGACCGGTTTCGGGCTGGAAACGTGCCTGCATGAACGTGGCACCGCGGAAGAGAGCGGAAATGGGCCAGATCTGTCATCAATGGCTCTGCCCGTTGTATCTCCCTCTGATACTCAGACCCATCAGGAGCCTACTATGGTCGACTTGCTTGTATCTGCTGATATATTTCCCTAAACATGGGGTGGACACACCACCTTGGTTTAGCATACAAGCGCATCCTTTCAGAGTGGCCTACTCTTCCCCCCTTCCATTTCCCTTCCCAATTGTGTAAGAGACAAGTTCTCATATTGGTTGAGCTACTGCATTGTGATGCTCTACAGAGTGACATGTAAAAATAATTTAAAAAAAAAACGTATTCATATTCGATTCTGAAATGTTGTATAAAAAAATCTCCTGGTCAGCAGGATTGTAAAACAAAGTGTGACTACTCTCTACGCATGCTCTTAAAACATGTCATGATGTACATTTGTAAAGGTGTTCTAACTTATTGGGAAGATGTAAAGTAAAGGAAGTCATTCACCTTAAAGTGGAGATGGACCCTACGATAGTTTATTTAGGGACACACTCCACTAAAGTGTCATTACAGCTGCCACATGAAGATACACCATTTATCCACTTATTTATATCCATGGGTAGCAAAACAATGCTCAAATTTGAAAACACAGGCATTATCTCCATTCACACCTAATGGTGTTGGCTTTATTACTTGCAAAGTACTTATAACTTCACGCTTAAATCTTCAGACTTAGGGCATGAACTAGAGTTTGTAGTATCTGCCAAAAAGATAAGGATGCCCTGGCTACCAAATTCATGGCTCCCCCATTCTTCATAGAGTTGACAGAAGCATCAGGTTTTAACTGGGGAGGCGCCATCTAGCCCTGCCAACATGACCCTTTGAAAGACATACTGATGGCTTAAATGGAGTCTGACCAATTTAGGACTTTCTTTCTGACATACATTGTTCAACTTTGGGACCGCCGGGGAGAGCCTGGTGATCCTGAACAGGAACCTAGTGAAATAATCACTACTCGGAATAAAAAAAGCTTTTCAGAGACATTATGTTTTGGTTTTCAGTAACAAACTCCTGCTTTGGTATTTTGTTAATGAACCATGAGCAGGTACATTAAACATGGTATGTACTTAGCAAAGTTGCAGTGGTCGGTGGCTCCTCCGAATGCAGAGATCCTCAGCTACCTGATGGAGATCTCTAAGCATAGCAGGCAGTCCTTTGCAAGGAAGTGTAGGACATCCCTACAATGAACTGGTGGGCCACAGAGAGATACCCACCAAACCTTAAATGAGATCCTTAGTAAATAGAAAGTGTTTACTCTGGGACAAACTGGATTGATACCTACTAAAAACAAGCCGGCCATAATTTGGATTATGTTGTTTGTGTATTATCTCAATCCTTACTCCACTAGGACATCCTCTTATTATTAACCACAGTGTTGCAACAATGCATAATTTCTGGTGTCCTTGCTTGTTAGTTTGTTCTGTTTTCTTTAATAATTTCTTGTACTGCAAACTCAATCAGCCTTTTGCTATAAAACACCTGTACTTTGTGAGTGAGATGATACAATAGGTCATCTAGTGTTGTGTATATCTCAGTTCTTATTTCTTCTTATATATAAAATATTGTTTTGTAACTGTACATATACATTTTTTATTCTACCTCATTGTCCTCTTCGTACTGGATACTCTAGTATTAGGTGGAAACTACCATTTTATGCAGGTGTCCTAAAATAAGGAAACTACTGTACCATTTAATTGGCATATTTATTTTTAACTATCTTTCCACACGGAGAGTAGGAAGTTCCACCTCAAGCATACCCCCCTAAAGAAGCCCACAACACACATTTATTTTTGAGTCAACTGTAAAGAGTCCAGAAATGGTGCAGGTTGCCTAAACATCAAAATTCAAATGCGACCTTCCAAAGAACCATTCCGTTCACTCATATTGGAAGCAAACGTTGCAGGAAATTCTTTAACATAGCCACGGGACACCCCAGGCAAGGAATGGTGGGCTGCATCCTTTTGAGTTCCTCAAAGACTCTGAGGGCTATCTGGAGGTGGGGAACCAGATGAGGCATGCTCCCATGAAGGCCATTCTGCTCCCTAAATGTGGGCTCACCCCAGAGAAATACCTAATAAGGTTCAGGTATAGTCAGGGGTTGCTAAACCATTCTTGGGTGGATTTCTTAGACTACTCCAGCAAGGCACTGAGTGGTTGGGTGAGTGCAGTAAATTAAGTGATTTCAATGGGCTTTATGATCTGATTTTGAGAGCGCACTTGCTCAATCCTTGTTATACAGAGTTGCGGCAACACCTGATTGACGGTAAGCTTACTGAACCCAGTGAGCTTGCAAAGGAGGCGGACCTCTGGGCCAGCACCAAAGTGTCCCAGAAGGTATGTGGGGGGGGGTCCAAAAAGGTGGTCAGAGTCCACAACAGAAGAAAGGGGGGAACAAAAATAAAAATAAAGAGGTGTCCAAAGACTCTCAAACCAGTTCACAGGAGAAGGATACTCAGCCCCGGCCTGACCAGAAATAAATGGCATTATTGATAAAAAGACACAGAAGTCTGTCACTAAGTGCTATAGGTATAGCCAAGTGCCAAGTGCTATAGCACCAAGTGCTTTAGGTATAGGCATGTGAAGGGGAATGTCAAGTGTCCCAACAGGGCACAGCACCCACTGGTGGGCAGACCCAAGGGTTGGTAAGTGTAGCACTTGGGGAGGAGATTGCCTCAGTTAGACTGGGGGTAGAGCAGAGGTTACCCTAGTGTCCCTGGGTGACAAGGAGATGGTGCACAAAGCCCACATGCCTGCTAATACGTCCATGTATCAGCAGTGGGTCACCATCAATGGGCAGAGGGTGGAGGCTCTGAGGGACACATGAGCCAGTTTGACTACTGTTAGGTGTCATCTGGTGTCCTCGGAGCAGGTCATCCCCAATACATTCCACCAAGTTGTTGTAGCATACAACCATGAGAGTCACTACCCAGTGGCTCTGGTTCTCTCTGAGTGGAGGGGATCTCAGGTTCCCTAAAAGCAGCTGTGAGTCCTGCCATGCCTGTAGATTGACTGCTAGGGAATGACCTGGAGCACACTGGAAGGAAGGAAGTGGAGCTCAGGTCCTGCCTGTAGATGTTAGGGTTGCCAGAATGGGTGTGCCTGACTACAAGTTCCATGGCAGCCCAAGAGGGTAGTCAAAGATACTTGGAGCTTTGAAAAATGGCTCATGCAACTACCAAGAAGAGGAAGGGCAAGGGGCGTGGGAAGCCATCGCCTGAAACTCTCATGGCCCATGAGGAGGCTGAGCCTGAAGGTGACACCCCAGAACGTACAGGAGAGGACATTGCAGAGCTGGGGGACTGACCTGAGCTGGCTGGATGGCAAGTTGAGTATGGGACCACCAGGGAGGAGTTCTGAAGAGTGCAGAAAGAGTGACCATCTCTTGAGGGCTTGAGATGACAAGCTGAGGCCCAGGAAGCTGGTGACACTTCTAGAGATCACATTATCTATGGGGAGAATGTCCTCCTATATAGTAAGTTTAAGGTTCCTGAGCCTGCGGCAACTCACGTGTTGGTCGTCCACCAGTGCTACAGAGCCTTCCTACTGGGTCTGGCTCATGATGTACCTCTGGCAGGACATCTGGGGCAGGACATGCCCTTTGCCAGGCTTGTTATCCACTTTTATTGCCCCAGATGAAGACAGCTTCAAATGCATTATGCAGGTTATGTCGCACCAGCCAGGCCAGTTGGAAGTCAGGGAAAAAGCTCAAGGCGCCCCTAGTTTCCTAAGCAGTCATTGGCACCCCTTTGAAAGTAGTGGTATTCAAATGGGCTCCAAACAAATGGTCAGATGTCCTGTCCCCATTATTCCAGTCCTATAGGCTGGCTCCTTAATCCCGGATAGCTGGAGAGAATTGCTGCTAGTCCCCATTAAAAAAAGAAACCCTACATTGCTTGAGAACATAAGGCTGAACGATCTCCTCAAAATTGAGGGAAAATGTTACGCGAGCATCTTAAACAAGGAACTAGAAAAATGCGCTGGAAAAAAGGCTAGTTTCCCTCTTTGAAACAGGATTTGAAAAAGGCTGCCACATAGATGATAGCCTGAAAAATGTTACGCGAGCATCTTAAACAAGGAACTAGAAAAATGGGCTGAAAAAAAAGGCTAGTTACCCTCTTTCAAACAGGATTTGAAAAAGGTTGCCACATAGAGGATAGCCTGTTCTGTCTCATCCCTCTAATAAAATAAACTTTGCAACTGCATTTGATAGTGTATCAACGGGCAAATTATGGGCCAAACAGTACAAATGGGGCATACCATCCCCCTGCTAAATGCTATCATAACATTATACTTGGACACTTAGTTAAAAATAAAGGTGAGCTCTACTTGGTTTACAGCCACAAAAACACAGACCAACAAGAGTGTAAAGCAAAGTTGCATACTTGGCCCCCGCCCATTATTCAATCTGTATTCATAAATGTGAATAGAGTGGCAGCTGGGCTTCGTTTATTCCTCCCAAATAGTGAAACAAAGGGGGACTAGCTTATGGCAGAGCTGTTACCTGCCACGCTTACAATTCAAAGGGGCTTGCTCCAGCACACTCAGAAAGAACTTGACATCAGTCTATTGTCATCCTAGACCTCTTGGAGCCTGGGCAGGGGAGGAAGAAATCTTTCAGAAACATATGTGGGGGGGGGGGGAATCTAAAAGTTTCTCCTGCTTCAAAGGCTGATGCCAGGTATAAATATTGGACCTTCAAACTAATTCTTCAGTAGACTCGGGGACCTGTGTTAGAATTCAGAAGGACTGCCTTGTACACAGAAGACTGCCCTGCTTCTTGAGGCCTGCCTTGTTTCTCAGATGGCTGCCCTGCTACTACCTTAGGACTGTCCTGCTGCCTGAGGCCTGACTTGTTCTTCAGAGGACTGCCTTGTTGCTTGATGCCTTCCTGATGCTTGAAGGGGAGAGGACTTTCTCCTTGGTCCCAGGTAGACCTGAGTGACTCTAAGGGTAAGTTGGCTGACCTCCTGTTCTGAGCTACTGGAACACAACAAGCTCCACAGGCCTCCATGCAACTACCCCACTGACCTGCTGCAACTGGACCTCCCTGGACCTGCACCCAGACCTGCCTGAACGATTCTGGCCTCTTTCAGAGTGAGTCCCCGATTCCCCAAAAGATGCCTCCCCTTGCTCTTGACCCTTGGCTAGAATCAAAGTGCACCTCTTTGGAAGGAAAGGAAATAACCTGAGGTTTTGGACTCTTAGGGACTGCGAACGGACCCGTTTGCACTGAGACTTAACTGCCCGCAATGACTCCCACCCAACTCTTCACGCTACAGCGACTACCAGCAATGACTGGTAGCACAAGTTCTGCACTTCGCACTACAGCAGCGACATCCTCCAGTGCCCACCAATGAGAAGCTCTAGCAGCAACCGACCGTGCGCAATGTCCAACTGGATCTTCGTGCTTCTGCTGTGACTGTCTGCGATGCCAGGCCTACTCTTCACGCTACATTGGTGTCTACTCATGACGCTCTCTCTGCTCCTCATACCCTCCTCCACTGCAAAAGGACTCTTCATGCCGGACTTTGAGAAGGTAACTTTTTTAGCAAGACTAACCTGGTCCGTGTACCCGGCCTGCGCTCCATCTTTCGTAGGGCTTGAACCTCTCCGGTAAAACAGTGCCATTAGGAAATCTGAGACGGATGGTCTCTACGTCAATGTACCACAATTCGAGTCAACTCCAACCTTCAGAGCTGCCAAAAATAGGTTGAACAGCCTCCAGCTACGTGTCAGATTTCCTAATGGAAATCTGTGTTTCTGTACAAGTTGTTTGTAGAGTAGTTGTTGATGTATCAGGTAGAAGAGATATTTCATTATTGGTTATCCCCAGCCAGGGAGTAGATCAAAGTTTCCAATGGGACCTACTCTATAGTAGTAAGAGGAGACAAGCAACTACTCAGGAACCCACGTGGCCTGCTGTGTAGAACTAGCCACATGATGTGGCTTGATGAAATTTATTAACACAAATCTCTTGTTTATGCAACTAGCAAGGGGCAGTAAAAGTACAGTTCTGGTACGTTCAACAGCCAGGACAGGTACACAGTCTCTGTAAGATGGCCCAAAATATTTCTTGTCCACTATTTTCTCCCGGACCAGTTCACCAACCTTGGGGATCTAGACAGAGGTTGCTGGTGCTTCCTTCACTTCGTGGTGGTGCATTTTACTTGGACATTGCTCTGTACGTTCTGGAAGCTGTTCAGTTCCTGTAAAACAGCCAAATGTTCATTGATGTCAAACGGTGTTTCTGCCGCCACTGTGCTGGTACTGTCGAGGTCAGGTACCCACATCTTAACTCCAAACAGGATCTCATAGGGAGTCCGACCACTCAGGGATTTTCTAGGAAGATTGTTGAGGGCTCTCTGGACCCCATATAGGTGATGGACCCAACTGCGACCTGAGCCTAATACCGTTGCTGTTAAAGGCTGATTTAAGCCTCGTTTCTTCCTTTCCACTATCGTGTTTCCCTCGGGATGGCAGGAGGAGGAGTACCGCAAGGTTACACCCAATCTTCCCATGGTGTCTTTGTGAACCTTGGAGGCGAACGCCGGACCCTGGTACGAATGGAATGTGCCAACTGCATATGTCCTGATAAAGACTTGCAGATCCTTTATACTAGTTCAGGCGCCAGCCGATTGCTGTGGCCAGACCTATAGGAATCGAGAGCAGGAGTCCACTACAACCAAGATGTATTTGTAAGCCCCATCTGCTTATAAGGGGCTGCAGTGTTTCAGCTAAACACAATCTAATGGCTTGTTTGAGATCAATAGAGGTGTCTTTGGTGGGCGAGCTATGATGGAACCCTTCATTTGCTGGCAGATGTTGCACTTAAGGACAAAGTGCCTAGCCTATTTGTATAGACCTGGCCACCAATAGCGTTGCTGCAATAGTGGAATTGCAGCACCCACCCCTGCGTGTGCAGATGCTAGGCCCTCATGTGCTGCTAGGATTAAACCTAACCTGTGATTTGAATTTGGTATTACTCTATACCCCACTCTGGGAATACGAGCAAATGGTATGTTTTGTGCACTTAACGGGTAGGAGTACTTTGCTAAAAAGCCTTTTGGCAAGTGGGTGTCATTACGTGCAGTGTTGACAATAATGTCTCTGTCCTCATACTGTAACGAGTAATCGCAGTGACAGCAGCAGTTTGCACTGTTGCTTTTGCAGCTTCATCAACCATGGAATTCCCTGCAACATGTATTCCTACACGTTGATGACTCAAGATGTGAATCACATAAGTCTGTGACAAGCATTCTTTCAGCTTAGCCACTTGTCCCCAAATCGCTTTGTGCTTAATGGTGTACCCTTTTTAATCTCTGAATACATTCTGGCTCCTGGTGTGTAGATACTCATTGTAAGACTGGACACAGTAATACGAATCCCACAATATAAGTGTGGGGAATCCGGGATCGGTATTCTCCATTGCCAGAATTAGAGCTCTGAGTTCTGCCAGCTGTGCTGTGCAATCACCTATTGACTGCGTGCAGGTCTTTTCAGGGTGGAATTCACCCTCCTGCATTCTACCCGTAACAGTGGTGCACGCTGCTGAGTATTGATGTTTTGTCCCTATGGCAGGCTGTGCAGAACAGTCAGTATCGATGCTATAATCATACTGATCAAGATGCATGACTTCATTAGGCAGAGCATATTCATTTTCTTACTGAAGGTATGCTTGTGTTTGTAGTGTGGAGTGAAATCTGTAGTCTACATCTGTTGCAGTGAGAAAGTTAGCCCACTGTATCCATCGCAGATGTAAAGTCAGTGTTAGGAACACTGGCCTTTGTGACAGCCTCTAAGGCTGGTACTGGAGTCACAACAGTTATTTATTTCCCCTGAGCCAATGCTCTCTCTCTCACCACAGCAGTCTGTACCACCATCAGAATCTTTTCTCACATCTCAGCATTGGTGTATAAATGTGATTTATATGCAATTGGTATAGTGCTCTCCATTGTTGAATATAACGTAGGTATAGCCTGATGCACCCTCCATGATACCGATCAGCAGGTTTGTTGTGTTTACACATTTGTGTAAGCACTTTGAAGCTAGCATGTTAGCTTGTACTGAACGTAAAATATGTGTGTTCAGTTGTCCCGTGTGTTCTTGAAAAGTCTGAACTAATCAAGTTGTAGAATGTTTTAATCCGTTCTGCGTAATTTGAAATTTTATTCCTGCCAAAAGTTTGGAATTCCAATATGGATAGAAGTTTCTTTAATGTGTTTGGTGGTTGTAAAAGTGCACACCTCTCTAAGAAGTGCCTCTCAAGGCTTTTGCCTTCACATGACAGTTTGTATCCCAAAAACAGGATATTCAAGAGGGCAATCTTTGATTTTTTTAAATTAAATTTGCAGCTTATGTGAGTGAATCTAAATACAATGCGATCCACTCTTGTCAACTGTGTACAAAGGTCATCACCCATTAAGTAAATGCCATCAATATATAACACTGCCTGGTCATCAAATATTTTAAAAGTTCTGTAACCTGGGCTGAAAACAACCCAGGGATGACAGAAATGTTTTTGAGTACTCAGCATGCTAAATGCGGTCAAGTACCTGCTTTCAGGTGCTCTATTTTGGCAGAAAAATCCATTCAAGATATCTAGTGTTGTTTTGTATTTTTATGCACTATATTGTTCATTAGTTTTGCACTGTGCGTGTTTTGTACTGCGAATGTAGGTGTAGCTGTGTTTAGATGTCTGTAATCCAATACTAGACAATATGAATGGTCTGGTTTCATAACTGGAAACAAGGGATTATTCATAGGAGAGGTGCAACTTTCTATTACACCTTGGTATTCAAGTTGTGTGAGAATCTCTCTAACTTGTGTTTTAGTCTAATTTTCAATGGGGTATTGTCTATGAGGTTGTGAGGCTGACTTCACTGGTATTACATGATAAAGAGAACCATCATCCCCCCACATGGTTGCGGTATAAAGCAGAAGCTAGCTAACGCCCACTTCTTGGCATATGAATGATTAACTGATTCTGGAACGAGGTCAGAAAAAGCAGGTAAAATTACCGTTTCTCCCTCTGGGCAATCCATCACAAATTCAGGTGGCCAGTCTTTTTCGGCCAAGAGAATGTTGTAGCTGAATGACAAGTTTTCCCAAAAGAGAACATTAATGTATCTCAGTATGTCTCCTCCAATTGGAGTTACATCTTGTATAAGTAATGTGGGACCCTTACCATTGTATCCGGTGTTTCTACCTGAATATAGTCACTCAACGTTACTGTCACTCAACGCTACTGTCAACAGGTTCCGGCGAACTATTGTGACTTCTGCCACGCTGTCCAGAATGGTCAGAGCCCACTCCCCGCTCAGAAGCAGTGTCCTTAATATCTGAGGCTTGCTTGACTTTCAGTCCAGTGATGCAGCAGGGTAAATATAAAAATTTTAACCTCCTAATATTTTCGTACAATATTAATAAACATGTTCGTTTAAGTAAATAACCAACAATGTATGTTAAGGGTTAATGGTAACACGCAATTCAGTGTGCAAATTAATTGACTTATAATTGTTTACGTAGCTAACATAACATAATATTTGCGTACTAATTTAATAATAAATGTATGATTTGTGCTTTTAAATAAAACGTGTGGTTGCAAAATAAAGCGATGGTAAGTAAGGGACAGCTTTATATGTTGCTTCTGCTAGGTAATACCTAATTGGGGTACGTAGAAAGACGCGAGGGAAACGAAAGGGTTTATATTTCTTTGTTTTAATAACATTTTGTTTATCTTTGAAAATAGTGCGCTTAGGCCTGCTGAGCAGCAATATAAAATGGCCGCGAGTTACTAGAGTGCTCTTGAGCGGATGAGACCATGTGATAGAGGAGAGAGGCTGTGGAAAAGGGATGATCACGTGCTGATGCCGAGAGGCTAACATGAAAGTATGGTCAAGGCTGCTGTGACCCTTCTGAGCAGATGTTTGCCAAGATGATCAGCAAGAAGCGTGAGAAGCCTGGTTGAATCAATAGACGGAACTGTATTATACAAAATGTAACCGAAAAAGATACAATTTGGACTGATCTAAACGGATGAGCAAGTGCATGAACTGTGGGAAACGATGCTTGCATGGACATTCCACACGGAACTGGTTAAGACCAGGAAGTTTGATTAAAATGTATATGGACCTGAGTTTTTGACCAATGAGAATGAATCGCGCCATGAAAGAAGAAACATTTTATGCTGTAAGCTAGAATTAGGGTATAAGAAGACCTACTCTTGGTGGGAGGGGTTAGAATGCTGGAGAATAGAATGCTGCGGGATGCTGCGGGAGATGCTGAAGAAGTTAGATGCTGTAGATGGGAGAGTTTGCGGTTGCTGATGCTGACGAGCTGAGGCTGCTGCTGTTATTTTCCTTTTCCAGTTGAGTATAAAGATGCTGCTTTAGGAGAACTTTTATTTGATAGATTTTTATTAAAATTATTAGGATTTCTCCAGAGAGATAGATAGGTTGATCTATAGAGTTCTTAGTATGATAACCTCGTTTTTCCGTCTAATAAAAGTGCCATGCAATTTCAAACTATTCTTATATTGATGATAAATGCAATGATCTGAATAATAAGATTAATCTCAATTTCCTGCATTCAAAAAACTTTATATAAACTTTATTATTCTTTAAACAAATGACTCAGTGATTTTCTTTAGCATAATGATTAATAATGGAATGGTAAAAGAGTTCATTGTGATTGAGCTGGTCTTAATCACCATCAACTGATTCCTACTAGTTGGTCCATCGACCAATGAGCGGAATACCTTAAAGTAAAAGAGAAATATTATGTCATTATAAAAGAGGTATCCCGTCTCCTTCCAGCGAATCATTTTTCTCCTAGGTTTCATGTCGGAGGAAATCCAGGGAACAAATGAGTAAGTGAATGTATATGCGGTGTTATGGGCCCCACCGTCATATGGATATAGTGTGTGTGTTAGAGAAATAATTGCACCTGGATGACCAAAGCATAATAGGAGAAATTATTTTTATTGTTAGTGCTGGATCAGATTTCTTGGTAGCAGAGTTATGGTTTCTATAGATTAGTTTGGTGATTATTGATTTATGATTATAGATTATTGATAAGTTAATGTCTAACACTTTTTGTGGAGTCGCGTTATGTTATATGTAAATTTTCACGCTTCCGGGAAGTAGGAAGTGGAACACGTGTGGCAAGAGAAGTCGCATGGAATTTTACACTGTCTGAGTTCATTTTTGGTAATAACACAGGTTGTGTTATATTAGGGACATTTTGCGTATAAAAGGTGTGTAAGTGAAATAGTGATCGGTTTTCTTGTGAAACTCTGGCCTTAATTCTCAGGAGCAGTATAGTCTCCACATGTGTTTTATCCCCAGAGAAACGGGTTTACTGATTGCTTGAAAGAAGGGTAAGGTAGAGGGAAGTGCTACTTTATCGACGAAACTGAAAGTTCTGTGGTAGGGTAGAGGTAAGCGCTGCCTACTGGAAAATACAGAAATCTTGTGTGAATGGTCGAAGCTATCTTTTCGGTTTAGCGAATCAGACAATGGAAATGTGGATAAAATGTTGTAACTAACAAGAATTGTGGAAAAAGAAATTGCCGATAAATTTTGTAAAGGAGGGGTCAAGAGCAAAGTGACGTAGACAAAAGCCGCGCTGGGATTGGACAGTGCGCTAGTCACATGAGAACAGGAGCAGGACTGACGTAGACAAAAAGCCACGCTGGGATTGGACAGTGCGCTGTAGACAGAAATCGCTGTGATTGGAGTGTTGGTGTGAGTCGCGCTAGTATTGGTTGAAATAACGCATAGGGAACAGTGTTGAATTGCGGATTGTTTAAGGAGAAAAAGGTTGTGAATCATGTCGTACTATGAGTATGGAAAAGAGAAAACGTCGTGGATGTCGAAAGTTAAGAATTTCTTTAAGAAGGACAAAAAGGTAGTGACTAGAGAGGGACAAATAATTCCTCTGCCGAAATCACCAGCTTCACATATGATGCTGAAATATGGATATCATACATGCATATGGTTAGAAAATTGGACAAAATACACCAAGAACGATGGAGCATTGGCTTTTCCTGAGAATGGTTCATTTAATGTAGCTGTACTACGGAACTTGAGAGAAAAGATGGTAATGTTAGAACCTAGACCTAGACCGACACAGTTTGAAGCTTTAACGGAATGGGAAGATGAGATGTATGAGCGAGAGAGATCCAGAGGATTAAAGAATCATGAGTTTATGCCTGGAAGGTTGTGGGGAATAAATCATGAGGACAGAGTAAAGCGTTGGAGATACGCTAACATGGCAGGAGGTTTGTTTCCAGCTTTTGCAGTTGAGGAAGAAGCAAAGAGAAAGTGTACCGAGAAAAAGAAACATGTAGTGGTAGAAAAGTATGTGTATGGTGGTAGTGAAACAGATGACGAATTGCTAGAAGATATTTTAAACAGAAACCCACCTCCATACCAACAGACTTCTGCGGTGGTGACACCTAATGCACCGCCAATGGAAACTGGGAGGAATAAAAACCCGAACGAAGAAATGAAATAAATAGGTCACAAGAAACATTTAAAATTTCACAAAATGAAGAGACAGAAAGTGACAATGCAATTGAATTAGCAAAAACGACAAAAGAATTGACTGAGAAAATAAGAGAATTGACAAAGAATATGGAAGCTGTAACTGTACCAGTAACGATAGGTCCAGTAATGCCAATTTTTGAGAATCAGAAAATAAATGAACATTCTTTGGTGATTCCCATGAATTCACATTTGCAAAGAAAAAGAGAAGGGATGGAATTGAATAATGAAAGTGCACATAATTTGGCTAGTACGTGTAGACCAAGCCCACCTACAAATTTGACGATAAATGAAAATGAGATTAGGAGAATGCCTATGGTGACAGAGTCCGCATCAGGAACACCAGAAAGAAGCAGTGATTGGATAGAATTAAATAGTACGCCTGAAGGTCCGACTCCAGAAGAGTTAAATGAATGGATGAAAGCGCTAAAAGCAAAAGAACCAGAAGAAAAACCATTAGATGTAATTAGGTTGAAAATAGACATGGAAGAGTTGATTTTGGGAACAATTGGAACAGAAAAACTAAAAAATTATCAGGATGACGAGATTATGTTTTTGTGCAAGAGTCTTACTTGGAGAGCTAGAAATTTACATGACAAATTGGAAGAGATTGCAGGTGAACTAGGAGTAGAATTTGTGAAAGTGAGGACGTTGCAGAAACCGTACAGAGTAGATTTTTGTGAGAAAGACATAGAGAATTTGAACACGTCAGGAAGACTGACCCAAATAAAAGAGCTGATTGTTTTATTGAGAAAATGGGGTGATGTGGATAGATGGAGAAATAGATGGACAAAGAGGAATGAGAAAACAACAGATAAAGCATCTTTGGCTTTTGCAGTAACAGATAGGGAACCAGTTGCTAGGGAATACCCGATGAGAGAAACACCAGGTGGTAGTTATGTGCATGTTCCGTGGACCAGACAGGATATACTGTCATTTACAAATGACTTCCCAAAATTGAGAGAGAAACCAGTAGAATGGTACAGACAAGTGGAGAGATTTGTTAAGGTGTCAAAACTGCTGTGGATAGATCTAGATGGATTGTTCGATATAGTAGTGCCTGCTGATTTGTGGACAGAATGTAAGATTACCATTGATTGGCCAACTGTAGAATATCCAAGGGATGCTAAAACAGGAGCGCCAGGTCCAGAAGTGATGAGGAAGTATGATCAAGTAGTTACCTTTTTGAAGAATAAAATTCCACCAAAAGAAACAGATTGGGTAAAAATAGACAGAACAACACAGGAAAGCAAAGAATCAGTGCACGCGTACTATGAGAGATTGTTGTTGGTTTTCAAACAGTATAGTGGTTATGAGACACTAAGTGAGAAGGACATGAGTCATTTTGTATATAGGTTTGTGTATGCATTAACACCAGAGATAAGTGAAAGGATTAAGCAGCACTTGATAGGATGGCAGAATAGCACAGTGGATGAAGTTTTGAGATATGCTAAGTATTGCAGTGATGAAATTGAGAGTAAACAGCGTAAATTGAAAGAAAAAGCCATGTGGGCACAGGTAAAAGTTGCAGAGAAGCAAGAAGCTCAATTGAATAATACTAGCAGTGAAACAGGACAGTTTAAATCCCGACCTAATATAGGTAAAGGAAAAGGACAAATGAGCATAGATGAGGCAAAGAAAAAGTGGCCATGCCACAACTGCGGAAAGCTAGGACATTGGAGAAACGAGTGTAAATTTCCTCCAAAACCTAATGTGGAAAATCAATCATTAAATTCACAGGTGCAGAGTGAGGTAGTTACTCAACAAGGTCAGGTGCCACAACCAACACTTCTCAAGAGTGTTAACCAACAGAAATACAGTGCAGAAACAGGATTCTACGGAGGAGAACAGGTAAAACAGTTGTCACGTGCAGCTGAAATTTCACAATATTGGTTACGACAGAATGAGGATGAGACGGATGAAAGTTCATGACGGTGCCTAAGAGAGAGGGAAGAGTGCGTGCTTGGCGCAACTCTAGAGGTAGATCAGTCAGGTCCATTTGTGGATGGAGAAGTGAATGGTGCAAATGTAACATTCCTTGTTGACACTGGAGCTACCCGTTCTACTGTTAGGTCAGTGGAAATTCCAAATCTTCCTCTCTCAGGTGAACATATCCAAGTGGTTGGAGTTTCCAATCAGCAAATTGAAACGCCTCTTACTAGATTAGTAAAGGTAAGAATTGGTCCATTTAGTGAAATGCACCGATTTGTGGTGTGTGATTGTAGTCCCGTGAACCTTTTAGGATGCGATTTATTGTGCAAAATGAACTGCACAATTTATTGTACTCCAGACGGAATTGCATTTCAGACCCCAGATGAGGATGTGCTGTATAAAATGACAATGGTAAATTTAGAACCAGAAGTAAATGGTTTGTTTCCTGTATTTGATGCAGAGAAAATCCCAATTGAGTTGGAAAAGACAGTGAAAGAAGAAGTGTGGGACTTGACAGGAGAAGATGTAGGATTAATGAAAGGAGTAGATCCAGTTAAAATTACAGTAAAAGAAGGAACGAGTTACCCAAATACGCCCCAGTATAAATTGACTCCAGAAATAATTGAAGGAATAACGCCAGTAATAAATAAAATGATTGAACAAGGGATTCTAAAAGAAATCATGAGCAGTCCATGTAATTCGCCAATAATGGGACTGAAAAAGCCAAACGGAACATATAGAATCGTACAGGATTTAAGAAAGGTAAACAAAATTGTTGTGCCTTGTTGCCCAATAGTACCGAACCCTGCTGTGATTCTATACCAGATTCCACGCGAAGCAGAATGGTACACAGTAATTGATTTATGTCATGCATTTTTCTCTATTCCATTGCATCCAGATAGCCAGCCAATATTTGCGTTTAGGTTTGGAGAGCGTATTTTGGCATGGTGCCGAATTCCTCAAGGGTACACAGAAAGTCCCTCAATCTTTAATCAGATCCTAAAGAAATCATTGGAAGATTTAAGAATGCCAGAAAAGTCAGTAATGGTTCAGTATATTGATGACCTACTGGTGGCATCAAAAACGAAAGAAGCATGTGTCAATGATACAATTGCTTTGCTGAATCATTTAGCAAAAAGAGGACATAAAGTGTCCCCTTCAAAATTGCAGTTTTGTCAACAAGAAGTCCAGTATTTAGGGCATAAAATTGAGAAAGGAGTGCGAAAGGTAACGACAGAAAGAATAAAAATGATTCAAGGAATGAGAGCTCCAATGACACAAAGAGAGGTAAGAATGTTTTTGGGAATGGTTGGATATTGTCGACAATGGATAAGCGGTTTTTCACTAATTGCTAAACCATTGCAGAAACTGACAAAGAAGGATGTTAAAGATCCTTTTGAAATGAATGATGAAGAAATTAAAGCATTCAGAGAGCTGAAAAAGAAATTGTGTGAGGCTCCAGCATTGGGAATGCCTGACTATGAGAAAGATTTTGAGCTGTATTGCAGTGAAAGAGATGGATGTGCATTTTCAGTTTTGGTGCAGAGACATGGAACTATGAAAAGAACAATTGCATATTTTTCAGCTGTTTTAGACCCTGTAGCGAAAGCGTTGCCTGGATGTTTGAAAGCGGTTGCTGCTACTTGTGTGAGTCTGGAACAGAGTGAAGGCATAGTGATGGGGTATCCATTGAGAGTGTATGTTCCCCATTCTGTGGAAATTCTTTTGACAAGAACGAAAACCCAATACATGACACATAGTCGGCTGACTAGGTATGAAAAGGTAATTCTGAGTGCAGATAATGTGACCATTGACAGATGTATGAATGTGAATCCTTCAACATCATTGCCAGATGAAGAGAATGTGATTGAAATGGATGAAGTAGATCACGATTGTCTGAATGTGCTCAAATACTGTACAAAACCAAGAGCTGATATACGAGATGAGCCTTTGAAAGAATCAGATTATATTCTGTTTGTGGATGGCTCATGTTTAAGAACGAGTGATGGAGTTCTAAGTGCAGCATATGCAGTTTGCACAGTAGCAACTGTATTGGAAGCATCTTGTCTGAAAGGTGTACGGTCTGCCCAAGTTGCAGAATTAGTAGCTCTGATTCAAGCATGTAAGTTGGGAAGAAATGTACGGGTTACGATTATGACTGACAGCCAGTACGGCTTTGGGGTCGTGCATGATTTTGGTCAGATTTGGTCACAAAGGGGTTTCTTGATGTCTGCAGGGACGCCCATCAGAAATGGAGATTTTGTGAAAAAGTTGCTTGAGGCGATACAGCTGCCTAAACAGATCGCTGTTGTGAAGTGCAATGCACACAAAAATGGGGAAGACTACATTACTGTTGGCAACAAATATGCTGACGAGATGGCACAGTACTGTGCAAAGAATGTGGTTTCTTTGAATAAATGTCGCGAAAGAGAGCATATTTCTTGTCCTTTGCTTTTTACTAACTCTATTGAAACATGGGATGAGGTGAGACAGTTACAAGAAGCTGCAGAGGATGAAGAAAAAGATACTTGGCTAAAGGCAGGATGTACAAAACATGAAGAAACTGATGTATGGGTTTACAGGGATGAGAGACCAGTTATGCCTGATAGCATGATTTCTGACATGGCTCGGATGTACCATGGGCAAGCCCATATTGGGAGAGATTCAATGATCAGACTTTTTAGACAAACATGGTACAATCCAAAATTCAGAGCCATAACTGAAAGTCTTTGTCAGAGATGTCTTATTTGTCAACAGTTAAATCCAGGAAGAAAGACTGTAGTGAGTCTAGGATGAATAGGACGAGAAGGGGGTCCTTTCACTAGAATGCAAATGGATTTTATTGAAATGCCACCTTGCAGCAGATTGAGGTATGTTCTAGTGGTCGTCTGTTTGTTTTCCCGTTGGGTGGAGGCATATCCAACAAGAAGGAATGATAGTATCACGGTAGCAAAACTTTTGCTGCGAGAATTCATCCCAAGGTATGGTTTTCCAGTCACGATTGAAACAGATAGAGGAACACATTTCCAAAATGAATTAGTTAAACTGATTTGTGAAGCACTTAGTATTAAACAGAAACTGCATTGTGCATACAGACCAGAGGCTTCTGGAATAGTAGAGCAAGTGAATGGAACGATCAAGAACAGGTTAGGAAAAATGTGTCAAGCTACAGGACTCAAATGGCCAGATGCTCTGCCATTAGTTCTGATGACAATCAGAAGTATTCCGGAAAGGAAGACTGGACTCAGTCCACATGAAATAATCATGGGACGAGCAATGAGACAAGCACAAGTACCTGTCAACAAGCTACTGACTATAACTGATGATCTAGTACTGGATTATTGCAAAGGATTGGCTGATGTGGTGCGTTCTGTGTTTCATCAGGTTGGACCGGATGCGACCACTCTTGAAAGAAAACCAGCTCACGACTTGAATCCAGGAGATTGGGTTCGAATAAAAGTCCACCGGAGAAGAAACTGTTTGGTTCCTCGCTGGGACGAACCACGACAAGTGATCCTAGTGACGACCACCACAGTCAAGTGTGCAGGAGTGAAACACTGGGTACATGCCAGCCACACCATCAGAGTTCCAGAACCTAAAGATCGACATGTGAGTCGGCATCTGGAAATATCAGATAACAGTTCAGCATCAGAGAGAGAAGAGGAGACAAACAGGGTGCCAGAACCTGAAGATCGACCTGTAAGTCGACATCTGGAAGACCCAACTACAAGTGCAACGATAGAAGAAGAAGAGGAAATAGAAGAAATAGCTGAAGTTCCAGAATTTGAAGATCGACCTGTAAGTCGACATCTGGAAATATCTGACACCAGTTCAGAATCTGATACAGAACATTCGGAAGGTGAAGAAATTCTAAAAAGAAAGTGGAATTTTGAAAGCATAAGAGAAGAAACTGAGCCAGAAGATAGTGACAGTGAGCAACCAAGTACAAGTTGTGGTAAAATTCCTTCGAAAATAATATTAATAGATGAAGAAGGGAGAGTTTCAAACCAAAAGTTAGAAAAATTGGAAAAACCCCGAGGAGCAGTAGGGACAGATAGTCAAACACAAGAACAGGGAAATTTAGAAGCAGATAGAGAAACTGACACAAAATCGGAAGAACCTCGAGGAGGGACAGAAATAGGTGAACGAAGGAAGATAAGAAAAGAACCACAAGTAGATGAAAGCGAAATTATAAGCTTTAAAATAAGAGGAAATAACGAAAGGATTGAAACAGAATCAGAAGAAAGTGGAGAAGAAAGAAATGAAAAACTAGAGACAAGAAAAAGAAATTGGAAAACAGAAAGAGAGGAAAAAGGAAGTGAAGCAAAAAGGCCAAGAAAAGGAGACAATTGGCCCAACGAAGTAAGAAAATTAAGATACAGAATCATAAAATTGGATGGGAAAAGTGCTGAACAAGTGAATGAAATAACAAGTCAAAAAGAGCAAGAAAAACAAGGTGGAAAACACTTGCAGAAAACGAAAAGAATAAAGAAAGTAAATCAAAAGTATAGATCGCCTGAATGGTTGTATCGTGCTTTGACTAGTCACAAAGAAGAATTGAACACTCACGAAAACCCAGAACAAAGAAACCTGATGGGAGAAAGTGAAGTGCAACAAACCTGAAGCAACAAACCTGAAGAAGTTTAGATAGTTTACCGGATTTGACAAAACACTGAACTGACGAATTTACCGGATGTGACAGAGAAAGAATTCTGAAAAAGAATTAAAAGAAAGTACCAAGCAAAGACAAAATATTGAAAGTACAGAGTGGCAAGCAAGTCATTTCTGAGGTGTAGTGACACAATTTTCTAGAAAACAAGTAAATAAGGTTAGAAGACAAAATGGAGAATACTAGAGATAGAAAGTGTAGATGTGAGTTTTTAAGTAGATGGTGCAAGATGTGCTGTTTTTGTACAGGTTTATTAATAACAGTATGGGTGGTTTTAGCAATAACTATTCCAATTAGTTTAGCTGTAGTAGAAAAGTCTAATAACACTGAGAAAGAAAAAGGAACACACAAAATGATAAATACCTTTACACGTAGAAAAAGGGAAAGTTTTTCAGAAATAGTAGGTGATATTTTTGGTGCATTGATACCAGCAGTGGGAATATCTTTGAATGCATTTAGAATTCGGAAATTATCCACAGTGGTAGATCGTTTATCTACAGATACTGCTGGAGGGTTCTTGATGGTAAATACCGAGATGGTTGCCATGAGAGCTATGGTGATGCAAAATCGTCTTGCCCTTGACATTCTTTTGGCAAAAGAGGGCGGAGTCTGTGGAATGCTGAAAGTCCAACATTGTTGCACTTACATTCCAGATAAAAGCGAAAATATACAGAAGTATATAACAAATATTACAAATTTGCACAAAGAACTTGTTCCACTGGAGGTTGAAAGTGTGTGGGGAAAACTTGGTAAAGGGTTTTCTTCTGTAACAAATTGGTTAATAAGAATGAGTGGATTAATAATAGGGAAAGTTATAATAATAGCAACCATGATAATAATAATAATAATATTAGTACTGAAGCTTGCAGTAACATGTATAAAGAGAAGAAGAAGGCAGAATAAGATAGAAAAAGAAAACATGATAAACAAGGAAAGAGAGAGAAATAGGGGAAATAGAGTTAGAAGAAATAAAAGAGAACATGTACAAGAAAACGAAGAAACAAGTTGAAAGGGATACAGTTGTGTAAACTAACAAAAGCAAATGGATAAAAGATATATGCTGTCTGAGAAAATTGTATAACTTGGGTTTTTGTGGTGATATTAAAAATCACCAAAGGGGGAGTTGATGGAGCAGGGTAAATATAAAAATGTTAACCTCCTAATATTTTCGTACAATATTAATAAACATGTTCGTTTAAGTAAATAACCAACAATGTATGTTAAGGGTTAATGGTAACACGCAATTCAGTGTGCAAATTAATTGACTTATAATTGTTTACGTATCTAACATAACATAATATTTGCGTACTAATTTAATAATAAATGTATGATTTGTGCTTTTAAATAAAACGTGTGGTTGCAAAATAAAGCGATGGTAAGTAAGGGACAGCTTTATATGTTGCTTCTGCTAGGTAATACCTAATTGGGGTACGTAGAAAGACGGGAGGGAAACAAAAGGGTTTATATTTCTTTGTTTTAATAACATTTTGTTTATCTTTGAAAATAGTGCGCTTAGGCCTGCTGAGCAGCAATATAAAATGGCAGCGAGTTACTAGAGTGCGCATGAGCGGATGAGACCATGTGATAGAGGAGAGAGGCTGTGGAAAAGGGATGATCACGTGCTGATGCCGAGAGGCTAAGTTGAAAGTATGGTCAAGGCTGCTGTGACCTTTCTGAGCAGATGTGTGCCAAGATGATCAGCAAGAAGCGTGAGAAGCCTGGTTGAATCAATAGACGGAACTGTATTATACAAAATGTAACAGAAAAAGATACAATTTGGACTGATCGAAACGAATGAGCAAGTGCATGAACTGTGGGAAACGATGCTTGCATGGACATTCCACACGGAACTGTTTAAGACCAGGAAGTTTGATTGAAATGTATATGGACCTGAGTTTTTGACCAATGAGAATGAATCGCGCCATGAAAGAAGAAACATTTTATGCTGTAAGCTAGAATTAGGGTATAAGAAGACCTACTCTTGGTGGGAGGGGTTAGAATGCTGGAGAATAGAATGCTGCGGGATGCTGCGGGAGATGCTGAAGAAGTTAGATGCTGTAGATGGGAGAGTTTGCGGTTGCTGATGCTGACGAGCTGAGGCTGCTGCTGTTATTTTCCTTTTCCAGTTGAGTATAAAGATGCTGCTTTAGGAGAACTTTTATTTGATAGATTTTTATTAAAATTATTAGGATTTCCCCAGAGAGATAGATAGGTTGATCTATAGAGTTCTTAGTATGATAACCTCGTTTTTCCGTCTAATAAAAGTGCCATGCAATTTCAAACTATTCTTATATTGATGATAAATGCAATGATCTGAATAATAAGATTAATCTCAATTTCCTGCATTCCAAAAACTTTATATAAACTTTATTATTCTTTAAACAAATGACTCAGTGATTTTCTTTAGCATAATGATTAATAATGGAATGGTAAAAGAGTTCATTGTGATTGAGCTGGTCTTAATCACCATCAACTGATTCCTACTAGTTGGTCCATCGACCAATGAGCGGAATACCTTAAAGTAAAAGAGAAATATTATGTCATTATAAAAGAGGTATCCCGTCTCCTTCCAGCGAATCGTTTTTCTCCTAGGTTTCATGTCGGAGGAAATCCAGGGAACAAATGAGTAAGTGAATGTATATGCGGTGTTATGGGCCCCACCGTCATATGGATATAGTGTGTGTGTTAGAGAAATAATTGCACCTGGATGACCAAAGCATAATAGGAGAAATTATTTTTATTGTTAGCGCCGGATCATCCAGTTACCTTCTTCTTTTTGAATTGAGGGTTTGACTGTTTAGGTTTATCTTCCTTTTTTATTATGTATTCAGATAAGCATCGCAAGTCCTTCTTTGGTTTCACATACTCCTCTGATCTGCCCTCTGACCGTCCACCTCTCTCTGATCGTTTGTCGGATGACTCCTAAAAGGAACAAGATGAATGTGTATCAGTATCGTGATACCTGTCAGGCGTTTCAATATTATCATGGTTATGCAAATTATAGCACTTTTCAGTGGCCTCCTGTTGAGGAGATCCACCCAGTGATTTAGGGCCCGATTCACAAAAGTAATCTGAGACAAAATCCTAACTTTACGACTTTTGGTATTTGCATAAGGCATTTAGGAGTACTAAAGTTAGGATTTTGTCTCAGTCAATCTTAAATTTTGGTCTTAAGTTAAACTTAAGACAAACTTAAGTTTGACTGAGACAAAATCCTAGTCGTAAAGTTAGGAGTTTGTCTCAGTCAAACTTAAGTTTGTCTTAAGTTTAACTTAAGACCAAAACTTAAGATTGACTGAGACAAAATCCTAACTTTAGTACTCCTAAATGTCTTCTGTGAATACCGAAAGTCGTAAAGTTGGGATTTTGTCTCAGATTACTTTTGTGAATCGGGCCCTTAGTCTTTTCTTTGTGTTTCTTATTATCCCATTTCTTTTTCCAAAGGAGTCAGGCGCTTGCTTTGAGTGATCCTTTTCAGAATTACTGAGGTTTACTAGGTCTGGCTCCCAAATTATCTCTACCCACTGTTGCGTATGTTTCTTTGATAATTTTTGGCAATTCGCGTTCCTGCTGTCCTGGAACCAAAATAGTGAGTCGCTGGTGTATAGCCAAACACTGCTACTTCCCCTTTAATCTTACTTAACATGGTGGTGGACACTGAGGCAAAATTGCCCATCAGTTTCATCACTAAATCCAGTGTAGGGGCGGCCCGGTACTCATTTTGGATCTGTTTAAGCACATCTGGCAAAACAGCTAATGAGGGGGTACAGTGCGTTCTGGTATATACCACAACAAAGTCTGTTCTCAAAGTAGCGCAGTCTTCCACAGGGGTAGCCATCCCCATTGGCAAGCATGTGGTAAGAATTCTGTGTTTTTTCTGGGGTTCCATATGGGAAAACGCTGCTTCAAGCGGACTTGTTTTTTTGTACAATCCAGAACGGAATCTCCTCCCGTCTGGTGGGATCTTTATCCATAACAGAATTAATAGTCTGTGGACTAATGCCTGGTGTAGCCAATTGTGGTGGTGCAGCTGGAGCAGCCCTCACAGGATTTACTGTCATTGTTCATATGACGAACTGGGTCAGGCATATATATATATGCCAACTAGACCTGCATATAGTCTTCGTAACTGTGCGGCTGTCATGTTAGCTATGTTTGGGTGTGGTATGTAACTGGCTAAGACCGGCCATGCTGCTTCCTCATTGCTAAGGGGACCTAGTCTAGCTTCCTCTGCAGTGTGTGGTAGGGCACCTTCAAAGCAATTTCTGTGTTCTTGGTATGTTTGTGGTATCTCTAGTGCTTTGTAAGCTGTATAGTTATTTGGAATGTCGGCTGGAGTGTAAGTGTAAAACTGCTTTGTTCGGTCGTCTGCTGCTGGGAATGCAACCCACGAATAGAATACCTCTCTCCTAAATGCTTCGTGAGTCTCAACCACAAAGGTAACATTCCCACCTGTAAGTGTGAGATCATATTGTAGCATCTTCTGAGTAATCGCATATCTGCAGTTCTCAGGTATGTTATGTGCTGCTGGGTTAGCCATAAGAAAATGTGGAATTCAGAGAGGGTCCCATTATGAGGTGATCCTTTTGAAAGGTTCAAGCTTGAACAACCTACAGCCAATACATAGGGTTTACATACTCAGCTGAGGAGGATTTGTTCCCTAACACCAAGGACGTCCACTGTTAGAAGGGGAGTAGGGGTCTTTGGGTATACAAAAGAAAACTACTCAGGCAATCCATTAGATAAAAGCATAACCTAGAACGTTGGGTGCCATATCATACAGCTTGTACCTCTCCTGTAAAACTCTGTGTTTGTTGGACAACATAAACATCAGGATTGTGCCAGACTGATTCTGTGCATACCATCAGAATATGTTGGCGTATAGTCCTGCTAGCCCATCATCTGCACCCCTAACCTTACAGGGTAACAAATGTGTGTGCAACCTCAGAAAATGACAATCCTGATCCCCCAAGGAACTCATGGTAACAGATCTAGAACCCTTTTGTTTGGACTCTCATGCATACCCAAAGAAATACACAAAAAATATTGAGCAAGGTGTTTCAATATTTATTGAAGCATTGTGATTCTTGCACAAAATATGTGCGCTGTGATAATCAGTAGAATGAAACAGAGTAGTGTAATTAGCATTATGAGAATAGTGAAAAAGATGAACAATTCCACCATTATGCTAAAGCAGTGGACATATGCCATCATATAAATACTGTGTAGAGTGTACTCATACCTAGAGTTTCCTAGCCTAGTCTTGCCTAGGGAGGATGTTCTGCCAAATCCCTGCCGGGTGGTCTAACTCCCAATTACCTGTGGGTAAGTGTCATCAGGCTGTCTGTCTTGGTGTAGAGCTGGACATCCCTTGTGTTGGTAAACAGGAAACAACTGAGCTGGAATTCCGGTATGCAATGACCTCGCAGTGTCAGCTGAGTACTCCTCTGCCTTAAACAAGGAAATGGTTCTGTATATACAAATGAACAGTACCCATGTGGCCATGTCGTAATCCCAGTCAGTCTGCAAATGTTTATTCTAGTTTGATAGCTTTGTCGCTTACTGGACAATAACAATAATTACAGTTGTGCAGTGAACTTTATCCCTTGTACTGAATGTTCAAGGTGTCGTGATAGTGTACCTATGAGTGGAAATGTAAGCAATACCGATTCAGAGAAAGTTATCCTGCATTGTCACGCATACAAATGTATGTCAAAAGTCATTGTGTGTAAAAGAGAAGGCAACTTAAGATACATGAGTGTAAATGGTGGTGTTTCTTACCAGACCTATTCTGACCACGTGACACATCGAGGTCAGCCTGAACTTGTGACTTTCCCCTGGACTAGCACGATCAGATGAACATGAGTGGCACTTTGCACTTGTAGGCACTATGCTTACCTAAAACTTAGAAAATACATATCTGCTGTTCTGCTGATTGGGTTTTTGTTGTTCTGGTATCATTTTATTTATTTAATTTTTTGTCCATTTTTCTAAATTGGTGTGGGATTTTTATTGTGTTGTGTTTTCCCTTTGTTACTGGTTCTGTGCTGCATAAATACTTTACACGTTACCTCTAAGGCTTGCTGACTCCTTTTGTGCCAAGCTACCATAGGGTTAAACACAGGTTAATTTAGTGGGTCATGTGTTTAACCCTGACAGGGATTATGGTTGTTGCTTGAGAAGGGTCTTCACCCCCATGGATCAAAAACCCAATTTCCTACACTATTTATGTCTGTAAGCAGAGAAGACTGTTGTTTTAAGCTAAACTCCTTTATGGTGGCAAAGCCCCATGGAGTGCTCAGGCAATTACAGCCATTCCCACCTCCCTCACCTGGAACAGAGGAAGCCAAATGACACTAATCGAAACTTTGGTGAATCAAAGCCTCTTTTGTCACAGCTGCCAGTCACTGAGGACTCATGATATTAGTCTTCTTTGAAGGAGGGAGTGCTTCTTGTCAAGAAGAGATTTTCACCACATGGGGAAGGGTGGCAGATTTGCCCAAGAGTGATATGATTTTTCTTGCATCCTGTGGGGAATGTAGTGGGCAAGCTCTGGGAGGAATTCAGACAGAGAGAGAGAATTTTCAAGGGGAATGTGATTTTCTTGCATGTCCTAGGAGCTGAAGTGGCAAACTGGCTTTTGGGGAAGTTTGAACAGAAAGGGGCAGAATTCTCTGTTAGGCTTAGAGCTACCATTTTGGATTTCTGTTGCAAATAGAACTCTGGAAAACCTTCACCAAGACCGGAAATGTTTCATTGTGGGGTAAAACTTGGGCATAGATATTGTGGGAACTTTACTCTGAAGGGCTTAGAGGGTCTCGCCTATCACAGCTAACAAACTCCCATAAGATATATTGCTCAGGCACTTTCCAATTACAGCTCTGACTGAAACATGAGAAGGAATTCTCATACTTCTGGTGAAGGATTGAAGTGTAGTGTCTTCTGTATGGAAGGAGTCTTGAATTAGCCTCTTGCTGACCCCCCCAAAGGACAAAGGAATCAGGATCAGGAACCTGTCTGCTGTTTAAAGCATTTTGCTTGGCTCACTTTTTTAAATCTCTATACCCTTTTACCAAACACATGAGAGGACAGCACATCTTATCAACTCTACAAAACATCTAAGAGTCTACTCATATTTTCCAGCAATCAATGCAGTCATATTTGAAAAATGGCTGATCTCTTCTTTAGACATGGTGCTCCCAAAGAAACAAATTAAGGATAAAAGTGGCGCAAATAGAACAGCTTGGTATACCCCCAAACTGCGTAAACTTAAGCAGGCTTGTAAACGGTCCGAAAGAAAATGGAGAAAAGATTACTCCATTACTAATAACATTATTTATAGGGAGGATATTAAAAGGTATAAGGAAGAAATTAAGTGTGCACAGTCCCTTTACTACGAAAACCAAATACTTTCAGCCCCCAATTCTTCTCGCGAAATATTTCGCATAGTGAAATCTCTTATTAAACCCCTCCCCTACCTATTCCTTGCGATGATATGTCATCTCGTTGCAACCAATTAGCTACTTTTTTCTACAATAAAATCCAAGATATTTATACCTCCTTTCACCAGACCACAGCTTTAATCAATGTCCCCCTAATCAACAACAAAGGAGGCATTGATAATCGTATTTTAGCTGAAATTCCTCTCCTGGATCAATCCGCCCTGCAAGGTATCCTTGGCCAGTTGAAGTCAGGTTCCCCCAGGGATACAGTTCCCCCCCTCATTTTAAATCAAATTTTTGATACAGTGTCTACTGTTATCCTAGATATGATTAATGCTACATTCCGGACAGGCATAGTCCCTCCCCCTTGGAAGCAAGCAATGGTTAAAGCTTTGCTGGAAAAACCGAACCTGGACCCTGAGATGTTAGGGAACTAGCGTCCCATTTCACTATTGCCAGGGATCAGGAAAATTGCTGAAAAACATGTGAATAGTGCTCTGTCCGCGTTTTTGGAAAGCAATAACTGTCTTCACCCGTCTCAAACTGGGTTCAGACCCCAACAGGGCACAGAAACCGCCCTTTTAGCTGTGGTTGAGGCAACTAGGAAAATCCTAGACAATGGGGGCTGCGCTGCCATTGTGCTTTTAGATCTGAGCGCAGCCTTCGACACAGTCAATCATCAGCTGCTCATCCAGAGGCTTAAAGATGTAGGAGTGACTGATCTGGCCCTTAAATGGATCCACTCCTTTCTGGACGACCGGTCATTTCAAGTGTTCCATGAAGACTGCATCTCTGACCCTCTGCCACTCCGATGTGGGGTTCCTCAGGGATCCTCCCTGTCCCCCACGCTTTTTAATGTGTACATGAGCCCCTTGGCAGGTGTTGTGGAGCCTTTCGGCATCCAAATCATCACATATGCCGATGACACGCAGTTGATTGTCTCTTTTAATCAGCTCAACAACACTGCCCCGGAGTGGGCCATGTGTCTTCGAGAGGTCTCAGCATGGATGGAGGGCTCATTCTTGAAGTTGAACGGATCTAAAACGGAGCTGATGTTTCTGGGTAAATCTTCTGTACCCAATATAATATCATCTTGGCCGAGTTGCTTCGACCCTCCCCCATCCCCCAAAGATTATATCAAGAGTTTGGGGGTTTGGTTAGATCGTAACCTTGATTTTGGGGAGCAAGCAAGGAAGGTTGCTGGTAGCTGCTTTGGGCTGATGAGGATGACACGGAAAATCATTCCTCTCCTCCATTTCTCTGCAAGGAAAGTGGTGGTCCAGTCCCTTATTCTTTCTAGGCTTGACTACGCCAATGCCCGATACTTAGGAGCACCTTGCTCCACGGTTAAGAAACTGCAAATTGTACAGAACTGTGCGGCACGACAACTTTTGAATATTCCCAGCCGACAGTCAGCAGGGGCTGCTCTGGCCGCCCTTCACTGGCTGCCCATTCAGCAGAGAGTGCAGTTCAAGGCTCTCTACATTTCACACAAGGTACTGTTAGGTTCTGGCCCACCTATCACATGCTCCCTCATTTCCTCTTACCATCCTGAGAGAACCCTGCGATCATGCAATAAACAGTTGGCAGCTGTACCTAGAATCAGGAAAGCACGTACAGGGGGCCGCCTTTTTTCATATAACGCAGCAAGGCTATGGAACTCCCTCCCCCTTGCCATTCGGTGAAACTAACCATCTGGTCTTCCGGAAACTTATAAAAACCTTCCTGTTTCCATAAACTGATATGTAGTTCATGAACTTCGGCCTCTAGCGCTGGGATGCCTTTGGTAACCATGCACTTTACAAATGTTTACAATATATTTCAAGCCTGCATTGTCCCTTCTCCGGTTGTGCCCCAATTACTTTTCTGTCATTTCCATTTCATCTAATAACTGTCCATATTCCATATTTAGTTCAATTTTACCTTGGATTCACGGTGGTCTACCATCTAAGGTTTCTGTGATTTTTCTGATCCCTGCCATCCAGTTCTCTAAACATTCTTCAGCTTTTTCTCAGTTCTTGTGACCAGTACCTGGGTGGCTTTTGCTAGAGGCAATTCCGTAAGATCCTTACATCAGTCTTACTTTGTCGGCCTCGGGAGGTGAAGCTATCATCAAGCTGTGCGACTGCAGGACTGCAAACCTGCTTCTGATTTTGCTACCGTTGTGTGTGGGATCTATTACTAGCAGGCACTGCTTAACCATTAATTGTGCGGTGTTTCCATGCTGGAATGCAACTTGGTCATAATCGTCTTCCAATACTCAGCTATTATCCTATTTGACCTCGTCATGTGTAAAAAATGTATGCCCAGTTCTTTAGGTCAAAGGTTGCTAGTATGGTAAATCTTGCATAACCTCAGAGGGTTCAAGTATGTTCTTTGTAGGATATTTTATTTTAATATTCTAAATCTTGAATTACTCAATACTTTTTTGTAAGCAAACCTTTACCCCTTCAATGTCACATAGCAACTCTTGATTATCACTGTTCTACAGCTAACTGACTTTCAACCTCCCTCTTATTTTGTCAGCTCTCAATGCCATATAGAGGTTGGATATTAATGTTGATCCCTGTCCCCAGTTCCAGGGTGCCTGCCATTTTTTTGTGGTCACAGGATTCCTCTGAAGCCCCATCCAGGCCTCTCTCACCACTCTTACCAATTTACTATATTGCAGAAATGTGGCTATTTCTACCCCAAACTTTTCCTGTACATCACCAAATTTAATGAAGCAGTCACCTGGGTAGAGGACTCCGAGGACTCTGCAGCCCATTCCTTCCACCACTCCATTTACATGTGTCTAATAATATCTTTAAATGGTTGCAAAACCCATATCGGGAGCACATGGGAGTTGCCAATTTCTTTTTTTCTCCGCTTCTATCATTAATAAGTCTCTGAGGAAGCCAGCGTTACGTGTCCCTTCCAGCATACGTTCTTCCAGAGTACTGTCCTTCCTCAAGCCATCTCACCATATGTGGCAGTTAAGCTGCACTTACAAAGAACCATCAAGACGTTACCTCATTTGCATTGGAGCATGGCTTCTTGCAAATGAGGGAATGCCTTTAACCCATGGCCGTGGGGGCAAACTAACTCTCTGAAGACATAGTGACTGAGCACCTCACAGAAAATGGAGTGCAATCATTGCACACCCGCAAGGACATCTTGTGGGAGGGGAACGAGGGTCACGTCAGTAGGCAAACGCTGCCGCAAAGGGCATCTGGCACTGACTGAGACCATGCATATGATAAGTAATGTGGCACCTTGTCGTCTTCCACTGTGCACATTAGACCAGATTCGGGTAGAAGGCACTCTGAGGCAGGGAAAATCAATATTGCTATTTGCCCACATAGACAAAATGCGAACACTGATTTTCACCTGACTGGCACATAGGAAATTGAGGAAAACAGTGCACCATGTAAGTACCATGATGCTAAATAGGGCAGTAATGCTACAATGCTCCATTACTTACGCGGCTCTGTCTCACTTGCACTTCATCTGTTGAATGTTATATTCCGAGCTGCCTCCTGTACTCTTTTCAACAGTGAGTTTTACTTTTACCTGTTTGTATAAACAGTCTTAGATATTTTATTCGTGTTAACTGGACATGCTATGCATTTATGGTGTTTTTTTAAGCCTTTGTATTTATAAGTGTCTCTGGTACAACAGTTTTTACTTGTGTGCTTTTATGGCCTTGACTGGCTGAATAAAGAATCTTTTGACTGACTGACTACTTACGTGGCAGTGAGTAATCTTTTGCAGCAGCGCAAAACAATCTTCCTATTTTGCACACGTCATAGACTGTATACAAACAATGGGGTTGCTGTCGCAAAATAGCACAGACTTGTTGAAAAGAGAATTAGAGCAACATAGCACACAGTTCCAATATCTACTACATGGCTACACAGCACCATCTTAGGAAGGGAAAGGTGGATGGCCACATCACCCACAGAGGGTCTTTAAAGGGGACAGCCCCTTAGTGTTTACCCACTTCCTGGGGAATGGTATCTTTCCAGTGGCCACCTGGCTAAACCTGGGCGGATGATGCCATGTCTGGCCCAAGTTCGACGCTATTTAGGTGAGCGTGCACTCTTGCCCTCCCTCATTTAGTTGGCAGCAACAGGGGAATTAATGGCCCACCCACCGGACATGCACTGGAGTGCGAAGTAAGAATGAGCAGTTGCTCAACAGCATCGCAAGCAGAGTTACTGAGTGATCCTAAGGCAAAAAGTAAATAATGCCCCAAAAAGATTGAGATGGGGCAGCAAACTATGATATACTCGGACCATATGGGGCCATGAGAAGAACGTAACGGTGACCTCGTTATCCCAAAAGGTACAGTTGGTATCCTGACAGCTGGGGGCTGGCCTTAATTCACTCCCTGGTGGCACAGGCGCAGCAACTCTAAAATTGCATGGGCCAGACCCCTAATGTGGAATGCAACGCACCGGATTGCAAATACTATATCTCTGAGGTTCCCGGTGGCACGATATTGGTTTCAGGATGGGTGTCAGCGGTTAGCCTTAAACAGCACTGAACACTCGGATCTCCTATAGATTAACCGTACCTGTGTATTGCATAAAGAAAATATGAATAAACCTGCAACAGTTTTGACCAACAAACAGCGTGTGGTCTGTTTTGTGAGATGCAAACGGTGTGTCTGTTGCAAAAGCAATAATGACAAATGACAGAGGGGCAAGGGGTGGAAACGCTAAGAGTTATTATGCCTTTGGTGGCACAATGTAATGGTCGAGGTGATGTTGTTTGGGAGAGGGGTAGACACAGTTGTCCATGGCTCCTCTGTGTCTCTTTTACTAAGCATTTGGCGCCAGTATCCTGTGCCTGCAGAACGCTGCCTTGTTTTTGTTTCTCTAAAAGCACTCTGAACCGTGTAGGTCTTTGATGCCCGGCCAGAAATGTGTGCTCCTTTTTAATCTTTTAATAATTGTAATGGAATATTCCCCAAATTTTGGGCAGGGAGCCACTAGAACATCTACAAAAAGAAATGCACTATAATCTGGGAAAGTATTATAATCCATTGTTTCTGATGGCATCCCAAACCACAGGGGGACACACTGATTGCCAAAAACGCTGTTTTCACGATGGTTGTTTTTTCTTCACGACAGGAGACGTTTGTTATTCTGCAATGTTGTTTTGTATCGTTAGACTACCGAGAAGAAATGCTTCTATTTTGTGGGGATCTGGAATCACGGTTTTTCCTTAAATATAAGTGCAAAGCAATTCGTCCCGAAAAAGCTAACAAAATTGATTTAAAAGTACTGTGGCAATTCATCCTGTAGTTTAGCTTCAGAAAAGTCAAATGAGCAAAAAAAGTTTAATTGTAGACTAGAAAAGTGGGAGGATCCGCACATCTTTCATTATCTCCCTCTTAAGTGTGGCATTACCTGTAGACTAGGAGAAGACGCAATGACGCACTTCCTCGACGGAGATGGTCCCACCTACGTCTTTCACGCTATTTGTAAGATACGTTTTGAAAAGTCACGCTGGTGGTCCCTGACAGATCCAAAGAAACGTGTTCCCACTCAAAACCTAACATGCTCCTCTGCCTTCTTGTGTATTTCCTAGAGTGAGACAGCATGACAACCCACCTGTCATCTTTGAGAACAATCCCTCCTAGGTTTTCACACTACAGCATCTTTATTATAATTAGGGCTCCTGCTTTTAGTGCCATTATTGGCAACACACCCCACCCACACAACAAACAGAGCATGCAGGCATAAATAAATACGCAACACAACTTTTGTTTGGGAAAATATTGCTGCAGGTTTATTCCATACAAAAGTATGCAATATGGTGGGTTATCTTACGGGCGATCCAAGGGCAGGCAGCTGTAACCAACCTATGCTGCCCTGCCCGCCTGATGAGCCAAGCACTCTGGAGAAACCAATCAGTGCTACACCTTATGGGGTGATCCTCTTACCGGATCACGTGACACATTGGTCCCTTATTACTCACGTCCCTTTCAGGGCGGAGCATACCAAGGCAAGCCCCCGGTTGTTCAGGCCCACAACCGCCCAAAGGACTAATGGGGCGCCGACGTAATTCTTCCAGGAACCTCCCACGAGGCTCCTGGTATTTGGCTCTGGCACCCCTATTGTTTTACTTTACTTTACTTTACATTCATTTGTATGGCGCACGAATCATCCCCAAGGGGATCTCTCGGCGCCTGAGAAAGAAAGACCCCATGTAAAGTAAGAACTTAGAATAGCCAGGTCTTAAGCATTTTTTTAAATTGAGGCAGGTTAGAGCAGGCAGAGGTACCCTTCTGTACCCATATGCTTCCAGATCGCCCTGTAACTCCGCCACAGCTCTGGAGGCGGCCCCCGTCGCCTAAAGAGCCCCCCCACCAATACAGCTGATTTCTCACCTGCAACCTGCTATTTCCAGGGCCTCCTGCATGTCCAAGAGGAACAGGTCCAAACCTGTGACAAGTGCACCCCCAACTTTCCACAATCACCTTTGGTGTTCGTCTGGATTAGCCCATGCCTGATGAAGCAAAGCCCCATGGCCCTGCGAACTTGCGCATGGCGCTGTTCATCCTTCTCCGGGACTGTTTGACTGCCTCACAAGACCTGTAGGAACGTGATGGCCACCCAGGAGGGAGTTCTACTCTTAGCCATAGCTATGTTACCCTTCGAGCTAATGTAGGCTCCAACCTCCTGCAACCTGTGGTTGCTATCCCTCTAGCACTTTTGTGCCTAACACCTGTTTCCCTCATTTATGGAACAGCAGCACACTTGTTTAGATGACCGCTTCCACAACCAGCCTGTCTACTATGACTATGAGGGCGGGGAATTTTATGAATAACTGAAGCAACCCGTAACCTGCCCAGGGAGCAGCGTGCCCATACTCCGTTGAAGTTGACCGGACATTTGTACCTGCTATTTTCAGGGCCTCCTGCATATCCAAGAGGAACAGGTCCATTCCAACCTGTGACAAGTGAAACCCATCTTTATCAAAGTAACCTTCAACATTGGCCTGGATCAGCTCGTGTCTGATGACTCCCAGACCATTCAGATCTGCGAACTTATGCCTTGAACTGTTCACTCTCTTTCGGGAATGTTCAACGGCCTCCTCTGAGTTAGCCCCGTGCCACACTCTGCGGGGGATAATCTCATACCACCAAAGCTCACCTTGACCCATGTATTTGCTGATCTCACCCAAGTCAGCCTTCATGGCTTGCAACAATGCCCCCTTACCCATTGCAATGCGGACAGTGCCTCCTAAGGGGATTACCAAGATGTTAGGGAAACCTTCCCCCCCAGCCAGTCTCAGCTCCGATCTGTTCGGAGCTGCTCTAGCTCATTCCGGGGCACCCCATCCAGACAGACTGCGTCTGGGAAACCGCATTTAGCTATTTATCCTTCTCCGGGAGGTACAACTGCCTCACATTATCTGTAGGAATTTGATGGCCTCCCAGGAGGGAGCTCTACTCTTATCATAGCTATATTATAGGACAGCAGCACCCTTGTTAGATGACCGCTTCCACAACCAGCCTATCTACTGAGGCTATCAGGGCAAGGAATACTGTGCGTAACTGAAGCAACCCAAAACCTGCCCATAGAGCAGGCACATACTCCGTTGCAGTAGACCAGACATTTGCACCGGACCTTTTGATTGCTAAACCATGGTGACCAGGAATGCACGTATTGCGCCCCCCAATGCAGTCACAGCACCCTGTTCGGAGTGACAACTTCCTACGTCTGCCAGGCTTGCTTAACTAAAGCTTGATCATGTGACCCTTGGAGCTCAATCCAGCTAGAGACCTAGTTGACTCTTTTATCCCTGGAATGATTGCCCTCCACAAATTCCGCTCCACATTCAGCTCACCTTCTAGTCACCTTAAAATTCCGGGTGGGACATACATACCCCACATGACCCGGGAGTCGTGTGTATATTACCAATGATACTATTAGAATCTAAGGTTCCCAGTGTCAATTGGTGACTATCCCGCCATGGAATATGTGACATTAAGCAAAGGAGTCTTTGTGTACTTGCCATTTATCCCTCCTTTCGTACAGTAATTTTTTGTCTTTACAGTTTAATCTGTGGTATTCGCCCCCAGACTTCCCAGGCTGCGTACTGCTGGCCATGTGCGCAGCTGCTGACGTAATGAGGGAATCTCCTGGTTGCAACTTGCAATAAAACGCCCGCCTGAGTGTGCTACGTTGTAAGCGATTATGGGCCAGATGTAGGTAAACTCATTTCTGCGAGTCCTTAATAGCGATTTTTAGCGAATCGCTATTAAGGACTCGCAAAATGGAATGTAGGTAGGAATCGCAATATTAATTGCGATTCCTTAATATTCCTTAATTGCGAATTGCAAATTGCGATTCGCAATTAAGGAATACCTTCCCCATTCATTCCTATGGGCCTAGAGACCCATAGGAATGAATGGGAAGATATGTCGCAATTTGCGAGTACCCATTAGGTACTCGCAAATTGCGAATGCATTTCAAGGGTGCAAGGGTGTCAAAAGGACACCCTGTTGCACTCCTGAAATATGTATGTGTGCACATGTGGCGCACATACATGCCCTAAGGGCATGTATGTGCACCACATGGCACTTTGAAAAATGCAAAAAGTGTATTTTTCAAAGAAATTACAAATTACCACCAACTTGAAGTTGGTGGTAATTTACGATTCCTTAAGCCCAAATCGCAGACTTTCTGGGCTTCCTGCATTGCATTTAAGGAATCGCAATTTGCGATTCCTTAAAGGCAGTCGCAAAATAGGGAATCGCAAAATTTGTGATTCTTTATTTTGCTAGTAGGTTTTTCATACCTACATGGCACAGGCCTATTTTGCGGTCGCAAACTTTGAAATTCTGCGAATTTCAGCGTTTGCAATCGCTATTTCGCTTCCTACATCTGGCCCTAAGTGCCTAACTTATATCTCTTCCCCTTGAGAAGATACCACAAACCGCATTGGTCATGAGAACCTTAAGAAGCACACCATTTTCACCTGGGCATACCTCTAAATGAGAATGGCTCTACACCGCCATAAGGCCAGAGACACACCTATCTTAAACATATTTACTGGTTTTGCCACTTGGCACCCTTCTGGTTGGTGATACGGAACCTCCTACCCAGCATAAGCTGACAGTCTTGCGTTGCCGTCACACCACCTGTGTCCCTTGAATCACCCTCCATCCTCCTGTGCAATAGTCATACTGCTAAGTGGGCAATCAATTCAACATCCCTCCTTTCCTGCCAGACTGTTGCCTGTTCAGTTTAATCTGTGGTGACTGCACCCAGACTTCCCAGGTAGCTTTATTGCTGACAATGTGAGCTGTTGCTGACATTGAGGGAAACTCAAGCTTGCAAATTGCAACTACAGCGATTATTTAACTTAATATGATCCTGTGTATCTGAATGAACTATGCACAGGTAATTGACACTCTCCCCCGTGCAGTTGCTGTGACACATTTCACCCTTTCGTGGAGTGACAACTTACGCAGCTCCCCATGCTTGCTGAACTGTCGTCCGGTAACGGATGCACAGTCCCTGCTGTCCACCTGGGACCCTTGATACTTGTCACGAAATACAGCCCTTTAATGCCCTTGAACGTCCCTCAAAGCCACTTGGCAGCATTGGTGAGGGGATTTTGGGCCCGGTGCACCCCAGTCCGTTTCCAGCATTTATCCTCCCTAGAGGCTCCAGTTAGTGTGCAGTGTCTATCACTGTCATGGCAAAGCATGCCAATAGCCTGTCCCCCCTTGGTGACTATCCTGCCACGTGATATGTGACATTAAGCATGGGCGTCCTCGTGTACCTGACGTATAAGAGGGGGACCACATGTACGAATACCTGACCTTTCTTGCGTAGAAGGAATGCCAAATGTTCTTCAATACATTGTAGCCAATTTGTGCTCTGACCGCAAGTTCCCCCCGGCTTATTGCACCGCAACCCACTTGTTAGATGACAACTTCCACCACATGCCTGGCTGCCCTGGCTATAGGGCGGGTGATTTTTCCTCAAATGAGCAACTGGTGACCTGCCCATGTATACAAAGTGCTTCTGCTTTGCTGCATCGTCCAGACGTTTGCCAAGGCAGTTTTGTTGATGAACTGTGGCAAACAATTGAATGGTGTCCCTCTGGTTTGTGTGACTGTATGTCTATTGTGCCTCATCCACTGGGTGCCCTGATATGATTTGGGTGTGAAGCCACAACCGCTGGAAGACTACTATGCCCCCCTATTCGTGATACTTTTATCAGATCAAGAAGTGTAATAAAATTAAATATACGCCTTCGATGGGTGAGGGCTTCAAGGACTGCCTGCTCTCTTGAGGGAGAATGATGCACAGTTGAACTGGTGGCCATTCACGTTACTCACGCCTGCATATACTATGCTCGGGACAGGCAAACCTTGCCCTATAGTCCCCTGTATCCTTGCCAATTATAGGCCGAAGAATAATTGTCAGAGGCAACTATGACTCAAGCAAATCGTCCTTTCTAAGTGAAACAAGTATGATTCGAGCCAGCCAACTTGTCTGTTGTACAAGTCATCCCCATTTGACTGCCACGAGGTGCCCATGGTATATTCAGCAGTGCCCTATAAAAGTAGTTTGTCATGCCCCCAGGTTGCCTGGCGATTATGGCCCGCATGGTTGTGTCCCCTCTGAATATGTATCCCTATATTGTAATCAACCCTAAACATTACTTCCACAGCAAGCCAGGGCTGTTGACCTTGTAATGGTTGTAAGTTGCTTAAGGGGGCCACGCCGCCATTCCTTGGCCTGTAAATATGCACAGATAATGGGAAATTTCCACACGTTCAGTAAATTTGACACATAGGACTTGTCCCTCAAACTTAATACGTTCACCCCATGATATCTTGGCGCTGAGTAACATGGTTAATGTTACCCACTTCAATGGTTCTTGTTTTATCGACCTCTGAAGGATGAAATGCTAAATGGACCTACCAGGCTCTGAACCTGCGACCAGGAGGACGATCCTTCTTAACCTTAAAGACTTGTCTGCTTATTTGACTTGGTGTTTGCTAGAGGCTACTGGTGCTACTTAGCCTGCATATCCTACGCTCAGGATTGTATGTACTTGCTCAGAACTTGTGGGTTTGTGTCTGGCCTACATTTTAAACACAGATATAACCACGGCACCAGCAAACAGCCAATTCTCCACCACACCCGGGGGAGCCATGAAGCTCTGCCCTTTTCATCATAGGCAATCACCAGGCAAGCCCCACCCCCACCTGGGAGGTGGGCATATCCCACAACAAATGGCTTAAACAACCACCGAAAACATACATATAGGCATACAAATTTGATATAGCGTGACATGGTCATACTTGTCACGACAACCTGACAATTGACTATTTAAGTGTGGTAAAACTTCAAGCAGGCGGGACAGAAGTAAGGTGTAGATGAACGCCGTGCTCCTTGATGCAGCTTGCCTAGTGCGAGGAACAGTAGCACAGTGCCACCTTGTGGCCTGCACACTTTATGAGCCGTAGGATCAACCTGAACGTAGAATTACTCAGAGCCCCCTGCCCGTACTGCAAAAGGCTGGGACATACCGACAGAGAGGAGCCGTAATCAGTACCGGGGAGCCCCGGCAAAATCAGGCCGGACTTTTGCTTCCCCGGGTATATTTAACCTACATTTTAAGGGCGCAATCATTGATTTTATATTCCCATCAAGGCAAATGGTCAAATCAGGCAATGTCATACCTACCAAGCCTGCGTCAGTGGCGTAATGCGATCTAGCAGTGCCCGCACAACTACTAACCGCGCCACTCCTATGAGTGCGACAATTCAGACTGCTCGAGGGAACTTAAGTGATTTGCCCCGCTTCACAGGATGCTTGAGCCTACCGCCAGACGCGAAGAATGTTTTTGGAGCGGGCACTAGTTGTCTCCAATGCACCTTGAACAACAAACAACTGTTGTGCTCAACTTTAACCACACACACAAACCACACAAACAGCGCCACCATGTGGCAGCGGCCACAAGCGCCGGCGTCCGATGCCAATCTCCAGAAACCACCGGCTCAAACCGAGCTCTGCGAAAATACCGGCGAGGCAAACGCAGCCCCCCATCTATCCGATGGCCACAGCGAGCAGCACCTTGCTTCCGCGCGTAGGCGCTTGACACTGGACTACATCCAAAGGTCAATTTAAAACAAATTACGCAACAGCGTCCCCATGTAGCAACAGTGGTAAGCGCCGCTCTCCTTTGCCACCGGCCCAAATTAAACGCTGCGACAACACCGGCGAGGCAAACTTAGACCTTTATCCCTCCGATGGCGACAAGTGGGCAGCACAGATCTGAGTAAATAATCTCGTTATTACCGCGCCAAGGCGTTTTAGCATTATATTAAAAGTGAATCGAAAACATCTAGGCGCCATACCACACGGGCCCCTTGCCTTCTCCCGCGTGCCCTTAAGTTCAATACCATCGGGAGGTTTGCTTCCCATCACGAAAAGCTAGCCAGTGGTGCACGCGGCCACCACCGCCACCTGTCCCCCGGTTGGGGTCTGCCCATAGGAGGCCCGCCTGTCGTGGGCGCTGCAGGGTTCGCGCTGTGCCAGACATTTGCACACTTCATTGATAATTTTACTTCAGATCGACAACCATTGAAGCACCAGGATTTGAACACATGACATTCAGAGTAGGAGTCAGAGACCTTAACCAGTAGGCCACAGTGACTAATAATTAACAGTCCGATATCTGAATAATTAGGACACATTGAGTCGCAATTAACCGCGTTTTGTTTCTGTGCAGCACTAGATAAACACATCCATGAAAATACCAAGGTTTGAACCCTTCACCTTTGAATGGAAATTCAGAGACCTGGATAATTAGGACATATTGCATGGAAATTAACTGGCCCCTCAACACAAGAGTAAAGAACACCAAGAACTTGCACCAGCACGCACTGCTAGATTTAGAAACACTAATAACACGAAGGAAACTGCTTCTTTCCTATTATGTAATTAACAAAATGGACTCCCTCCATCGTATGCTTAAACTGCACCTTGAGGTTCAGTGCACTAAGATGGGGGCAGTCCTGCAATCAAGTTAGCTGATTCACCCAGCCACTTCCCATAGCTTCAGCGGGGCCTGCAGGTGCAAGAATGCGATGCATCCAAGGGGCGGTGTGACCAGAGGCATGTGACACAGCCTCCAAAGGTCCAGACTCACCACTTCAAACTATCGCCTGGCCCCCCTCCACCGCTGTCTGGACCGCACTGGCGGCATTGCAAGGGGGGCCTGGAGACGTGTGCAAATATCCCTCAATGCCGATCTGCCCTCTGCCACATTGATAAACTTGCCTTAACTCATGTAAAATTTGCGCACAGACTGTGCATGCCAACTACCGGCGCGCGTACCCCTTGAGGATGAGTGGGCGTGTCCTACCCCCAGCGCTGCCGGTGAAGCCGGAAGGATGCTGCTGAGTGAGAGGGACTAGTGGGGGGAGATATGAGGCCAATGCTGCATTCCCGGCTCCAGCGAGCAGGTGGACCCAATAACAACACTGCCCCCACGCGGTATTCACCTAGGCCCCACGAGCAACGCTTGCAAGACCCCCCTCTCCCCACCCCCAGGCGCAAAAACAGCCCGAGAGTGGCAGCGACGTGCAGCAGGCCCGGCCTGAAAGAAACAGCGAGGTAGCATGGCATCGCCCGCTGCGCCCTACACCAAGACCGGAGCTGACCATCTAACCAGTGCTCGCGTCCCGGATCCCCCGCAAACGCCGGACGTGGCGGCGCACGGCTCCTTTTCCCCGGGCAGAGGTAGGTGGCAACCCAGAAACACATTAACAAACCTTGTTGTGAGCGCTCCCGACGTTCTCTATCGAGACGGGATCACACGCAGACATCCCCAGACTGAACATCGGCTCGTGCAGCGTGCAAACTGCGCTAGAATCCGCTTGATAAGTTTGCATGAGGGGGTGTCACGCTCCGCCTAACCTAACACGGCGCCCTGGATCTCGCAACGACCCTCCAAAAATTCACAACATAAGCGATAAGCATCGCCACACCAAGTGCAGATGAATCTCGACTTAAGCATGATAACGTGAATAAATCACACCGTTACTACGCCTTAAGTACACAATATATTACCCCGGCGCTAACCAGTTCTCAGAAACCGGACCCGTGAAATACCAGTCCCCCCTGCCGGCCACCAGCCCTCGACACATGAGGGCCCGCTGGGATCGTTCCCTCATCCACCCCCCGGCAGCCTCGTTGGGCTGGTAAAACAATGGAGGAGAGCGGCCGCCGGACCTGCCGAACTCCCGCCCCCAGCTGTCCCAGTGAGGGGTGAGCCCGGGACCCCAGCACTGCCGGTAAGGGCAAGGCATGCTTGGCAGGAAGAGAGGGGTTAGCGCCGTGGGGGCACAAGACTCAACGCACCAGCAGCAGCGGCGGCAACCAGGACAGGCCGCGACGACACAGTGCCGCCCCAGTGGAACCCGCGGGCCATACCACTCCCGCGTTGTGGTAAGTGGAGCAAATTAAAATGACGTGAGCCCGCCCCCCCCATCGCCCCTCACGGAGAGGGGCAGCGGGGAGTGACCCAACTCGTCACCCGCCCGGCACAAGCCCAACCCGGCTCACAACTCGAGCCGTAAAATATACTGCAGAGTTTGAAAGTGCCCCCGGCTCCACCGTTCCCCCTGTAGGCGCACCCCACACGCCATAGGCCGAGCAACCCGACCCAAGGAAGATCGGCAGCAGGCAAGGCCCCAGAGGCCCTCCCTGCCCCCCACACTCACCGCGCAAGACGACCACCTCCTGGTCCGGGTGCACGACACCGGAGGCGCAGTGTAGGCATTGCATGCCCAGCGGGGAACAGGGGAGACCGCACCAGGCCGGCCACCGACGTGAGGTAGTGCAGAAACCCGCACGTCGCAAGACCAAACGGCGTCAAGGGTCGACGGCGTGTCCGGCGCAAAGAGGACGCCAGGATGGCCGGGGGAGGCATAAATACCCTCCCCACCTCCTCGGCGCGCTGGAAGTGACGCGCCTAGCGCGCCTAAGACAAGGGGGACTCCTCCCAGAGTCCCGGCATTAGAGGGGGTGGGATAGTGCCCAAATGGCACTAAAGGGCCGCCCTTTTAGGGTGGCCCCCTGCGTGGGCCTCGGGCAGCCGCAATTGTTGTTTTTTTTGTTTACATTTTGGTCTTAATTAATCCTTATTTACTTTTTGCTAATTTTATCAATATTTATCCATATTTATGAGTTGATTTGCGTAAAAATGCTCAAATGCGTATTTGTTCATATGTATTTAGCCGATATACTCACGTTTAAAGTCCAATGGGTTTTAAGCAGTAACTGTTTAATGCTGTCATTTAAAAACACTTTCATTGTAGAACAGCTCAATCAGCTGTATCTCTGCAGTGAATTAAGCTTCCTTGGAAAGCTTTTTTTCTGTTTTTTAACTCACCTGTCAATCTGCATAACTACTGATCTGGTTGGTAATAGGGAGAATCATCCAAAAGAAGACATTTTTTCCTGTATTTTTTCATATTTAAAAATAAAGAGACAAGAAAAATGTGACATTAATTACAATGAATAATTGCGGCCCCGTTCTGGATGGAACAGGAACCAATTGCTACAAAATCACCTCTCCCTTGCCCAATACCCATTACTGCCTCGCTTCTGAGGGAAATGACCACTTACAAGGTGTCCCTGACATATAGAAATCATAAGGTGTTGGATGCACCTGTAAAGATCCCACCCACTAAATAATGGACGAGTGAACACCTACCCTCGGAGGTGCCTACAACAAAAGCAATAAACGCAACCAGAAGGCCACCAGAATGTCCCAAGCCAGTGAAAAGTGAACAATATCAACCCTATGCCTCAGCTCATGACAAATGGGAGGCATGTATCACCCTTCAGTGGCGTTTCAGGGAATCACGTGTCTTCCCTACAGACCTTTCCTCATCTGAATGGCATCACTCACGCTAACTAATTCTTACATTGCCCAGGCAAACAGTCTGTACCAGCACCCCAAGATTAGAAGTGAATGTTCATGCCCTACACAAAGGCCGCTGTAATTACAGATATGCCTCTTTTTCGTTCAAAGAAGGCTGGCATTCGGGGAGGAAAATTTACAGACGAGCAGCTTCTGTTTGGAGAAATTGAGTATTTTTTTTTTTTTTAACAAGAGGCGCGTAGTTAGAATCAAAATGTGCATATTTAGGACGCAGCAAAGTGGTGTTTTAAGAAATGGATTTATTTAGTATACATAGAGCTTAATTATTTGGGGCCACATTGGGCATATTTAGGAAAATGACTGATGTTTAGCGGCATAATAATGACACTTCCTTAATTCATATAAAGGTGACATTTGAGTATGAATCAATGCTGAGTGGTCTAAAGTGCTCAGCATCTTTCCCGATGACTGGAAACTCGCAGAAGTCAGACCCCTGCTCAAGAAGCCCTCAGCAGATCCCATGGACTTCAAGAACTACCGACCCATCTCCCTCCTTCCCTTCGCGGCCAAAGTCATCCTACGCCGACGACAACCAGCTTCTCCTCTCCCTCACCAAGGACCCCATCACCACCAGACGCAACTTTCAGGAAGGAAGGAAGGACGTTGCATCCTGGATGAGCAGCAGCTGCCTGAAGCTCAACTCAGCGAAGACAGAAGTCCTCGTCCTCGGACTCTCCCCCTCTGCATGGGACAACACCTGGTGGCCTATCGACCTTGGCAGCCCTCCCACCCCCACGGACCATGCCCGAACCCTCAGACTCGTCCCTCTCCATGACCCGACAGGTCAACGCCGTCACCTCAAGTTGCTTCAACACCCTTTGCATCCTCCGAAAGACCTTCAAATGGATCCCCCAAATCAAGGAAGACAGTCACCCACGCACTCATAACCAGCAGACTGGACTACGGAAACGCCCCCTACTTCGGGATCAACAAGTCTCTGCTCCGCAAACTCCAGACCATACAGAACACCGCAGCCAGACTCGTCCTCGGCATCCCTTGACACGAACACATCACCCAACACCTGCGGAACCTCCACTCTCCGTTGAGAAGAGAGTAACATTCAAGATACCCATGCCTACAAATGCCTCCACAACATCGGACCCCAATATCTCAACGATAGAATCTCCTTCCACGTACCGAAGAGGAACCTCGGATCAGCTGACCTCGCCCTTGCCGAACCCCTGCGCATCTGCAGAGCACGAACGGGTGGAACAACCTTCACCTACGTCACGGCCAAGACCTGGAACGAGCTCCCGATTGACATCAAACGCGCCCCCACCCTGCACATCTTCATGAAGACCCTCAAAACCTGGTTCTTCAAATGACCAGAACTGCTTCCCTTCCCCCCCCCCCCTTCCCCAGCACCTTGAGACCCTCACGGGTGAGTAGCACGCTTAAAACTCCCTGATTGATTGATTGATTGAAAGTGCTGATGCGATTTCCTTGGTGATGCAGGACTCATGATAGTTTGGCTGTTATTTCACGACTACACAAAAGTTTTGCTGTTTTATCACTGCTACACAAAAGCAGTTCGTCAGCTATATTGATATCATTTTTGTAGCATTATCAGAACCACTGCTGCCTAAGGCCTTCGCCTTTATGATTCGTGTAACTTAACATATATTTCTGCTGGCCGGGCTCTGCAACCTTAGTATTTGAGCTTGTGACTGCCTGCTGACTGAGATTGCAAGTACTGTGCAACTTTGATATGAATCACTTTGCCCACTCTAATACTCATTCAAAATGTATGACTGAACATCTTCTTGAAAGGGGAAGAACGGAAAAACAAAAGCAGAAGTTTTGACAGAAACTATATACATCTTGAAAATAATGACAGGAGGCCATGCTAAATTACAGATCGAGGATAATTGAATTGGAAGCAAAATCTATCTATGGAGCCCACTATTTCGTATTTTCTCTTTTCTCTTCAGTGAGAAAAATGTTCTCTATGGAGAAAGCTCTTCTCTTACACCACGAGCCAATCTGGCCATGATCAAGTCCCCTTTCCATCCTAGAAAGGGAATTACAAGGACTGGAGTAACTATCAACAATTTCCTGCGTGGAAAAGGTTAGGATTTCACTTTGTAAATGCTATCAAATTTACATATCTGTGAGGGTTCACAAACTTGCAAGGCAATCCACTCCCACCCCTTGCTTCGTATTTTCTACTGCAGATTTTTCTGCATTTGTAGCTGAGAAATCAGAACTGATACATCAGTTTACGACTGCCATAAATCTTTATGGGAATTCCCGACAGACTCAAATGAGGTGTTTTTGGCCAATGCCTTTGTCAGCTGGGTCCCTGTTTTACCAGATTGTTTTCAAGATTTTCCAAGGGGATGAACTCCCAAATACCCATGCGGTGGGTCAAACTTGCTTCACACAAAATGAAGTTATTGATATAATTCCATGTGTCACTTTATAACTGCCTGTAAAGTCAGCTTCTTTTAGCAAATGTATTTGAAATGTATATTGCCTTGATGGGAGCCCCCAGCAAACTTACCGAGGGAAATTTGCGCTTGGTCAGTTTGGTCACTGATTGGTGCAGTGCAGAGGGGCTATTTATGACTGGCTACTTTCAAAGTTTGCCAGCTGCCCCTGATTGTTGGAGAGTACTTACCAGTGGGTATTCAAAAGTCCTGTCTTCAACTTCCCCTTTCCGGAGGCAAAACGGTTATTTTAGTGAGTCAGTTTAGACTTGAAAAGAAAGAAAAAATTTGAAACCATATTGAAAAATAGGTTATTGCTGGATAGGACGTGCCATATTTTCCAGCCTTTCAAGTGAACAACTCATATAACTCTAGAAATTGGACTACTTTTCAACTGATTTCTGTCTTGTTTCATTTGCTACACACAGTAACGTTGCTATGTGTATATCTTAAGACCTTTGAAATCTCTTACTGCTGGTGCATGTCTCAGTCACAGGAAAAGAGTTTGAAATTGTTGTAGAAAACATTTATAAATATATATTACATGAAACTACAGTCTTGATATCAATTGGATGAAACACCTACTGAGTAGGTTATGACAGTGTACTTTTATAAACAAGGCCTTATGAAAAAAAAGGTTTTGGTGCACAATCCTTTCAACATTCACAGTGAGTGACATCTGGTATATTCTGTTGAGCCAGGCACCGGGAATCAACGCATGGGCATGGTACACTCTGAGAACAGTATCATCATAGGGATTTTGGGGGCCCTGGCCAAGACATAGTTTGGGGCTCTCTATGAAATAAATTTGAATATTATTACCTGTAGGATATTAAGTTACTGTTTGAGGGAGTGAAACCCTACTCAAGCAGCAATCACAATCTCAGTCAGGGTGAAACACGCAAACCCCAAATGAACCTGTTCTCAACCTTCTGGTAGCTTGGCACAAAAGCAGTCAGGCTTAGCTGAGAGGCAACGTGTAAAGTATTTATGCAGGACTTCAAACACTAATAAGGTGATAACACAACAGAAAAAATCCCACACCAATTTAGAAAAGTAGAGGAAGATTATATAAGACCAAAACGACAAAAATGAAATCCCTAGAACTGGAGATATGCAGTTTCAAAGTTTTAAGTAAAAATAGTGCCTAGAAGCACAAAGCACCTACTTTGGTTATCTGGTCGCAGAAGACCTGTACAAAGTCACAAGCTCAGGCTGATGGCGATAGAGCGCAGGCCGGATACAGGGACTGAGTCATGCCCACTGAGCAAAGTATCTTACATCCTGGTTATGAAGCGTTGTGAGATTTCGCATCGAGGATGCAACTTGCAGCGGCAGTTCTGAAGAAGCTGAGGGGCTGCGATGTGGAGTCCTGCATCGTCATTGAGGATGCCATCGATAAGGGGCTTGCGATGCGAAGTCCTACATCAAGGATGTGTCATGCTGCGGAGGTTCTGAGGAAGCTGTGGGGCTTCGATGCAAAGTCCTGCGTTGCCATCGAGGATCCCATCAGTGAGGGGCTTGCGGTGTGAAGGCCTGCGTCAAGTATGCATTGAGCAGTTGTGGTTCCAACAGCTGCAGGTTGCGATGCAAGGTTCTGCATCTGGAATGCATCGCACAGCGGCAGCTCCGAAGCGGAGCTGCCAGGAGATGCACTGCACTGCGTCATTTCTACCGAAAGGACAACAGCTGGACTGGCAGAGCACCTTCAGACCCACTTCCAGGGGTCCAGGACTGGGCTGGCACCACTTTAGGAGTAGGACTCACAGCAGACATAGTATAGGTGCTGGTTGCAAAGTGGTTGGAGCGTTTTCTGTCCCTGAGGCTCACATCAGGAGGCCAGCCAACTAGCCAGTCCGGTCCTTTCCACTCAGGCAGCAGGGCAGCATAGTAGCAGACCTTCTTGCAGAGCATCACAGCAATCCTTCTGAGTCTTTCACAGGTCCAGAGGTGTACTGAGGTGTTGGGTCTGAGGGTCCAATATTTATACCTGATGCCTGCATTGAAGTAGGAGAAGGTTCTAGAGGTGTTTGAAATTTCCTGCATCCCTGCTCTGGGCCCAACTTGTCCGGGGCTCAAAAAACTAGTGTCAAACCTTTTGTGAGGGATCTCAGGCAGAGACTTTGTGATGTGCAAGTGAGGTAGAAGGCAGCTCCTCCCGTTCACCAAGTCAGAGATGACCCATCCTTCCAACACCTATTCCCCTTTGTCTCACTGTCTGGGAGCAATACACAAAGGCCAACTACTGCCAGCTACACTAGTCATGTGACCCAGCATACAGGCTGCAGGCCCAAACTTTATAAAAGTGGCATCTTCAGAACTGTGACTTAATACCCAACTTTACCATTAAAGAGGGTTTTAAAGTATAATTCTTTAGACACCAAACTCGACATTCCTATTTGCTGCCAATTGAAAATCAGCACTTATTAATTTTTAAAAGGTAACTCGTATCATCCTATGGGAGAGGTGGGCCTTGCAGTAGTAAAAAATGAATGTAAGAGTTTTTCACATGAACAACTTAAAAGTACATGTCCAACTTTTTAAATACACTGCACCCTGCCCTCTGAGCTTTTTAGGGCCTCCCCTAGGGGTGACTTATATATATTAAGAAGGAAGGTTTAGACCTGGCAAAAGGTTTCATTTGCCAGATCAAAATGTCAGTTTAAAACTGCACACACAGGCTGCACTGGCAGGCCTGAGACATGTTTAAAAGGCTACTCAGGTGGGTGCCACAGTTAGTGCTGCAGGCCCACTGGTAGCATTTCATTTACAGGCCCTCGGGTCATGTAGTACCACTTTACTAGAGACTTACAATTAAATTATATGTGCCAATTGGGTATAAGCCAATGTTACCATGTTTTAGGGAAAAAGCACAAGCACTTTAGCACTGGCTAGCAGTAGTAAATTGCAAAGAGTTCTAACAGCCAACAAAAACGAAAACAGAAAATAGGGGGTGAAGGTAAAAAAGTTTGGGAATGACCCTGCAGAGAGGGCCAAGTCCAACATTACCCATTTCCTGCTAATGCAATCTTGTATGATGCCAAACAAAACTAAATTATATGGTAAACTTTAGCATGGTCACTAAAAACTGTTGAAATATGTGTTGCCCGGGACACTGGGTAGAGAAACAGTGTCAGAAAAAGAGGTGGGTAGGGAGAGAAAGAGGTTTAGATAGAGAAATAGAATAGGCACAGGTCAAATAGAGATAAAGTTTGCTTTCCCAAGGGGGGCCTTTTGGAAGGTGGGGGCCCTGGGCAATGGCCCACTTTGTGCCTGCCTTAAAACACCTCTGTCTGAGAACTTGTGCCATCATGAAGGACCATTCTACCGGGCTCCAGATATGCAATATTCAGTTGTACGATGCCCCTTGACTGCACAGTTGAGTGGAACTCTTTTTTTTCAGTCTTTGCACTGTGTAGAATGCAGTAAGGTTTATGTGCTCAGGAAATCTTTGCTCCATATACAGAATCTTTTTTTTTTAGACTTTTTTATTTAAAATTTATAAAGCAGCAGTATGTAGGTATCACAGTAAAAGTCAATACACAATTTGAAATGAATCACTAGAAACATTTTCCACAGCAGAAAGAGAGAGATTGTATGGTGACCATCTTATGTTAATACATGCATGTACGCTGCTCCTGGTGCCCCTTAGAAGCTGCCACTGCTGGTGTGCCTAGGAGACTGGAAGAAACAATGTACCTTTGTCAGGAAGAAAGGTTGAGTCATCTGTATGTGTCTGGGCTTGGGCTTGGATGAGTGACAGTGCCTGCTCTGGCATGATTATGTTTATGCCAGAAGGGGCGTGTCTGACGATGTAAGAGGTATCATCATTGTGTAAGATTCCAGATCTGATTGCTGTTGTTGTTCAGATCTGCAAGTGAGGTGCCAGCCCAGCAGTCCTGTAGGGGCTCCGTCATGCACCCCTGCCATAGATCATGGCCAGGTCTGTCTCTGTCTCTCTCTCTGTGTCTCTCTCTCCCTCTCTCTCTCTCCCTCTCTCTCTCTCTCTCTCTCTCTCTGTCTCTCTCTCTCCCTCTCTCTCTCTCTCTCTCTCTCTCTCTCTCTCTCTCTCGTGAGACAAGGTCCTCCTAGCCCCAAAGCCCAATCACCAATTTTTTCACTTCATTCAGCAAACACATTTCCTTTGTAGGTATAATGACACAAGAAATAGGGTGACATACACACTAAGGAAACGGCAATATATCACAATGGTAACGAGTCATATTAATTCTGTGCTAAAGGGTATTATATGCAGAAAATAATATACAAAACCAGCATGCCTGAGCTCTGCTAACTTTGTAAAGAAGTAAAACTGTTCTCTTGACCCAGTTCTGCATCTCTAGCAATCACCAGCAACAGGCATTCTAGAATGTTGCTTTATTTGATGATGTATTTTTGGGTTTTGAAATCTGTTATGACATCATTCGCCTGAAACCCCATTAAAGGAAGGAATGAGGACCATGGTGTAACAGGTAATACAAGCTGTGTGTTGCAGGGAATGAGCACATACATCTGATCATCATCACAGTGAAGTTCTGGAATCTTCCAATAGATTACTTGTCTTTCATTGAAGCATGGTGGAAGGAAGGGGCCCTAAGATGTGTAGTGAGCCTACAGCTGCTTCCAAGCCTCCTCCATCCCATCTGATTGGTTATGTGCCTTCTCGGGGACGCAGTGGCTGCTTGAACTAGCATCAGAATAGGTCAGAGCTACCAACAATCAGATTTCTGAAAGCCACCTTGGACTCTAGCACTAATTACACAGAGGCACAGTGGATGAAGAAGTGTTGGAGGGATGCCCAAGCCTTCAAAGAATCAGTTAGTGGATGATGCTTTGAGAGTCACCAGTCTTAGGCACACCAACCACTATGGGTGAGGAAGGTACAGTTGGGACCATGCTCAACAGTCCACCGCAATGATGTACTATTCACTGGTAACCCAGTCAAATCTTATGCACTGTGGTACAGGTGTGTTAAGAGCATAGACCAGCTCACTGCTTCACTACTATTGCTTTACTCCTTATTGTGCAAATATCTCCAGGGAAGGTGGCGGAACCACGTGGGATGCTGCTGAGGAGGGTGCTGTATATAATTTAACATTAGTTCCTGTAGCCCCCATCAGTATCCAGAAGTATTTGACCCAGAGGTGGGTAGGTCAATCTTTATTCGGGTATTGTATGGTGTACATAAGTAGGATTCCTGGATCTAAACAACTGGTTGGAGGCACAGTTTTGTGTGAATTGAGACATTTATGTCTGTCTTGTACACTCATATGGGTGATCTGTGAGTCTATATATTGCAAGTCTATATTCATCTCTATACATGTGTGTGTGTGTATATATATATATATATATATATATATATATATATATATATATATATATATATATATATATATATATATATATGCATATATGAAAAAAGCAGAGAACTCTGAATAGTTCTCAAGTTTAGGTGGAAAGCAGCTCCTGTATAGAGCACTCTCAACACCAGCGACACTCTAGATCTGCTCACCTTAAATGTCTGCTTTTCTATCAAAGTCTTTAAGCATAGGATTAGCACAGTGCCATCCACGCCGAGATAGCTCTGAAGAGCTCTAATTAGAGCGAAACACAGTGTCAGGGGTTGCTTTTACTCATTTCAGGTTGGCTTGGATGGTATTTTACCAATTCAAAGCTGTAATATTGTGCCTGGAGTGGTAAATGGCTTTTGTCATTTTACAGCTCAGCATGGACAGCAGTATGCTAGTCCTATGCTTAAAGACTATGCGGTAGAAATGGCAAAAGACTTTGTCCCTTTCTATCTCGGCGTGGATGGCACTGTGCTAATCCTATGCTTAAAGACTTTGATAGAAAAGCAGACATTTAAGGTGAGCAGATCTAGAGTGTCGCTGGTGTTGAGAGTGCTCTATACAGGAGCTGCTTTCCACCTAAACTTGAGAACTATCCAGAGTTCTCTGCTTCTTTTTGCATAATTTATGCGTCACTCTATGCCTGAAAGGGTATTCTTTTGACTTATACTAGGTGCTCCCTTGTGTCTGGACAAAGCTATACCTCTCTGAAGAGCTCTAATTAGAGCGAAACACAGTGTCAGGGGTTGCTTTTATTCATTTCAGGTTGGCTTGGATGGTATTTTACCAATTCAAAGCTGTAATATTGTGCCTGGAGTGGTAAATGGCTTTTGTCATTTTACAGCTCGGCATGGACAGCAGTGTGCTATTCCTATGCTTAAAGACTTTGCTGTAGAAATGGCAAAAGACTTTGTCCCTTTCTATCTCGGCGTGGATGGCACTGTGCTAATCCTATGCTTAAAGACTTTGATAGAAAAGCAGACATTTAAGGTGAGCAGATCTAGAGTGTCGCTGGTGTTGAGAGTGCTCTATACAGGAGCTGCTTTCCACCTAAACTTGAGAACTATCCAGAGTTCTCTGCTTCTTTTTGCATAATTTATGCGTCACTCTATGCCTGAAAGGGTATTCTTTTGATTATATATATATATATATATATATATATATATATATATATATATATATATATATATATATATATATATATTCACTGAAAAAACCATAGGTTTCAGACACGTTATAGTTAGAAATTAGCATTTAAAAAACCTTTGAAATTCACTTAAAAACCTTAGGTTTTAGGGACAGTTATAGTTAGTTGGACATTTCACTCGTACAAAACCATAGAAATTCCCCCGTTATAGTTAGTTTAGCTAACTATAACTCGCGCCCCCGCAATGCACTGCTGATGACGTCACATATTACATCACTCATGACATGGTCAGTGACATCACTGATGACATCACTGATGACATCTCAAATGACATCATTGATGACATCATCCAGTGACTGTGTGTTTCTTTAAAGTTTAAATATGTTTAATATATATAGGGAAAGGCGTATTGAAGAATGAGTGGGTGTATAAGTGTCTGTATGGATGATTTAGTAGGTGCGTGACTAACTCTATAAGTGAGTGATTAAACGTATCTTACTGAATGCATGGGTTAGTGACTAAACTGGGTGAATGTCTGTATCCGTCTGTCTATTGCTGTGTAAGTGGCTGCATGGGTTTGTGAATAGCTACATGAGTGTCTATATGAGTTATTGATTAGTTGTCTGAGTATCTGTATGGGTGCCTGAGTGTTTGTGTGGGTGGGGTGTGTGCGACTCTGTGCATAGATGTGTGAGTGGGTGATTCACTGGGTGGATGGTTTCAAGAGTGCATCTGTGATAGACTGTATGGGTGGGTAAGTGTGTGTAAGAGTGTGTTTGTGAGTGAATGTATGTCCCAGTGGTACATGTGTGAGTAACTACATATGTGAAAGGCAGTATATATGTGTGTTGGAGTATATAAATAGCTATAAGCAAGAGTGTGTGATTGTGAGAGTGACTGTATGGATGAGTGTGTGCTTGTATCAGTGATTGTATAAGAGCGTAAGAATGTGCTAGTATTTGTATGAGTAAGTGAGCTGGTGTGTGTATAACTGTATAGGTGAGTAAATGGCAGTGTGTTTAATTATTTGCATGACTGACTAGGTGTGTGAGTACCTCTATGGATGAGTGGCGGTGTTTGAGTGTCTATATAGGAGTATGAGTGCATATGATAGTCCTGTACTGAGTGACCGTAAGTATGAGTGACTGTACGGATGAGTGAGTGGATGTGTGTGTAGACCTAAGAATCAGTGAGTGGGTATGTAGTTATTGGTGTTGGAGTGTCTATGGTTTTGCGAATGGCAGTCTGTAATTTAGAGTGGGTGTATCAAAGGTTATATCAGGGTGTGAGGAGGTGCATCAGATTATCATGTGGATGATGTCATCAGTGATGTCATCAGTGATGTCGTTTGAGATGTCATCAGTGATGTCATCAGTGATGTCACTGACCATGTCATGAGTGATGTAATATGTGACGTCATCAGCAGTGCATTGCGGGGCGCGAGTTATAGTTAGCTGAACTAACTATAACGGGGGAATTTCTATGGTTTTGTACGAGTGAAATGTCCAACTAACTATAACTGTCCCTAAAACCTATGGTTTTTTAAGTGAATTTCAAAGGTTTTTTAAATGCTAATTTCTAACTATAACGTGTCTGAAACCTATGGTTTTTTGAGTGAATTTCAAAGGTTTTTTAAATGCTAATTCCTAACTATAACATGTCTGAAACCTATGGTTTTTTTCAGTGAATTTCAAAGGTTTTGTAAATGACAATTTTTAAATGTATTAATTGTTATATTTATTTTTTTGATACTGATTTACTACATTTTTTTAAACTTTATTTTTACATATTTTATTTTTTAAATTACATTGTAATTACATTATACATTACATTACAAAATATACTTTCTCAGAATGAATTACTTTAGTTTAAATACTTTGCAAATAGGCAATAGACTTTTAAGTATAGTAGTTACAGTTGTTGCAATGGGCAACACAATTTCAAACACAATGCAACATTGAGCTCAATGTGAATTTCTAGTTAAATGCAATTAGTTACTTTATGGATTACTTTTCTAACCACAGGACTGGATCCTAGATTCAGTCCTGGGACATCTCCTGTAAACAGTTGAGTAAAAGCGTTTTGGTTACAGTAGTGATTTTTAAGGAATATTATTGTATTTTAAAAGTTGACAGAAACTTTTTCACATAGAATCACCAATGTTATCATATGGGAGGAAATTCACTTAGCAGGTAAGTAGTGTTATCGTTACTTTTTCTTACTCAGTGGTGGATCCTGTATCCAGCACTGGTGCATCTCCTGTAAACAGTTGAAAGAATGCGTTTAAGTCATACAGGCGATTTTTAAGGAATATTTGTAGTTTGTGAAAATCAACACTTTGAAACTTTTCTGCTGAAAACCAGACAATGGATTCCTACGGAAGGAAATATAAGTTACTGGTAAGTACGGTTAAAATTACTTTTCAGGATCAGTACTGGGCTGAAAGATGCAGCACTGAGGTCTCTCCTGATAACAGGTGAGTAAATCGGAATTCGTAGTTCGGCTAATTTTAGAGGAATATTTGTATGTTTCAAAAATCGACACTTAGAAACTTTTTCAGCAAAAAGCAGACAATGATATCCTATGGAAGGAAATTCAAGTTACTGGTAAGTACGGTTAAAATTACTTTTCAGGATCAGTACTGGGCTGAAAGATGCAGCACTGAGGTCTCTCCTGATAACAGGTGAGTAAATCGGAATTCGTATTTCGGCTGATTTTAGAGGAATATTATAAAGTTCCAAAACTCCACACTTAGAAGAATTTCCAAGTGAAACCAGTCAATGTTAGCCTATGGAAGGAAATTCAAGTTACTGGTAAGTACGGTTAAAATTACTTTTCAGGATCAGTACTGGGCTGAAAGATGCAGCACTGAGGTCTCTCCTGATAACAGGTGAGTAAATAGGAATTCGTAGTTCGGCTGATTTTAGAGGAATATTTGCACATTGGTGAAGGGAGGGGGCGGGGCCTGAGGTGACATCTGTGCAAACGCGCCCCGTGGCGCGTTTTAAGTTGGGGGATTAAGTCCCCTTGAATCATGAGGGTCCCTGGGGTCCAACTAGCCCATCCTGTACCTCCAGTATGCGCCAGGGAGCTGGTTGCAGAGAGGTGTTCAGAGGCCACGCCCCTTTTTGCACCTCTCTGCAATGCAGCTCTGTGGCGCTTTCTGGACGCACCTGTTGGGCTAGTTTGCCCCCAGGGACCCTCAGGATTGAAGGGATTTAATTCCCCATCTTAAAAGCGCGCCATGGGGCCTGTTTGCACACATGTCACCTGAAGCCCCGCCCCCTCCCTTCACCACTGTGCAAACGCGCCCCGTGGCGCGTTTTAAGTTGGGGGATTAAGTCCCCTTGAATCCTGAGGGTCCCTGGAGTCCAACTAGCCCACCATGTACTTTCTAAAAGCGCCACAGAGCTGCGTTGCAGAGAGGTGTAAAAGGGGCGTGGCCTCTGTACACCTCTCTGCAACGCAGCCCCTACGCATACTGGAAGGTTCCTGGTGGGCTAGTTGGCCCCCAGGGACCCCCAGTATTCAAGGGATTACTTCCCTTCTTAAACACGCCAGGGCGCGTTTAGCAGAGTACTGCAGGGAGGGGCGGGGCCTCCGGCACGATGCCGGTCGTTTTTTTAATGGGAGGGGGCTGCGTGGCCCCCCTTCCCTTGGCCACTTTTGGCCCCGGGGACCCCATCCCCCGCGGCCTGTGCATTTTATTTTTAAATAAAAAATAAAAAAACGGAAGGGGGCCGCGTGGCCCCCCTTCCCTGGGTCTGTATTGGCCCCAGGGACCCCATCCCCCAGGGCCGGCCTTGCCCTTTTTAAAAAAAAAAATGTTTATTTGGGGAGGGGGGCTGCGTGGCTCCCCTCCCGGGCACTGTGGCCCCTGGGACCCTATCCCCCGGGGCCTGGCCTCTTGTTGGAGACTGTGGGGGTCCCCAATCCCCCACAGTCCCAGCCGGCTCCCCGCCTCCTGCGCGAGCCGGCTATTGCTTTCCCACATGGGGAGCAGCTAACATGCTGCTCCCCATGTGGAAAGCAATTGGGTTGCATTTTGAAAGGAGAGCAGGTTTCCTGCTCTCTTTCAAAATACAAACCAAGTTTGCTATGACAGGACGGGAGCCGCGAGGCTCCAGGTCCTGTCATAGCAAACTACAGTGTCCCGGGGTAGGCACCCCGGGACACTGCAGGAACCGGCCCTGGGGGTGGCAGTCCCCAGGGCCATCAAAGGCTCCAGGAGGGGGCCGCGGCCCCCTCCCAACCATTTCACAGCCCCGGGGAGGTGGTGGTCCATAACGGACCCCCATATTCAAATCTTTAGTGCCCCGGGGAGGTGGCGGTCCCCGGGGCGTGTGGGGGGGCTGGAGCCCCCCACACAGGTCAATTTTTTCTACAAAAGAAGCCCGGGGGTGGCGGTCCCCGGGGCTGCGGGAGGGCAAGAGCCCTCCCGCACCATTATTTCTAAAGCCCCGGGGGTGGCAGTCCCCGGGGCTTGGGAAACCTTAGAGGCCCCACATTAAATCTAAACCCCCCACCATGCCCCCGGGACTTGGCCCACCCGGGGGCAAATAAACTATCGAAACGCGGAAGACCGCGCTTCAATTTTTTTCCGGCAGGATCCGCGCACCCTGAGCGCATCCTGCCGATTTAAAAAAAAAAAAAATGCTTTTCTGCCCAGGGGTCCTTGTGGGACCCCTGAGCAGACCTAGGGGTCAGGGTGTTTCTACCCTGCCCCCTTTGTGCGTTTGCACACTTGCGATTTTTTTTTTTCTCGGCGGGATTCGTGCACCCTAAGCGCATCCCGCCGATTTTTTTTAAAAAAAAAAGCTTTTTTCTGCCCAGGGGGTGCTTGTGGGACCCCCTGAGCAGACCTAGGGGGTCAGGGTGTGTCTACCCTGCCCCCTTTTTGCGCTTTGCGCACTTGTTTCTGTCCCTCGGTTCTATCGAGGTACAAAATGGCTGCCAACACTTCCTGATTTGGAGTGTTGACAGCCAATTAGCATGTAGCTCGTGATCGGGAGGGTTCGCGAATCCGACGCAGCCATAGATATATATGTGATTTTCATTTTGATTTTCACAGGAACTACTGAACGGATTTACACCATTTAACAAAAGGGTTCTTTCTGAACCAAAAACTACCTCTTTGCCAAATTTGGTGTAATTCCGTTCAGCAGTTCGGGCTGTAACCGTGTCTAAAGTTTCCTATGGGAAAATGATTGGGGAAAACATGTTTTGGGACCCCCCTTTTTCTCGGCCCCCGCTTGACGAATCACCCTGAGACTTTCAGGGTAGGAGCGGACCGGAGCGGGCCATAAAGTTTGAAAATTTCGCGAAGATTCGTCAACCGACGCAAGAGTTATTTCAAATAGAATGTCGCGGATTTCCTATGGAAAATAGGTCCTAACTATAACTATCTACTGGCGACCGCCAGTCGATAATATATATATATATATATATATATATATATATATATATATATATATATATATATAACTAAGAAAAAAGTTGCAGGGATGTTATAGTTAGAAAATATTATTTTAAAAACCTTAGCAATTCACTGCAAATACCAAAAAACCAAAGGTTACAGGAAAATTATAGTTAGGCTAAGATTTCACTCATACAAAAGCATAGAAATTCAGAAGTTATAGTTACCTAAGCTAACTATAAATTACGCCCCTGCAATGCACTGACTGCTTATGACCTCACATATTACATCACTCATGACATGGTCTGACATCACTGAATACATCACTAATGACATCTCAAATGACATCATTGATGACATCATCCAGTGAGTGTGTTTTGTAAACATTTCCGAGACTTAAAGATATATACTAAGCTACTTCATAAGTTAAATTACTACTCTTTCTGTACTACTAATGAGTGATACTATTTCTACCATATGTCATCTGAGCAGCTGTTTGACTGTCTGTATCAGTGTGGGAGTTGGTGTCTGAGTTGGCTATATGGGTGTGTGAGTAGGAGTGTGAGTGGCTGTATGGATTTGTCAGTTGATGTGTGAGTGGCTATATAGGGCTGTCAGTGGGTATGTGAGTGACAGCATGGGTCTGTGAATGGGGCTGTGAGTGGTTTTCTGGGTGTGTAAGTGGCTGCGTGAGTGGCTGTTTGAGTGTGTAAGTGGATGTATGGCTGTGTCAGTGGTTGTAGGGGTATGTGGGTGGGTGTGTGAGTGGTTGTATGGGTGTGTGGGTGGTTGTGGGAGTGGCTGTTTAAGTGGATGCTTGGTTAGGTTTCTGTGTGAGTGGCTGTATGGGTGAGTGAGCAGGCATGTGAGTGGCTGTATGGATGTGTGAATGGGTATGTAAGTGCTTGTGTGGGTGTGTGAGTAGGTGAGTGGGTGTTTTGGTGAATGAGTGGCTGTGTTGAGAGACTGTAATAGTGAGTGAGTGGGTATGCGAGTGGCTGTGTGGGTGTGTGGGTGGTTGTGGGAGTGGCTGTTTAAGTGGATGCTTGGTTAGGTTTCTGTGTGAGTGGCTGTATGGGTGAGTGAGCAGGCATGTGAGTGGCTGTATGGATGTGTGAATGGGTATGTAAGTGCTTGTGTGGGTGTGTGAGTAGGTGAGTGGGTGTTTTGGTGAATGAGTGGCTGTGTTGAGAGACTGTAATAGTGAGTGAGTGGGTATGCGAGTGGCTGTATGGCTGAATATGTGTGTCTGTGAGTAGCTGTATGTGTAAGTGTGTGACTGTGTGAGTGACTATATGTGAGTGAGTGGTTCTGTGAGGAGCTGTATGGGTGAGTGAGTGGTTGTGTGTGTGGATGTATGAGTGAGTTAGTGGGTGTGAGTAGCTGTATGGGTCTGTGAATGGGTATGTGAGTGGTTGTGTGGGTGTGTGAGTTGGTATATGAGAGGCTGTATGGGGTGTGAGTGGGTGTGTGAGTTGTTCTATGGTGATGCCATCAACAATGTCATCAGTAGTGTCGTTTGAGATGTAATCAGTGCTGTCATCAGTGATGTCACTGTATATGCAATGAGTGATATAATATGTGAGGTAATAAGCAGTGCATTGAAGGGGCATAACTATAACTGCTGAATTTCCATGGTTTTGTATAAGTGAAATATGAGCCTAACTATAATGTCCTTATGAAGGTAGTTATAGGTAGGACTACTTTCCATAGGAAAATTAGTTCACTAGTTTTTGAAATATAAAGGGAAAACCAAATTTGTATATCGAGGGATGCGGATCCTCCGAGGACCTGACAGTCCCCGTTCTGAAATCCGATTGGCTGCAAACACTTCAACCAGGAAGTGTTCGCAGCTATCTTGGGACTCCGCGAGTCCCAGAAAAAACATTTAAAAAAAGAACAGGGTAGGAATACCCTGACCCCTACCTCTGCTCCTGTAGTCGCCCTGGGGCCCCGCCCCGGCTAAAAAGTATTTAAAAAAAACTTTTTGTCAAAAATCACAATGGATTTGCACCTCTGGTGAAAATTAAAAATAAAAACAAGTGCAGGTTACTACCCGACAGCCCGCCAAGTCAGAGCAAACACTAACTTCACTACCAGCAAGCAGAAGCAGTCAAAGTTCTCCTGCTTGCTGGGACCAGAGTTTTCATCTGTTTTCCTGCCTACTGTCAAATGGTCAGAGAAACATATGAAATGATTGATCTCACACACAGGGAGCTGCATGTTTAGCAGCTCCCTGTGTGTGAGAGCAATGCCGGCTCCCACTGGAGGCAGGGAGCCAGCAGGGACTGCGGAGGCATTCAGTCTCTCACCGCGGTCCCCAACGATGCTGACTGGATGCCCTGAGTAGGCTCTAGGGCACTCACCATTTCAAGGCCAGGCTCCAGGGGATGAGGTCCCCCAGGGAGAAATCTGCCTGGGGAGCGGGTCCTGCCTCCCACATTGAATTATGGCCGGGCTCCGACGTTGGGGTACCTGGGGCCAAAATCATCCTGGGGAGGAGGACCATGCAGCCCCCCTCCCCGCCCACGTTAGTAGTCTACAAAGGGCTTTCTGCCTTTTGCAAGGATGATGGACAGCTTACCAAATGGCTCCCAGCGCGTTTCCCGACGATTTTGGTGACAAGCAATATGAGGAGATCTCCACCAAACAAAGAAGCACTTACTGAATAGAGCTAAGAGAAGTACCCTTGTTTGTTGGCGGTTTACCTCTTTATAGTCTCGTTATCCTCTCTATAGCAGGATTCATGCTATCACAGATTTCTGGATAAAGACGCACGAGGAACAATCACATTGCCGAAATGCACACAAGGTCACTTGAGACATTTCCTTGTGGGTCATTACACAGATGTAGTGTAGAATACGCACTGGACATTTACCCAATGAGGTAGCAGTTTCAAGAAGAAACTACTCCACTTGAGTAGCTATTTTGGGCAAATCTGTGGACTTTCTTGTTGAATAAAGGGGCAGGTGCAGTTCTGTTGTGGCCCAGTGACTCACACAGCTACTGACATACCGACACAGACACTTAGACACCCACTCACATACTCAAGCACTCATACATCCCCTCACAGACCCACTCAGACACTCATACACCCACTCAAATGCCCACTCACAGCCATACTCAGACACTCTCAGGCACTCTCAGATCCACTCAGACCCTCTCACACCTACTCACAAACCCACTCAGGCACTCATGCACCCAATCACATAACCTCTAAGACACGTCCATGCACTCACAGACCCACTCATGTCCCCATTTACAGAACCACTCATACTCTCTCACACCACTCACAGACCTACTCAGAGACTCATGCAGCGACTCACAGAACCACTCAGAGGCTCACACATCCACTCACAGACTGACTCACACACTCATGGAGGCACTTGCAAACCGCACTCAGGCACTCTCTCACCCACTCACAGACCCACTCAGATGTTGACTCATGCACCCACTCAGACAACCACTCAGATACTTACGTACCAACTCAGACAAGCACCAACTCACAGACCCACTCAGACACTCATGCACCAACTCACAGACCCACACAGCCACTCACACAGCCACTCACAGTCCCAAATAGCCACTCACTCCCACAAAACCACTCACACACCCAATCACAGACCCATACAGCCACTCACACACCCACTCACCAACCTATTTAGCCACTCACACACACACTCTCAAAGGTTACAGGTTACAGTTTGAAAATAAAATTTATAAAACATTCTAAATTCACTAAAAAAAGGTTACAGGGACGTTATAGTTAGAAATTAACATTAAATAACATTACAAAGTCACTGGAAAAAAAGGTTACAGAGATGTTATAGATAGCCTCAGATTTCACTGTAGAAAACCATAGAAATTCAGCAGTTATAGTTACCTGAGCTAACTATAACTTACGCCCATAATGCATTGCTTATGACCTCATATATTTCATCACTCATGACATGGTCAGTGGCATCACTGATGACATCACTGATGACATCACTGATTACATCATCCAGTGATTGTGATTGTTTTCTAAAAGTTTTTGTGTGTTAAATGTATATACTACGGTACCACAAAAGCTAAATTACTATACGTTGCGTACTACTAATGTGTGATTCCTTTTTTAACATAGTTTATGTGAGTCACTGTGTGACTGTGTGTATCTGTGTGTGAGTGGGTGTCTGAGTGATTGTATAGGTGTGTGAGTGGCTGTATGGGTGTATAAGTGGATGACTGAGTAGCTGTGTGGGTGACTTAGTGGCTCTGTGAGTGACTGTATTGGTGAGTGAGTGGGCGTGTCAGTGGCTGTATGAGTGGGTGAGAGAGTAGCTATGTCAGTGGCTGTATGTGTGGGTGAGTGAATGCGTCAGTGACTGTATGGATGAGTGAGTGGCTGTTTGAGTGAGTGTTTGGTTAAGTGAGTCGGTGTGTGAGTGGCTGTATGGAAGAGTGAGTGTCTGTGGGATTTCCTGTATGGGTGAGTAACTGGCTATGTGAGACGTGGTATGGCTGTCTGCATGGGTATGTGAGTGGTTGTGTGGGTGTGTGTGTGAGTGTGTGAGTGGTTGTATGGGTGAGTGAGTGGTTCTGTTGAGAGGCTGTATGGGTGAGTGAGTAGGTATGTATGTGACTGTGTAGGTGAATAACTGGGAGTGTCGGTAGCTGTATGGGTGAGTGTGTGGCTATGTGAGTGACTGGTTGTATGATCACAATGTGTGAGTGAGTGAATGAGTGAGTGAGTGCGTGAGTGGCTATATGGATAAGTGGGTGGCAGTGTAAGTACATGGATGGGCCTGTGAATGGGCATGTGAGTGGTGGTGTGGGTGTGCGATTGGGCATATGAGAGATTGTATGGGAGTGTGAGTGGGTCTGTGAGTGGTTCTATGGATGATATTGTTAATATTGGTGAAGGCAATGTCAATGTACACCATAATATGTGCACGCATAATATTTGTCAATACCAGTAATTGCAAGGCCAATGTACGGCATAATATATGCACGCAAACAATGTCAATATCAGTAAATATGATGTTGATGCACGCTATGACAAATTTATGCATAATAATGAGAATGCCAGTAAATGTGATATCACTGACTGCCATGTTATATGTGCACGTAGTATTGAACTCGTATCATTGCTGTTGAATTCACCCGAGATGACCTCCCCATCAACCCTGAGTCAGAGATATGTGGTCAGACAGGCCCTGCGACCAAACCTAAGCCTTCCGATTGATAGGTCACATGTGGGATTACACTTAGCCCGAAAACAAACGTGCAAACATTGAAAACCCAGATCGATCCCTCAGATAGGCAGTTGCACCACAACAGGTCTGAAGAGATTTGCCCCAATAACACACGTTTTGCCGAAGGCGCACATTCCCAAAATACCACAAGTCAGATGCCACATGTAGTTCGGAACACACAGTCAATCAGAACACAGCATGCACACAACACACAGTGATCACGCGCTCCCCATGCTGGGCATCTGGACACATACACACTGGACCACACTAGTCTCCACAAAGTTGAGAGCCACCTGTGCCCCCTTATCAGATGGTTGGAATCATGGTTCATGCCTAGGCCCAGATTTACGTGCTGTAAAAGAATATGTAATTGGTTTATTGTACTTCAAGAATTGTATAAATTGATGGCCAAAACCTTTGTACATCAAGAAAGTTTTCAAACACGACTCTGCTGATGCTCTCCCGGCTGCTGCATTTAATTAAACCAACTTGTTCCTGTTTTGCCAAACGCCGCTTGTCTTTTAATTTTTTCAAAGTAAATTCATATCATGGTAACAATATCATCAGTGATGTCATTTGAGATGTCATCTGTGATGTCATTTGAGATGTCCTCAGTGATGTTATCAGTGATGTCACTGACCTTGTCAAAAGTGATGCAATATGTGAGGTCAAAAGCAGTACATTGCGGGGGCGTAAGTTATAGTAAGCTCAGGTAACTATAACTGCTGAATTTCACTGGTTTTGTCTGAGTGAAATCTGAGCCTAGCTATAACGTCCCTGTAACATTTGTTTTTTCCAGTGAATTTCTAAGGTCTTTTTAATTGTATTTCCTAACTATAACGTCCTTGTAGCCTCTGTTTTTTTCAGTGAATTTCTATGTTTTTTTAAATTCTATTTCCTAACTATAACATCCCTGTAACCTTTCATTTCTTAAGTGAATTAGTGGGGTTCTTTTTATTTTATTTCCTACTGTAACCACTAACCTTAGACACTGAGTGTGTGAGTGAGTGCATGAGTGTCTCAGTGGGTGTATGAGTGTCTGAGTAGGTTTGTGTGTGGGTGTGAGAGAGTATGAGTGGGGCATTTAAGTGGGTATATGAGTGTCTGAGTGAGTCTGTGAATGGGTGTGTGAGTCTCTAAGAGGGTCTGTGAGTCAGTCTCTGAGTAGATCTGTGAGTAGGTGAGAGAGTATGAGTGATTCTCTAAGTGGGTGTGTGAGTGTCTGACTGTGAATGGGTGTATATGTCTGAGTTCGTCTGTGAGTGGGTGCATGAGTGAATGGGTCTGTGAGTTGCTCTGAAAGTGTCTGAGTTGCTCTGAGAGTGGGTGCATGAGTACCTGAGTGGGTTCTGCTCATTTTCTGCCCTTTTCTGCTCACTTCTGACTTTTATTTTTCCTTTCTTCTTGTTGCTGACCTGTATATTGCCTCTTTCTGCTCATTTCTGACATTTATTTTGCCTCTTTCTGCTAGTTTCTTACCTTACTATTGTCTCTTTTATTTTATTTTGTCTCTTTCAGCTAATTTCTGACTTTATTTGGCCTCTTTCTACTGATTCTGATCTCTATTTTGCCTCCTTCTGCCTGTTTCTGACCTTCATTGTGCCTGTTTCTGCTAGTTTCTCAGTTTTATTTTGCCTTTTTCTGCTTGTTTCTGATCTCTATATTGCCTCTTTCTGCTTGTTTCTGACTTTTATTTTGCCTCTTTCTGTTAGTTTCTGATCTCTATTATGCCTCTTTTTTCCTCTTGTTCTGGTCTCTATTTTGCCTCTTTCTGCTAGATTCTGACCTTTATTTTGCCTCTTTCTGCTAGATTCTGACCTTTATTTTGCCTCTTTCTGCTTGTTTCTGATCTATATTTTGCCTCTTTCTGCTCGTTTCTGACCTTTATTTTGCCTCTTTATGCTTGTTTCTGGTCTCTATTTTGCCTCTTTCTGATCATTTCTGACCCTTATTTTGCCTCTTTCTGCTCATTTCTGATCTCTATTTTCCTCTTTCTGCTTGTTTCTGACCTTTATTTTTCCTTTTGCTGCGTGTTTCTTACCATTATTTTGCCTTTTTCTGCTCGTTTCTGATCTCTGTTTTGCCTCTTGCTGCTCGTTTCTCTAATTTCTGATCTCTATTTTTCCTCTTTCTGCTTGTTTCTGACCTTTATTTTGCCTTTTGCTGCTAGTTTCTGACCTTTATTTTGCCTCTTTCTGCTAGTTTCTGATCTCTGTTTTGCCTCTTGCTGCTCGTTACTGTCCTCTAATTTGCCTCTTTCTGCTAGTTTCTGATCTTTATTTTGGCTCTTTCTGCTAGTTTGTGATCTTTATTTTGCTTCTCTCTGCTCATTATTGATCTTTATCTTGCCTCATTATGCTTGTTTCTGGTCTCTATTTTGCCTCTTTCTGATCATTTCTGACCCTTATTTTGCCTCTTTCTGATCATTTTTGCTCTCTATTTTTCCTCTTTCTGCTAGTTTCTGACCTTTATTTTGCCTTTTGCTGCTCGGTTCCGACCTTTAATTTGCCTTTTTCTGCTTGCTTCTGGTCTCTGTTTTGCCTCTTGTTGCTCATTTCTGTCCTCTAATTTGCTTCTTTCTGTTACTTTCTGATCTTTATTTTGCCTGTTTCTGCTAGTTTCTGATCTCTATTTTGCTTCTCTCTGCTCGTTGCTCACCTTTAATCTACCGCTTGCTGCTCGTTTCTGTTCTCCACTCTGCCTCTTTCTTCAAGTTTCTGACCTCTAGTCTGCCTCTTTCTGCTCGTTTCTCAACTTTATGAAGCCTCTTTCTGCTTGTTTCTCAGCTTTATTTTGCCTCTTTCTACTCATTTCTGACCTTTATTCTGATCTTTCTGCTCGTTTGGCATCTTTATTTTGCCTCTTTCTGTTGTTTGCTGATCTTTATTCTGCCTCTTTCTGCTCATTTCTGAACTTTATTTTGCCTCATTCTGCTCATCTCTCACCTTTATTTGGCCTCTTTCTGGTCGTTGCTGACCTTTATTCTGCCTCTTTCTGCTTGTTTCTGACCTTTATTCTGCCTCTTTCTTCATGTTTCTCACTTTATATTTTGCCTCTTTCTACTCATTACAGACCTTTATTCTGCTTCTTTCTGCTCTTCTCTCATCTTTATTTTGCCTCTTTCTGCTCATTGCTGACCTTTAATCTACCCCTTGCTGCTCATTTCTGACCTCCACTCTGCCTCTTTCTGCTAGTTTCTGACATCTATTCTGCTTCTTTCTGCTTGTTTCTCACCTTTATCATGCCTCTTTCTGCTCTTTGCTGACCTTTATTCTGCCTTTTCCTGCTAGTTTCTCAGCTTTATTTTGCCTCTTTCTGCTCGTTTCTGACCTTTATTCTGATCTTTCTGCTCAATTCACACCTTTATTTTGCCTCTTTCTGCTGGTTGCTGATTTTATTCTGCCTCTTTCTGCTCATTACTGACCTTTATTTTGCCTCATTCTGCTCGTTTCTCACCTTTATTTTGCCTCTTTCTGCTCGTTGCTGACCTTTATTCTGCCTCTTTCTGCTCATTTCTGACCTTTATTCTGCCTCTTTCTGCTCATTTCTGACCTTTATCTTGCCTCTTTCTTCTCACTGCTGACCATTAATCTGCCTCTTTCTGACCTTAATTCTGCCTCTGTTTGCTTGTTTCTGACCTTTATTTCACCTCTTTCTCCTCTTTTACCCCGGGACCGCGAAGGGAGCCTCAAGGGCCCCGCAGTCCCAACAGCCTCCCTGCCTCCTGCGGGAGCCAGCATTGCTCTCACAGACAGGGAGATGCAAAAGATGCAGCTCTCTGTCTGTGAGAGCAATCGTTTAGTCTGTTTTCCTTCCCGCTTCACAGCAGGCACAGAAACAGATGAAGCCTCGGCTTCCAGAAAGCAAGAGTACTTTCACACCTCCCGCCAGCTGGAAGCGGAGTGTTGGCTCCCCACAAGTCACAGCAAACATCACAGGATTCAGCCATGGGGTGTGGCTGTCCCCAGGGCCATGTATTGGTCCAGGAGGGTGGGTAACATGGCCCCCCTCCTTTCATCTGCTCAGGCTGGTCTCAGGGAGGTGGTGGTCCCCGGGGATGTTAAAAGCCTGGGAGGGGGCGCTGTGGAATAATGAATTACAAAACCGGATTTGCAATCTGAGGCCCACAGGAGGGCTCAGTATATTTTAAAAGAAATCACTGAAAGGACACAGAACCCACTGGAGGGAAGAATCTGCGCAAACACGCACTACAACTCCCAACATGCAAAACAGCTGAACTCACCTGGGAGGCCCACCGAAGGTCAATCATTCATTAGCATGTAGAGAGGAGAAAATGCGTGGGAGTGCTCCTGTAAACTGACAGTCAAGCCTATGATTAAGGAGTAGCAGCTCTGAAAAGCGTCAGGCAAAGAAAGCCTTTGGAATGCAAGTGCTGGTTTTATCAATAAAGCTCCAGATGGAAGATTTCACTGTCGAGTGCGTCTTTGCTTCAGGGCAATTTGTTTGGTTGGATATATATATATCTGCCTGTCTATTGCTGAGAGGAATTGGCTAAGTTTGGGCCACTGCACGCAAGTGTGTGGAGTGGGAGGCCTGCCTGTTAATAACTCAAAGTATCTTTAGAAGCAGCCAGAGTTTGGATGGGTTATTTAACCCTGACACGATGGAGGAGTGATTATTTCATCATCAGCAGGTACCCGCACAATGGATTGTTTAAAAGTATGAGGACGAATATCTTTCACGAAAATATGCATTTAAAAGGTTACTAAGCCCGACATGGAATTATTCCTTTCACATGCTACAACAGTATTGTTTTGCAATCTACTTTCGTGATAAAGACAGTGTCAATTGTGACTTTAAAACGGAAGGACATGGCAATGCTTTAAAAATCTGAAACAATGCATTATGGACTGGGTAGTTCCAGGAATTGGTAAATACGTGATCAGTGACCCACTTGAACATTTTATTATCAAAATATTCTGGACATATTGTTAAGAGTAGGGAATTGTTAAAATATCCAACTGATCTCCCATGTCTAAAATCTATTTACAAACATCATCATGATTAAGACCTTGATTAAGCATGAGCATGTTAGTCCTTCCTTACTGTCATGTTACTCAATAGCATTTAAACTCCCGAGCACCTGATCCTCATTTTGCATATGATTAAGACCGTCATTCCGTCGAAACGCGTAATGCTGTGTTGCTGGAACCTGCTGGAATAAACAGACTTTGTTTCACTTCACTCCCGACTGGAGGGCTTGTTTGCTCACACTGTGAAGGCTGTGTGGGATTGCTTCTGGAATATATATATATATATATCTATATATATATATATATATATATATATATATATATATATATATATATATATATATATATATATATATCCAACCAAACAAATTATATATATATATATATCCAAAGTAAGTTGAGTAAATACGCACTCTCAGAAGTCCTATTGCTGAAACCACAAGCTTTATTCTAAACCGCTACGCGTTTCGACACACAGAGTGTCTTGATCACACGATAAGTCAGCTCCACAGAATCGTGCATATATAAACAATAAACATGGAAAAGGGACTCATGGTACAGGTAGTATACATTACATAGTCACTGTGGTGGCCATTTTGTAACATGTAAAAACACTATTGCAGATCCATACTTTGTATTACTCAATACATATATAAACAATACATGTATACTAATACTTTAATTTTTGTCTCATACCGTGAGTATTTAAAAAATGTTTTGTTCTACCATATCACAGTGCCGGTCGATGTGATTCTAATAAGGTCTGCGGACTAGTGCCATTGACGTAGTTAAAATATTTACTTATATATCTAATTAATTCGTCCACGATACATGCGCTAAGTAGACGCGTGATCGCAACATAAGTTCCACATACTCATGTTTAACTTTCGTTAAGTCAATAAAGGCGGACTAGTGCCTAAGAGCCACTGAAGTAGAACATGATAATTCACGTATTGACCACCTACAATTGTTATGGTAGACATAAAGACGAACTAGTGCAAGAAATATACAAAACCAAGTAATAATAGGACATCTTTACCATAGGTGCTCACGAATCGAATTAATTCGTACATGATACATGCGCTAAGTAGACGCGTATCACAACATACAATCATGTTTCCGTTTAAATCAAATAAAGGCGGACTAGTGCCTATGAGCTACTGAAACTAATGCGAAGAATGTCCAGAACCAAGGGGCAAAAGGTCAAATGAGTCCTTACTTCTACCATGTATTTTATAGGACAAACTGAAAACAAAAACAAAACTACTTAATAAGGAACCTAAAATGGTAAAGTGCAATTAAGAAGTCTCTTATCTTGTGCTTGGTGCAAAGACCGGTCCCGGCGAAGAAAGGGTAGGGAACCTGTGACGTGACGTGTAAAGTGATGGGTCCCTTCCTTTCCTCCTGTAAAAAAGAACAAGACAAGAGAACTGATTAAAAACATTATACAACTCAAATAGGTAATCAAATATACATTACTGCTGTAAGCGAAAATTCTCAATGAGAAGTATATTACAAAAGTTAATAACATGGAAGTTCATAACATTTAGTCTTCATGCAAATGTGTTGCTAACTCCTCAACAAGGTTATGGCCCCCAGGGAATCTAGTTTCGAGTTCAAGTATCCATTTGGACTCTTTCTTCCTAAGTGCTAGTTCCTGTTGCCTCCCCTGCTACCAAGATTAACTTGTTCAATAGCAAAAAATCATAAAAGAGAGTTATTAGATTGATGTTTTTCTTGAAAGTGTCGGGCAATAGGGTAGTGTAGATCAACATTAGTAATTGCCCTCAGATGTTCTTGGATACGTTTCTTGACCATGCAGGTATCTAAGTCTACATGGGCATTCTAAGATATAGATCACATAACTGGTGCTGCAAGTTAAGAACTGTGTAATAATCCTATTCTTTTTGGCTCCTGGGACCTCAAATTCTTTGATCATATGACTGAATTTACAAGCTTTACAATGCCCGCAAGGGTAAAGCCCTTTAAGGTTATGTATGTTAGCACTTCGGGTTTCTTTAATGTCACCTTTTACTAGAATGTCCTTCAGACTTCTGCCTCTCCTGTAGGTCACCATTGGTCTTTCGCTTATGTTGGGACCTATGATATTGTCTGTTTTGAGAATCTTCCAATTGTCCGCTAAGATTTTATGGACCTGTTTGGATTGGTGATTAAATGTAGTAATCACCCTAGTGATCGTTTCTCCTGTGCCTTCTTTTTAGTATATGCTAAGGATTTTTGCCTGCTGGTTTCACTTATTTTACTCATCGCTTTCTTGAGGACCCATTCTGGATACCCTCGCTCCCTGAATCTTTTAAGCATGATTTCTTGCTCCTTGATGTATATGTCATCTGTGCTGCAATTTCTTCGTGCCCTCAGTAGCTCCCCATACGGGATGCTCCACTTAAGGGGCATCAGGATGAGCACTGAGGGCATGAAGAAGACTATTCCCTGCAGTCTCCTTACGATGTAGGCTTGTAATTATGGACCCTTCCTTTATTGTGATCTGTGTGTCCAAAAATTCTATGCTCTCCTTGTTAATATTCTGAGTCAATACAATATTGTATGTGTTATTGTTGAGTTTGTTAATGAAGTTGATAGCTTCACTTTTGCTTCCTTTCCATACAATAAACAGGTCATCAATGTACCTCATCCATACTAATACCTTCTCAAAATCAGCCTGCAAAACCCCCAAACAATAACGACTCAAACACAAACAAAGGAGAAAAAAACAGAGAGCCAATGGGAACCAGGAGAGGGGGCTTCAAGAAAACACAGTAATCATGGATAGTACAACGGTAAATAGAACCATTGTCAATCTTTCATCACGATCTTTGTCCCAACTAGAGAAGACTACACTTTGTTTGGGTTTAACATTTTGTCCTACAGAACTATTTAACTATGCCAATACACGGGTGGACATTTTCAAATTCATAAGAAAGCTTAAGCTTAAAAAATGGCACACTTTGATGAACAATAGGCCCCTGACACTGATGCCTCATTTCCAGAGGACAGACTCCAACCAGACCTGACTGTGGGTGATCCTAATGTACTTCGGACTATGTATGAACTAGAAGGCGCTACAATAGACAATAATGAGGAAGTGGCGCTAGAAGATCTGAACAATATTACCACTGACCGAGCTGCTTGTACTAAATTTAAACCTAAGTCTATTTTTTTTCCTGTTCTCCCACATGACTCAATAGATACATTTCATGAAATAGTTACTAAGGAACTTACCAAACAGAAACACAATAAAACCATAGGAAGTAATAGTAATTTTAATTTGTCAAGACAACAAAGGGAACTCATCCTATCACTGGCACAGGACAAAAATATTGAAATACGACCATCTGATAAGGGTGGAAATATTGTGTTGTGGGGAGACAAATGTACATTGATGAAGCTCATAGACAACTGAAGGATGTCAATTTTTATTGTACATGTAACACCACAGTTTACAATATGAGTATTACTACAACATGGGACAAACTATCTGAGTGGCAGCAGTCAGGATTGATTACATGGCATGAATATTGCTTTTTAAAGAAAGACTATCCAAAACTTCCCATAATGTACCTTCTCCCTAAAATTCATAAAGATCCCACAATGCCCCCGGGAAGGCCAATAGTGTCATCAGTGGGTAATGTGAATGAGAACATATCCAAATATGTAGATCATTTTCTTAGGGAATATGTTGTCCATTTACCATCGCACATAAGGGACACTAAGGACTTTCTTAATAAAATAGAGGACATTAGATGGGAAAAAGATTTTACTCTCATTACCCTGGACGTGAACTCATTGTATACCATCATTGATCACATCCAGGGTATAGACGCCTGTCATGCATTTCCTTAGTGAGAGAGACATATGTTATCTAGAACATACCCACATGCTAGCTGACATGATGAGGATGTGTCTCTCCAATAACATTTTTATGTTTGATGGTGACCTTTATAGGCAGGTGCGGGGCACGGCGATGGGTACGTGCTTCACGCCGAGCTTTGCGAACCTCTTCCTAGGGAAATGGGAGGAGGAAATTCGTAAGGAGGGGGTTTTGCAGGCTGATTTTGAGAAGGTATTAGTATGGATGAGGTACATTGATGACCTGTTTATTGTATGGAAAGGAAGCGAAAGTGAAGCTATCAACTTCATTAACAAACTCAACAATAACACATACAATATTGTATTGACTCAGAATATTAACAAGGAGAGCATAGAATTTTTGGACACACAGATCACAATAAAGGAAGGGTCCATAATTACAAGCCTACATCATAAGGAGACTGCAGGGAATAGTCTTCTTCATGCCCTCAGTGCTCATCCTGATGCCCTTAAGTGGAGCATCCCGTATGGGGAGCTACTGAGGGCACGAAGAAATTGCAGCACAGATGACATATACATCAAGGAGCAAGAAATCATGCTTAAAAGATTCAGGGAGCGAGGGTATCCAGGATGGGTCCTCAAGAAAGCGATGAGTAAAATAAGTGAAACCAGCAGGCAAAATCCTTAGCATATACTAAAAAGAAGGCACAGGAGAAACGATCACTAGGGTGATTACTACATTTAATCACCAATCCAAACAGGTCCATAAAATCTTAGCGGACAATTGGAAGATTCTCAAAACAGACAATATCATAGGTCCCAACATAAGCGAAAGACCAATGGTGACCTACAGGAGAGGCAGAAGTCTGAAGGACATTCTAGTAAAAGGTGACATTAAAGAAACCCGAAGTGCTAACATACATAACCTTAAAGGGTTTTACCCTTGCGGGCATTGTAAAGCTTGTAAATTCAGTCATATGATCAAAGAATTTGAGGTACCAGGAGCCAAAAAGAATAGGATTATTACACAGTTCTTAACTTGCAGCACCAGTTATGTGATCTATATCTTAGAATGCCCATGTAGACTTAGATACGTAGGCAGTACGACCTGCATGGTCAAGAAACGTATCCAAGAACATCTGAGGGCAATTACTAATGTTGATCTACACTACCCTATTGCCCGACACTTTCAAGAAAAACATCAATCTAATAACTCTCTTTTACGATTTTTTGCTATTGAACAAGTTAATCTTGGTAGCAGGGGAGGCAACAGAGAACTAGCACTTAGGAAGAAAGAGTCCAAATGGATACTTGAACTCGAAACTAGATTCCCTGGGGGCCATAACTTTGATGAGGAGTTAGCAACACATTTGCATGAAGACTAAATGTTATGAACTTCCATGTTATTAACTTTTGTAATATACTTCTCATTGAGAATTTTCAGCTACAGCAGTAATGTATATTTGATTACCTATTTGAGTTGTATAATGTTTTTAATCAGTTCTCTTGTCTTGTTTTTTTACAGGAGGAAAGGAAGGGACCCATCACTTTACATGTCACGTCACGGGTTCCCTACCCTTTTCTTCGCCGGGACCGGTCTTTGCACCAAGCACAAGATAAGAGACTTCTTAATTGCACTTTACCATTTTAGGTTCCTTATTAAGTAGTTTTTGTTTTCAGTTTGTCCTATAAAATACATGGTAGAAGTAAGGACTCATTTGACCTTTTGTCCCTTAGTTCTGGACATTCTTCGCATTAGTTTCAGTAGCTCATAGGCACTAGTCCGCCTTTATTTGATTTAAACGGAAACATGATTGTATGTTGTGATACGCGTCTACTTAGCGCATGTATCATGTACGAATTAATTCGATTCGTGAGCACCTATGGTAAAGATGTCCTATTATTACTTGGTTTTGTATATTTCTTGCACTAGTTCGTCTTATGTCTACCATAACAATTGTAGGTGGTCAATACGTGAATTATCATGTTCTACTTCAGTGGCTCTTAGGCACTAGTCCGCCTTTATTGACTTAACGAAAGTTAAACATGAGTATGTGGAACTTATGTTGCGATACGCGTCTACTTAGCGCATGTATCGTGGACGAATTAATTAGATATATAAGTAACTATTTTAACTACGTCAATGGCACTAGTCCGCAGACCTTATTAGAATCACATCGACCGGCACTGTGATATGGTAGAAGACATTTTTTTTTAAATACTCACGGTATGAGACAAAAATTAAAGTATTAGTATACATTAATTGTTTATATATGTATTGAGTAATACAAAGTATGGATCTGCAATAGTGTTTTTACATGTTACAAAATGGCCACCACAGTGACTATGTAATGTATACTACCTGTACCATGAGTCCCTTTTCCATGTTTATTGTTTATATATGCACGATTCTGTGGAGCTGACTTATCGTGTGATCAAGACACTCTGGGCCCGATTCTGATGCGGGTTGGAAAAGCTTCCCGACCGATGGCCTGATTCTGATGCGGTTAGGAAGGCCTCCTAACGGCATTTGCTCCTTCCAAATCGGATCGGGAACGTGTCTTCCCGACCGAGGGCCCAATTCTGATGCGGTTAGGAACAAATGTTCCCATTGAAGTCAATTGGAGTTCAACCAAATTGTATCTGGAAACATCCGGATGCATCCTACTCTGCCGGTTGGACTTTCCCAATCCGAGTGGGTCGGAAACCATTTCCCAACCGATTCGGTCGGGAAGCTTTTCCAACCCGCATCAGAATCGGGCCCATTGTGTGTCGCAACGCGTAGCGGTTTAGAATAAAGCCTGTGGTTTCAGCAATAGGACTTCTGAGAGTGCGTATTTACTCAACTTACTTTGGATCATTGATTTCCGGTTTGGGTTCACCGGAACCACGCACCACCTGACTAAGGGACTGATCCCGGAAAGACCCGCTTTGGAAACATATATATATATATATATTCACTGAAAAAACCATAGGTTTCAGGCACGTTATAGTTAGAAATTAGCATTTAAAAACCTTTGAAATTCACTGAAAAACCATAGGTTTTAGGGACAGTTATAGTTAGTTGGACATTGCACTCGTACAAAACCCATGAAATTCCCCGTTATAGTTAGTTCAGCTAACTATAACTCGCGCCCGCAATTCACTGCTGATGACGTCACATATTACATCACTCATGACATGGTCAGTGACATCACTGATGACATCACTGATGACATCTCAAATGACATCACTGATGACATCATCTAGTGACTGTGTTTCTGTAAAGTTTAAATATTTTTAATGTATATAGGGAAAGGCGTATTGAAGAATGAGTGGGTGTATAAGTGTCTGTATGGATGATTTAGTAGGTGCGTGACTAACTGTATAAGTGAGTGATTAAACGTATCTTACTGAATGCATGGGTTAGTGACTAAACTGGGTGAATGTCTGTATCCGTCTGTCTGTTGCTGTGTAAGTGGCTGCATGGGTTTGTGAATAGCTACATGTGTGTGTATATGAGTTATTGATTCGTTGTCTGAGTATCTGTATGGGTGCCTGAGTGTTTGTGTGGGTGGGGTGTGTGCGACTCTGTACATAGATGTGTGAGTGGGTGATTCACTGGGTGCATGATTTGAAGAGTGCGTCTGTGATGGACTGCTTGGGTGGGTGAGTGTGTGTATGGGTGTGTTAGTGAGTGAATGTATATCTCAGTGGTACATGTGCGAGTAACTACATATGTAAAAGGCAGTATATATGTGTGTTAGAGTATTTAAAAGGCTATAAGTGAGAGTGTGTGATTGTGAGAGTGGCTGTATGGATACGTGTGTGCTTGTATCAGTTATTGTATAAGAGCGTAAGAATGTGCTAGTATTTGTATGACTAAGTGAGCTGGTGTGTGTATAACTCTATAGGTGAGTAAATGGGTGTGTGATTAATTTTTGCATGACTGACTAGGTGTGTGAGTACCTCTATGGATGAGTGGTGGTGTGTGCGTGTTTATATAGGTGTATGAGTGCATACGATAGTCCTGTACTGAGTGACTGTAAGTATGAGTGACTGGACGGGTGAGTGAGTAGATGTGTGTGTGTAGACCTAAGAATCAGTGAGTGGGTATATAGTTATTGGTATTGGAGTGTGTATGGTTTTGCGAATGGCAGTCTGTAAATAAGAGTGGGTGTATCAAAAGTTATATTAGGGTGTGAGAAGATGCATGAAATTATCACATGGATGATGTCATCAGTGATGTCATTTGAGATGTCATCAGTGATGTCATCAGTGATGTCACTGACCATGTCATGAATGATGTAATATGTGACGTCATCAGCAGTGAATTGCGGGCGCGAGTTATAGTTAGCTGAACTAACTATAACGGGGAATTTCACGGGTTTTGTACGAGTGCAATGTCCAACTAACTATAACTGTCCCTAAAACCTATGGTTTTTTCAGTGAATTTCAAAGGTTTTTAAATGCTAATTTCTAACTATAACGTGCCTGAAACCTATGGTTTTTCAGTGAATTTGTAAGGTTTTTACATTCTAATTTCTAACTATAGCGTGCCTGAAACCTATGATTTTTTCAGTGAATTTCAAAGGTTTTGTAAATGACAATTTTTAATTGTATTAATTGTTATATTTATTTTTTTGATACTGATTTACAAAAATGTTTTCAACTATTTATTTTTAGATATTTTATTTTTAAATTACATTGTAATTACATTATACATTACATTACAAAATATACTTTCTCAGAATGAATTACTTTAGTTTAAATACTTTGCAAATAGGCAATAGACTTTTAAGTACAGTAGTTACAGTTGTTGCAATGGGCAACACAATTTCAAACACAATGCAACATTGAGCTCAATGTGAATTTCTAGTTAAATGCAATTAGTTACTTTATGGATTACTTTTCTCACCACAGGACTGGATCCTATATTCAGTCCTGGGACATCTCCTGTAAACAGTTGAGTAAAAGCGTTTTGGTTACAGTAGTGATTTTTAAGGAATATTATTGTATTTTAAAAGTTGACACTTGGAAACTTTTTCACATAGAATCACCAATGTTATCCTATGGGAGGAAATTCACTTAGCAGGTAAGTAGTGTTATCGTTACTTTTCTTACTCAGTGGTGGATCCTGGATCCAGCACTGGTGCATCTCCTGTAAACAGTTGAAAGAATGCGTTTAAGTCATACAGGCGATTTTAAGGAATATTTATAGTTTGTGAAAATCGACACTTTGAAACTTTTCTGCTGAAAACCAGACAATGGATTCCTATGGAAGGAAATACAAGTTACTGGTAAGTACGGTTAGAATTACTTTTCAAGGTCAGTGCTGGGCTAAAAGATGCAGCACTGGGTTCTCTCCTGATAACAGGTGAGTAAATCGGAATTCGTAGTTCGGCTGATTTTAGAGGAATATTATAAAGTTCGAAAACTCCACACTTAGAAGAATTTCCAAGTGAAACCAGTCAATGTTAGCCTATGGAAGGAAATTCAAGTTACTGGTAAGTACGGTTAGAATTACTTTTCAGGGTCAGTGCTGGGCTAAAAAATGCAGCACTGGGTTCTCTCCTGATAAGAGGTGAGTAAATCGGAATTCGTAGTTCAGCTGATTTTAGAGGAATATTATAAAGTTCGAAAACTCCACACTTAGAAGAATTTCCAAGTGAAACCAGTCAATGTTAGCCTATGGAAGGAAATTCAAGTTACTGGTAAGTATGGTTAAAATTACTTTTCAGGATCAGTACTGGGCTAAAAGATGCAGCACTGAGGTCTCTCCTGATAACCGGTGAGTAAATCGGAATTCGTAGTTCGGCTGATTTTAGAGGAATATTTGTATGTTTCAAAAATCGACTCAGAAACTTTTTCAGCAAAAAACAGGCAATGATATCCTATGGAAGGAAATTCAAGTTACTGGTAAGTACGGTTAAAATTATTTTTCAGGATCAGTACTGGGCTCAAAGATGCAGCACTGAGGTCTCTCCTGATAACAGGTGAGTAAATCGGAATTCGTAGTTCGGTTGATTTTAGAGGAATATTTGCACAATGGTGAAGGAAGGGGGTGGGGCCTGAGGTGACATGTCTGCAAACACGCCCTGTGGAGCGTTTTAAGTTGGAGAATTAATTCCTCCTCAATCCTGAGGGTCCCTAGGGGCCAACTAGCCCACCAGGAACCTCCAGTATGCGCCAGGGGCTGCGTTGCAGAGAGGTGTACAGAGGCCACGCCCTTTTTACAACACTCTGCAACGCAGCTCCGTGGCTGCTTACTGGAGGTACCTGGTGGGCTAGTTGACTCCAGGGACCCTCAGGATTGAAGAGGATTTAATTCCCCATCTTAAAATGCGCCACGGGGCCTGTTTGCACACATGTCATCTGAAGCCCCGCCCCTCCCTTCACCACTGTGCAAACGCGCCCCGTGGCGCATTTTAAGTTGGGGGATTAAGTCCCCTTGAATCCTGAGGGTCCCTGGAGTCCAACTAGCCCACCATGTACCTCCAAAAAGCGCCACAGAGCTGCGTTGCAGAGAGGTGTAAAAGGGCGTGGCCTCTGTACACCTCTCTGCAACGCAGCCCCTGGCGCATACTGGAAGGTTCCTGGTGGGCTAGTTAGCCCCAGGACCCCCAGTATTCAAGGGAAATCGTTCCCCATCTGCAAACGCGCCAGGGGACGCGTTTGCAGACTGCTGCAGGGTGGGGGCGGGGCCTCCGGCACGATGCCGGTCTTTTTTTTTTGTAATTTTTTTTTTGTATGGGAGGGGGGCTGCGTGGCCCCCCTTCCCTTGGCCTCTTTTGGCCCCGGGGACCCCATCCCCTGGGGCATGAGGATTTTCATTTAAAAATAAATAAATAAATAAAACGGGAAGGGGGCCGCGTGGCCCCCCTTCCCTGGGCCTATATTGGCCCCGGGGACCCCATACCCCGGGGCATGCCCTCTTTTTAAACATTTTTAAATATTTGGAGGGGGGCTGCGTGGCCCCCTCCTCAGGCCATTTAAGGCCCCGGGACCCCATCCCCGGGGCTGGCCTTTCATTTTTTTTTCTCAAAAATTTTATTTTTTAATTTGGGGAGGGGGCCACGTGGCCTCCTCCCGAGCCCTACTTGCCCCGGGGACCCCATCCCCCGGGACTGGCCCTCTCCGTTGGGGACTGTGGGGGGTCCCCAATCCCCCCACAGTCCCGCCGGCTCCCCGCATCCCTTGGGAGCCGGCATTGCTTTCCACATGGGGAGCTGCTAACATGCAGCTCCCCATGTGGAAAAGCAATGTGCTGGATATTGGAAGAGAGGCAGGTTTCCTGCTCTCGCTTCCAATATCCAAAGCAGTTTGCTATTGACAGGACGGGAGCCGCGAGGCTCCGTCCTGTCATAGCAAACTACAGTGTCCCAGGCGGGACACTGCAGGAGCCGGCCCTGGGGGGTGGCGGTCCCCAGGGCCATCAAGGGCTCCAGGAGGGGGCCGCGCGGCCCTCCTCCCTTAGATTGCACAGCCCCGGGGAGGTGGTGGTCCCCGGGGCTCTGGGGTCCGTAACGGACCCCCACATTTATTTTCTATGTGCCCCGGGAGGTGGTGGTCCCCGGGGCGTGTGGGGGCTGGAGCCCCCACACGTTATTAAAATGTAAAAAGAAGCCCCGGGGGGTGGCGGTCCCCGGGGCTGCGGGAGGGCAGGAGAGCCCTCCCGCACCATTTTTTTATTAAGCCCGGGGGTGGTGGTCCCCGGGCTTGGGAGGCTTAGAGGCCCCCATATAAACAATAAACCCACCCCCGCATGCCCCCGGGACTTGGGCCACCCGGGAGCAGAATTGCTATCGAAGCGCGGAGACCGCGCTTCGATTTTTCTCGGCAGGATCCGCGCACCCTGAGCGCATCCTGCTGATTTTTTTTTAAAAAATGCTTTTTCTGCCCAGGGGTCCTGTGGGACCCCTGAGGCAGACCTAGGAGGTCAGGGTGTTTCTACCCTGCCCCTTTGTGCGTTTGCGCACTTGTTTCTTTTTTTTCTCGGCGGGATTCGCGCACCCTAAGCGCATCCCGCCAATTTTAAAAAAAAAAATGCTTTTCTGCCAGGGGGTCCTTGTGGGACCCCCTGAGCAGACCTAGGGAGTCAGGGTGTTTCTACCCTGCCCCCTTTTGCGCTTTGCGCACTTGTTTCTGTCCCTTGGTTCTACCGAGGGACAAAATGGCTGCCAACACTTCCTGATTTGGAGTGTTGACAGCCAATTAGCATGCAGCTCGTGATCGGGAGGGTGCGCGAATCCGACGCGGCCATAGATATATATGTGATTTTCATTTTGATTTTCACAGGAACTACTGAACGGATTTACACCATTTAACAAAAAGGGTTCTTTCTGAACCAAGAACTACCTCTTTGCCAAATTTGGTGTAATTCCGTTCAGCAGTTCGAGGCTGTAGCCGTGTCTAAAGTTTCCTATGGGAAAATGAATGGGGAAAACACGTTTTGGGACCCCCTTTTTCTCGGCCCCGGCTTGACGAATCACCCCGAAACTTTCAGGGTAGGAGCGGACCGGAGCGGGCCATAAAGTTTGAAAATTTCGCGAAGATTCGTCAACCGATGCAAGAGTTATTTCAAATAGAATGTTGCAGATTTCCTATGGAAAATAAGTCCTAACTATAACTATCTACTGGCGACCGCCAGTAGGAATGGAATGGAATGGAAAAGGCACTTATATAGCGCATGGCTACCCGGGGGCCTCCCAGCGCTTGGCTAGAACCAGAATCCATTAGCAGAACATTCAGGGAAATAGCAAGGTTTTTAGTTGCCTTCGGAAAGAGAAGTGGCTGGATTCCCTGCGTAAATGAAGTGGTAGGGCGTTCCAAAGTTTGGCGCGTTAAGTGAGAAGAGGCGACCGCCACTTCTCGCCCTCTTGATCCTTGGGACCTCCACCAAGTGAAGCTCATCCGAGCAAAGTTCCCTGGGGGACTTGTAGCGACGAAACATTTTCAAGATTAAGGAAGACCCATTCCCTTGCAGAGACTTGTGGACAATACAAAGGGCCTTGAAGCTGATTCTTTCCTTCACTGGGAGCCAGTGAAGGGTCCGCAAGGCCGGTTTTGCAGAGAGGCGATTTGATATTCCAAATAATAATCTGGCCGCACAGTTTTGGATCGTTTGCAGTTTCATAATTACTGCCAGAGGGGCCCCTAAGTAGAGTGCATTTCCATAGTCTATTCTGGACAATATCAAGGATTGGACTAATATTTTTTGGCTTGGAAAGGAAGAAGAGGAAGCACTTTGCGGGCCATTCTAAGCAGTCCATAGCAAGTTGCCACTGTCTTCCTAGCTTGCACCTTGAAAGTCAAATTGTGGTCTAGCCAGATACCTAGGCTCTTTATCTCGCTCCTGGGCGTTGGGACTGGTCCCATACATGCTGGCCACATGGTACTCAATGAAACATTGGAAGGATTACCCAGGATCATAATCTCTGTTTTGTTTCCATTGAGTTTAAGGTGGGGCAGCTCCCATCCACTTGGAGACTTCCTCCAGACATGAATGGAGGTCTTGGGATAGCTGCTTGGCTTGATTAAAGCGCGACGACCAATTGAGTGTCATCGGCGTAAGTCACCATTTGGATTCCAAAGGGGGCTACAATATCCGCCAGAGGGGCCATATACACATTAAAAAGAGTCGGACTCAGGGAGGATCCCTGAGGTACTCCACAACGCAGAGGCATTGATCTCGAGGTCATCTCATCTTCGAATATCTGGAAGGATCTATCTTCCAGGAAAGAACGCAGCCACTTCAATGCCGTATCGATGACTCCCGACTTCCCAAGACGGTGAGTCAGAATACGGTGATTCACCGTATCAAATGCTGCGCTCAGATCGAGAAGTATGATGACAGATGCCCCTCCTGCGTCCAGAATCTTTCTACTTTCTTCAACTACTGTTAACAAGGCAGTTTCCGTGCCCTGTCGAGGTCGAAATCCCATTTGGGAAGGGTGGAGCAGATTGTTGGATTCAATAAAATTGGAGAGGGTAGAGTTGACATACTTTTCAGCGAGCTTGGCCATCGCAGGAAGCAAGGAGATAGGGCGGTAATTGCCCAAATCTCCTGGATCCAGGTTGGGTTTCTTCAAGAGTGTCTTTACCATAGCTCTTTTCCAGTTACAGGGAACTATTCCTGTACTTAATGAAGCATTAATTACATCTGTAATAACAGGGGCAATTATCGGAGCAACCCTTACCAAAACATTCATAGGTGCAGGATCCCTGGGAGATCCACTTTTCACCGAGGAAAGCAGCGTCAAGAGAGCTTCCTGGGTGATTAGTGGAAAAGTTTCCAGCAATGGTCTAGTTGACAAGACACCTTGATCCAGCTCCTCGCCTAGTAGGTCGTATTTATCATCAATCTGAGGCAGGCATTTAAGAATGTTCTCTATTTTAGTAGTAAAGAAATCCGCTTGTTTGTTACAGCGTTGTCCGGAAGCATCAGGGGCCACGGACGGGGCAGGGGTTTTAAGGAGCTTCTTTATAGTGATAAAGGTTTCTCTAGGAGAATTTCCGGCCGACAGAATTTTTTCCTCAAAGTAGGAGGTCTGAGCCTGTTTAATACCTGCTTTGTAAATTTCGATAGCTCTCCGATATTCCAATTTTTTACTTGGTGAATAATCTTTCCTCCAACTACGTTCCAGAACCTTGCATCGCTGTTTAAGAATGCGTAATTTGGGAGAGTACCAGGGGGATTTATGCAAACCCTCTGTCTTTTTCATCAAGATTTTGGGAGGACTGCATTCAGCGAATTATCTATCCAGTTGCAAAAATCGTCATTGGCTACACCTGGGCTGGAATTTGGCTTGGGTCTAGTTTTTCCAGTTCATGAGCCCAACTGTCCGTGGAAAGCTTTGACCACGGCCGTTTCATAGTTAATGAAGGTTGTGCACAGGGAGCAATGACCCGAGGGCTCCAGGAAAGGGGAATAAGAAAATGATCAGACCATGGGACAGGGATAGGGGCATCCCCTTTAGGTTCTCCAGGTTCGAAAACACGGAGTCAGGCAGTGCCCTTTAACATGGGTGGCTTGCGTGACTATTTGCGATAACTGCAAAGCCGTAGATCCCGTGCAAGTTCTAGCGCCAGTCACTGCCTCCAAATCATCAAAGTGTAAATTAAAATCTCCAAGGAGAGTAAAATTAGCTGCCGTACTGGCAGAGTTAATAACTGTTTCAAGCAGAGATTTATAAAAGAGGCCCATCGCACCAGGGGCCGGTAAATCAGAATGCCTGTAAATGAAAGAAGTGGGGTAAATTCCAATGGAAAAGTGAACATTTTCACAATCCAGAAGTGGGCTTCCTAACATGCGGCATGTAAGATGGTCTTTATAGACAATAGCTATCCCACCGCCCTTGCCTTTTGACCTGTCCACTCTCTGTATCTGATACCCCTGCGGGAGCGCTTGGATAATGTCAGGTTCCGAGGCTGGGATTCAGCCATGTTTCTGATAGGAACAGGACCTCTGGATCATAATCTTTTAAGAGTATGGAGATCTCTGTGGTATGCTTGGGCAGGGAGCGACAGTTTAATAAAAGAAGTTTAAAAGTCCTAGTGGATACGGGGGCTTAGTGGTCCTAATTATCTGAGAGGAGAGGATAAACGGGCAATGAGGACACTTTTCCATGGATTTTTCACTCGCGATCTGATGATAGCATGTAGTTCCCTAAGCCATTGTTAAGTTGGTGGAGCTGAGAGCTCGAATAGCGACAATTGCGAGGAGGGAGATCCAGGGTCGTAGACCCTAGGCCCGGTCGTGCGCGGACGAGGCGCAGGCGAGCTTGCCTTAGGCGCGCCTTCGGCGGCGCTCGGCCGCGCCCGCTGCGCGCGTCCGCTGCTGCGGCTCGCGTCATTGGGCGCCTTTATACAGCGCTTCCGGTGTCAGGAGCAGCAACTGAGACCGCTGCCCTGAACGGAAGTGCTCCGGCCCTCCTACCCCTCGAGCCTTAACACAGCTCTTCCCAGTGCAAACACAGTAAGTACCACAAATTCTAATAGCAGCAACAAGATTTAAAAAAAGAATTTTAAAAAAGATAGTCAGTAGAATTATTATCCGATTTACTTTTAAGAAAAAACGCGGGTCAACCCGGCAGAGTCCTCTCCTCACCCGAGTGATCTGCCCGAGTCCCGATTAGCCTGTACTGCGGTCGCGTCCTTGGGCGCCTTTATACAGCGCTTCCGGTGTCAGGAGCAGCAACTAGACCGCTGCCCTGAACGGAAGTGCTCCCGGCCCCTCCTACCCCTCGAGCCTTAACACAGCTCTTCCCAGTGCAAACACAGTAAGTACCACAAATTCTAATAGCAGCAACAAGATTTAAAAAAAGAATTTTAAAAAAGATAGTCAGTAGAATTATTATCCGATTTACTTTTTAAGAAAAAACGCGGGTCAACCGGGCAGAGTCACTCTCCTCACCAGAGTTATCTGCCCGAGTCCCGGTTAGCCTGTACGCGGTCGCGTCCTTGGGCGCCTTTATACAGCGCTTCCGGTGTCAGGAGCAGCAACTAGACCGCTGCCCTGAACGGAAGTGCTCCCGGCCCCTCCTACCCCTCGAGCCTTAACACAGCTCTTCCCAGTGCAAACACAGTAAGTACCACAAATTCTAATAGCAGCAACAAGATTTAAAAAAAGAATTTTAAAAAAGATAGTCAGTAGAATTATTATCCGATTTACTTTTTAAGAAAAAACGCGGGTCAACCCGGCAGAGTCACTCTCCTCACCCGAGTGATCTGCCCGAGTCCCGGTTAGCCTGTACGCGGTCGCGTCCTTGGGCGCCTTTATACAGCGCTTCCGGTGTCAGGAGCAGCAACTAGACCGCTGCCCTGAACGGAAGTGCTCCCGGCCCCTCCTACCCTCGAGCCTGTCAACACAGCTCTTCCCAGTGCAAACACAGTAAGTACCACAAATTCTAATAGCAGCAACAAGATTTAAAAAAGAATTTTAAAAAGATAGTCAGTAGAATTATTATCCGATTTACTTTTTAAGAAAAAACGCTGGGTCAACCCGGCAGAGTCACTCTCCTCACCCGAGTGATCTGCCCGAGTCCCGGTTAGCCTGTATGCGGTCGCGTCCTTGGGCGCCTTTATACAGCGCTTCCGGTGTCAGGAGCAGCAACTAGACCGCTGCCCTGAACGGAAGTGCTCCGGCCCCTCCTACCCTCGAGCCTTAACACAGCTCTTCCCAGTGCAAACACAGTAAGTACCACAAATTCTAATAGCAGCAACAAGATTTAAAAAGAATTTTAAAAAAGATAGTCAGTAGAATTATTATCCGATTTACTTTTTAAGAAAAACGCGGGTCAACCCGGCAGAGTCACTCTCCTCACCCGAGTGATCTGCCCGAGTCCCCGATTAGCCTGTACGCGGTCGCGTCCTTGGCGCCTTTATACAGCGCTTCCGGTGTCAGGAGCAGCAACTAGACCGCTGCCCTGAACGGAGAGTGCTCCCGGCCCCTCCTACCCTCGAGCCTTAACACAGTTCTTCCCAGTGCAAACACAGTAAGTACCACAAATTCTAATAGCAGCAACAAGATTTAAAAAAGAATTTGAAAAAGATAGTCAGTAGAATTATTATCCGATTTACTTTTTAAGAAAAAACGCGGGTCAACCCGGCAGAGTCACTCTCCTCACCCGAGGTGAGTCTGCCCGAGTCCAGTTAGTAGATAATATATATATATATATATATATATATATATATATATAACCAAGACCACAGACGTGGTCGAAATGCGTCGTCCTTTTCTGCTGTGCAAATAAACATTCCTGCATACGATCAGTGGGCTCGTGGAAACTTCTGTTCTTTCGTTTCCTTGACATTTGGCAATATATATATATATGTATATATACACATAAATATATATATCCAACCAAACAAATTGGGTTTGAGCTAAACCCGCCGCCGCGACATTCCCGCTGTGCCCTGCACCCGGACCGCAGCTTGGAAATACACCAGGGCCGGGCGGTTGCAAACTGTACCGGGGTACTTGCACAATTGTCTTTCATTGGAGAAAGATAGCGGGAAGCAATTGCCAAGTTATTACGCCTGCGGCAGTGTTTGTAGTTCAGATCGAGAGGACGCTCTCGGAACTACACGGCAAGCAGTTATGACGTCACAGAATGCGACGATGTCCAGCATTGACTTATCCCGGGAACGCTTAGAGGAAGCTAAGCTTATCTTCAGCGACATCGAGGGAGCAGCCAGCAGTACCGGTGGAGGAGTGCCATCAGGAGACCCAGGTACGCTGACTTTAAAACAAAAACTCTTTAAATTAGAAAAACTAAGTAAAAAAGAAATAAGCAAATGGTGGGAGATGACCTCATTGATTAAATACCTAGAGGTCAAACGAGTGCCACAAGGTCTAAGGATTTTTACTGTGCCTACTTACGAATTCCCACATCCCGGGCTATTAGAAGAATGGGCAATGTTTTCAGCTAAGACCAGTGCTGGGTTGATAGAAATCCTGGTGAAATACGCAGAGTTGGATTTGGCAAAGATAAGAGAAGAGCTAAAACGCCTACTGTGAGGAAATAGATAATGAGGAGAACTCCAATTTTGTCAAAGAATTTACAGATAAAATGGTGGAACGACTACGAAGGCATGAAAATGAAGTGAAATTTGAAAAACAACAAAAATTTCAAAGAGACAAAAAGGATTACATGGAAGGGCGTATTCTGACATTCGCCAAAAAAGATGACAGCTACAGAAAGGGATTGCTCCAAGAGGACGTCCAAAGAAAACAAGATCTTATTTCCTCTGGATCCAGTTCTGATATTAGCACCGATGATGGGGACAACTCTGGGATCAGAGCTGGAGCTTCGGGTTTTCACAACGAATATCGCTTAATACGGGAAGCAGAAAAACTGAAGAAGGACAAAGCCCCCCCCCGGGGAAGGGGAAGGGGAGAGGAAGAGGCGAAAGCAAAGATGCCGGACCCAAAGAAGCAAATGGAGAAGGGGCACAGGGCAAACGGAACATGCGCCAGAAGAAGAAAACTTCGAGGACACTCTAACTGTGCTTAATCTCTCACAGAGGGAATTGACACATGAGGAAATAACATTGTTGAAATTTGGCCTTTCTTTTTGCCCCTCTTCGGGATTCGACTATGCCCAAGCCAGGATTGATTTGTTTTTGTTTGTTAGAAAATTAAAACTAAACAAAATTCACAAATTGAAAAACAAGTCTGTTGTCTCTACTAGGGTACCACCATGTAATCTGGCGATAGGGGAAGCTGAGGGACTCTTAGCACTGGAAACACTACATAGAGAAAGTGAAGGCTTTGACCCTAATGTTGACATGGAATATCTCATGTCTAACCTGAGGGATTGATATTAGATCTGCCAGTATGAGTGGCTTTAATCCTAAGTCCCATGCTATTCCCATCACAGCACATGATAAGATAGATAGCTTCCATGAATTGGTTATACATGATCTAGTCGAACTGAGAAACAAAGGTGAGGGGGTATAATGATAATTTAACACCTGAATTGAGGAAGGCTTTGAAAACTTTGAAAGAGGTCACCTCTATTGTAATTGGAAACAGTGATAAGGGAGGGAATGTAGTAATTATGGATGCAGAGCAATACAATCACGAAGCTATGAGGCAATTACAGGACAGGGGATGTTATCAGGTTATTACACTTGATGAATATCGTGATTGCGCTAAGAGATTTCAAATACAACTTAAGTCGTAGGTATGGACGCTTGTATTTTAGACCAGGATGAATTTATTTTCTTAAATCAGAGCATCCCAGGATTCCCTCTTTTTATCTGCTGCCAAAGGTCCATAAAAGACTATCTAATCCCCGAGGAAGACCGCTCGTTTCTTCCAATGAGAGTTTTCCAGAGAATACAGCCATATACATCAACTCTTTTCTTTTTCCCTTTTTTAAACATTACCATTTTACTGTAAAGACAGTGGAGATTTCCTCACTAAAATTAATGACCTCGCTTGGAGTGACTCGTACATCATGATTACGCTTGATGTCACTGCTCTCTATACTTCAATTAGACATGACTTAGGAGTGCTAGCATGCGAGTACTATTTGAAAAAGAGACCAGCGTGTTTTCTAGAACACATACGTATGTTGCTAGAGATGATTCGTATCTGTTTGAAGGACAATATCTTCATGCATGATGGAAGGGTCTACAGGAAGATCATGTGGACTGCTATGGGCACCTGCTTCGCCAATTTGGTTCTGGGCTGGTGGGAGAAGCAGGTGGCCTGGGCAGACGAAAATGCGAAATATGTCCAACATACATTGGTCTGGACCAGTCACATTGACGATTTATTTTTGTTATGGAACGGGTCAAAAGAAGAGGCAGAGGAGTATGTGGCGATTTTAAACAAGAACCCCTACAACCTGCATCTCACAGCACAGATGAGTGTAAATGAGATATCCTTTTTAGATATCTTATTACAAGTAAAAGATGGTAAAATCAACACCACTGTAGTTCGCAAAACAACAGCTGGCAATAGCACTCTGCACTTTAAAAGTCAACATCCGACTAATCTGAAAGCTAGAATTCCCTATGGAGAGACATTAAGGCTTAAAAGAATTTGTAGCCAGGACCAAGAATTCCAAATCAGAGGTTCAGGAAATGAGGTATCATCATAAGACGTTAGTTGAGGCCAAACGTAAGTCGGAAAGTGTCACCAGAAATCAGTTGCTTTATCCATTTATCACCTGTTTTAATCAAATGTCTCCAAAAATGTATCAGATCCTGAGAAGACACTGGCAGGTTGCCAAAAGAGATAATGTAATTGGTAAGGATTTACCTATGGCACCCCCAGTGACATACAGAAAAGGGAGGACATTAGGGGATAATCTGACACACAGCTATTTTGATGGAGGCCGTAAACCTGAGACGTGGTTATCCTCCGTGAAAGGGTTTTACAAGTGTAATAATTGCAAGGCCTACAGAATGGTGAAAAATATCCTCACATTTAAATCGAATGATGGACATGTGACAAAGATAAATGGCTTTTATAATTGTAACACTGACCACTGTATCTATGTACTTAGCTGCCCATGCCCACTGATGTATTTAGGAAGCATTTTTCCTTTAAAAAAACGTATGTTAGAGCATCAGCGAGCAATTAGGAACCAGGATTTCACATACTCTGTGGCCAAATACTTCTATGACAAACATGATAGTGATCCTGGCTTACTGATGTTCTTTGCGATTGATAGGATTCCCCCAAACATCAGAGGAGGCAATAGAGTCTTAAATTTAAGACGCCGGGAATCTAGATACATCCTGGATCTGAACACTAAATTCCCAAATGGTTTGAACAGGGATGAGGAGTTAGAAGTACATTTGGGGTGAATGGTAGTCCATCTATCGCCCCGCTCCCCTCCCAGAGTTCTATAATATGCCTTATACTGTTGTAATGTTGGAATTTGAATTGGTTTGGGACATTGAAAGATTGTGCAATAGGAGACGGTTTTATCTTCGCACTAGAGCACTTTATACATTGGGATATCCCTGATTCCAATTATGATGATATCTGGCACTCTGGCACTCTGGCACTTTACGTATGCTTAGGAGTTTTGCACATGTATAACTATTTATTGTATTTATAAGAATGATTGGATTCATACGATTGGATTTGATATTTTGATATGAATTGACTTGTATAGGATCTATACTAATACATATTTTATGGGAATTGATCCATTGGAGACCATATCTTATCATCCAATTATTTATGTATCTATTTATATCCTTTCACTTTTATCTTGAATAATGATTTAGAATTATACATACGCATGTTCATGACAAGAAAAATATCGTGAGGTTGACTTTGCCACGTATGTTGCAATTAAAGGCTTGATCTTAGAGAGGTAGCATAATGCTCTCTATTAGATAAAGGGCACTGGCCCAAGAGTATGCTTCCCAAATGCTTTCCGGTCCAGGGTATGTTAGATATGAAATGATAATGCCAAGGAGGCTTGTTTTTATATAAAGATAGAATTTTCTGTAAAAATTATTAAAAAAGAGTATAACATTTTTCAAAAATAAGTTAAAAAAATAGTAATTGGATTCAAATGTGTATTACACCAGTTTAAGTGACAGTATGCATTATGAGGGGGAAATGTCAGCAACGGACGTTGTTCTTTCTATGTCTATGTGCTCTGCACCTTTAAATTTGAAAAAAATCTAACAAAAAAATGACTTTGAAAAAGGCTGGGACCAGCCGAAATGCGTCAGGACGGACATCGCCTTATGACTGAATAAATAAATAAATTTCTGCTTACCGGGAGTGCCCACATCTGCTCTTTTCGTAGAGGCTGTTAGGAATATATATATATATATTTCAATGAAAGCGCATTCCTTAACCTCCTCACGGCGATAAAGACTGCACGAACTCCTCTTGTTTGTGCAATTCATTTTTATTTGTCTCTCTCGTTCATGTCATGACGCGTTTCAGCCGGTAAAACGGCCTTGATCACATACAGACTGCTTTGTGGTAAGACATTTTATATTTTTTCTCAACAGTGTCACGTGTCCCCAAACATAGAGAAAAGACTTTTACCATATAAGTGTTTGTTTAAAACCAGCAGTTGTTCTATTATGTCCATTATTCCAATGTCAGTCGACATAAGTAAATTACATGGTTTATAAAATACATGGATCACCATTATTCACAAAATGTGGCTCAAAAATCGTAAACTACAAATATGGCCGAGTTGTAAAACCTGCAGTTCAACATATATATGACCACAGCAATTTCAATGACACAATAGACTTTATAAATATATAAATACATAAATAAATCTATAAATATATAATATATAAATAAATAATAGTCTAAAATCAATAAAATGTCAACTTGATAGTGCATTCAAGAATATTTCAGTCATATGACTATTATACCTGCATAAATATAACCGACTGGCGGTCGCTGGTAGGTAGCTATAGTTTCCATAGGCAAGGCGTTTTTTGTTTTGCCAATAACTTTGGCGCTATTTGAATAATCTTCACAAAATGTTCAACATTAGTACAACACTCAGTTCAGCTGCTGTGTTGAAAATTATGTGGTGATTCCTAAAGAGAGGGCTGAGAAAAATAGGGGGCCTCAAAACGCTTTTTCTCCATGGAATTTCCCATAGGGATTTTGAACACGACTACAGCTCGAACCACTTGACAGAATTACACCAAGTTTGGCAGAAAAGTAGCTCTTGGTGCAGAAAAAGCCCTTTTTGTGATTTGGTGTAAATCTGTTTAGTATTTTTTGAGTTATAAAGAAAAACAAATTTGCATATCTTGCTGGTGGCGGGGAATCTGCGAAGTCACATGGCACCAGCAAGGCCCAGATTGGCTGGCTGCAACCTGAGAGAAAATTTGTGGCCGCCATTTTATGTATCGAGAAACGGTCCATGGGGCAGAAATTTAGGGTGCAACTTATATGAAGGGGTCAGGTTAGAGGGTCCCTGACACAATGTTTGTGTTACATAGGTGTCAAAAGTAGGTATGATGGGCCAGAAATTGCCTAGAAATGTTTTTTTATGCCATGTGCGAGATCCGTGGCCCCACTCAGCTTGGCTCCCCATATAAATCCATGACAGATCCGTGGATCCCACATAAATAAAAAAATAATAATAATATATATATGTAGTGAGGTCTGAAGGGTCTAATTGATTTTGTTGGGAAGGCCTCCCTCGACCCTGCAGTTTAAATTTGCTGTGCCGTTTCTATGTCAAAGATGATTTATGGCAAAATGCTGCAAGTGAATCTCCGGGCTCAAGGAAACATTTAGCATTTTGTGGTAATATGATGACAGTTGTCAAGCAAGAAAAGTAACCTGTATGTCCCATTGAATTCACTTATTCGAGACACATTGCAGACGGCACAGCTGGTACGAACAATTATAGTGTCCGGGATTGTTTTACAGTGAAAGATGAAAATGTAGATTTTTCGAGATGGCAGTGAATGTGCAAGAAATGGGAATTTAATCCCAAACTGACTTCCAAACAAATTACGATGTGGTGCAAAGCATCTGGAGATGAGTTAACTAACAGTGTTGTCAGACAGCAGCAATATTTACACGAACGTTTTGTGTTATGTCAAATTTTGGGATTCACCAATAGACTTGCTATTTTGCTGTGCTGGACACCTTTTTAGATGTTTTACTTTACAATGCTATTGCACGCCTTAAAATCAAGCATCATGCACACATGCATTTGTTCTCAGCTCACTGATTTTACCGTTTATTGAGTACTTTTTCTATGTTTATTGATTTTGTAAGCACAAAAACAGCGTCAACATGGGGCCTTTCAGATTGAGAAAGGTTGGTCACACAGCCGAAACGCGTCTCTCAAGTGCTTTTCACTGTCGGGTCATTGGAGGCCCTACGCATTAAAGTGAAGGTGAAGCTATCAGCCCTCGTGTGCGTGCTCTCTGTTCATTGCATGGGGAGTTGTTTTTGGATTTCTTAACCCCTTCGCTGCTAGGCCTTTTCCCCTCCTGTGCTAAGCCTTTTTTTGGCTCCTGTAACTTTTTGACCACATAAGGTATCCATGCCAAATTTGCGTCCTTTTTTTCTAACATCATGGGGATTGTAAAGGTACCCAGGGTTTGTGGATTCCCCTGGAGGGACCCAGAAATTAGTCAAAATACAGCTACATTTTGGTTTTTTTGGGAAAAAGGCGAAAAAAGGGCTACAGATGAAAGCGTCTTGATTTTTCCCTGCAAATGGCATCAAAAAGGGGTTGTGGGGATGAAATCACCATCTTCCCAGCTTTCAGGGACAAGCAGACTTTTGTCAGAAAACCAACTTTTTACACAGTTTTGGCATTTTTCTGGGACATAGCCTATTTTTGCTATTTTTTGTGCTTTCAACCTCCTTCCAGTTAATGGTAGAAATGGGTATGAAACCAATAATGGATCCTGGAAAGCCATACATTTCTGAAAAGTAGACAAAATTCTGAATTCAGCAAGGGGTCATTTGTGTAGATCCTTAAAGTTTTCCTTATAGAAACTAACAGTTAAATAAAGGAAAAATTGAAAATTAGTTGAAAAAAACAGCCATTTGTGTCAACGTTTTCACCTGTAACTTCTTCTAATTATGACAGCTATTTGAAGGCAATATACCGTTATATCCGCTGGACCTTTCTGGTTGTGGGGATATATAGGACTTGTAGGTTCACCAAGAACCCGACGAACCCAGAGCCAATAATTGAGCAACATCTTGCAATGATTTTTTTTTAAGTACCGGGTATATAGCAATTATTTTGGGAAAATGTATACATGGAAAAATTGTTATGAAAGACACCTATGTATTTCTGAAATGGGAACAAAATGTAGATTTTAGAAACAGTAGATATTTGCACATTTCCGAAATTGGGAGTACCCATACTAGCATGAGAATTATAGGTCATTTTTCAAAATGACTTATTTTTACACATTGTCTTTCATTTGGAAGGCAGAAATGCATCGAAAGTCAATAGGTAATAACAGTTGCTCTACAATTCTGTGTTACCCTAAGTCTCCCGATAAAAATGGTACCTCACTTGTGTGGGTCGGCCCTAGTGCCTACGACAGGAAATGGCGCAAAATGCAACGTGGTCGCACCTCAATTTCGCAGTGAAAAATGACCCTTTTTTGGCAAAGTGCCTAGCTGTAGTTTTTGAACCCTAGCTCTGCCGGCACCTAGGAAACCTAGCAAACCTATACATTTTTGAAAACTAGACACCCAGGGGAATCCAGGATGGGGTGACTTGACTGCCTCCCACCAGGTTCTGTTACCCAGAATCCCTTGCAAACATAAAAAATTGTCAAAAAAAACACATTTTCCCCACATTTCTGTGGTGGAAAGTTCTGGAATCTGCGTGGATCCACAAATTTCCACCCACCCCGCGTTCCCCAAAGTCTTACGAGAAAAATGGTACCTCACTTGTGTGGGTCGGCCTAGTGCCTGCGACAGGAAACGGCGCAAAACGCAACGTGGTCACACCTCAATTTCGCAGTGAAAAATGACCCTTTTTTGGCAAAGTGCCTAGCTGTAGTTTTTGAACCCTAGCTCTGCCGGCACCTAGGGAAACCTAGCAAACCTATACATTTTTGAAAACTAGACACCCAGGGAATCCAGGATGGGGTGACTTGACTGCCTCCCACCAGGTTCTGTTACCCAGAATCCCTTGCAAACATAAAAAATTGTCCAAAAAAACACATTTTCCCCACATTTCTGTGGTGGAAAGTTCTGGAATCTGCGTGGATCCACAAATTTCCACCCACCCCGCGTTCCCCAAAGTCTTACGAGAAAAATGGTACCTCACTTGTGTGGGTCGGCCTAGTGCCTGCGACAGGAAACGGCGCAAAACGCAACGTGGTCACACCTCAATTTCGCAGTGAAAAATGACCCTTTTTTGGCAAAGTGCCTAGCTGTAGTTTTTGAACCCTAGCTCTGCCGGCACCTAGGGAAACCTAGCAAACCTATACATTTTTGAAAACTAGACACCCAGGGGAATCCAGGATGGGGTGACTTGACTGCCTCCCACCAGGTTCTGTTACCCAGAATCCCTTGCAAACATAAAAAATTGTCCAAAAAAACACATTTTCCCCACATTTCTGTGGTGGAAAGTTCTGGAATCTGCGTGGATCCACAAATTTCCACCCACCCCGCGTTCCCCAAAGTCTTACGAGAAAAATGGTACCTCACTTGTGTGGGTCGGCCTAGTGCCTGCGACAGGAAACGGCGCAAAACGCAACGTGGTCACACCTCAATTTCGCAGTGAAAAATGACCCTTTTTTGGCAAAGTGCCTAGCTGTAGTTTTTGAACCCTACCTCTGCCGGCACCTAGGGAAACCTAGCAAACCTATACATTTTTGAAAACTAGACACCCAGGGGAATCCAGGATGGGGTGACTTGACTGCCTCCCACCAGGTTCTGTTACCCAGAATCCCTTGCAAACATAAAAAATTGTCAAAAAAAACACATTTTCCCCACATTTCTGTGGTGGAAAGTTCTGGAATCTGCGTGGATCCACAAATTTCCACCCACCCCGCGTTCCCCAAAGTCTTACGAGAAAAATGGTACCTCACTTGTGTGGGTCGGCCTAGTGCCTGCGACAGGAAACGGCGCAAAACGCAACGTGGTCACACCTCAATTTCGCAGTGAAAAATGACCCTTTTTTGGCAAAGTGCCTAGCTGTAGTTTTTGAACCCTACCTCTGCCGGCACCTAGGGAAACCTAGCAAACCTATACATTTTTGAAAACTAGACACCCAGGGGAATCCAGGATGGGGTGACTTGACTGCCTCCCACCAGGTTCTGTTACCCAGAATCCCTTGCAAACATAAAAAATTGTCAAAAAAACCACATTTTCCCCACATTTCTGTGGTGGAAAGTTCTGGAATCTGCGTGGATCCACAAATTTCCACCCACCCCGCGTCCCCCAAAGTCTTACGAGAAAAATGGTACCTCACTTGTGTGGGTCGGCCTAGTGCCTGCGACAGGAAACGGCGCAAAACGCAACGTGGTCACACCTCAATTTCGCAGTGAAAAATGACCCTTTTTTGGCAAAGTGCCTAGCTGTAGTTTTTGAACCCTACCTCTGCCGGCACCTAGGGAAACCTAGCAAACCTATACATTTTTGAAAACTAGACACCCAGGGGAATCCAGGATGGGGTGACTTGACTGCCTCCCACCAGGTTCTGTTACCCAGAATCCCTTGCAAACATAAAAAATTGTCAAAAAAACCACATTTTCCCCACATTTCTGTGGTGGAAAGTTCTGGAATCTGCGTGGATCCACAAATTTCCACCCACCCCGCGTTCCCCAAAGTCTTACGAGAAAAATGGTACCTCACTTGTGTGGGTCGGCCTAGTGCCTGCGACAGGAAACGGCGCAAAACGCAACGTGGTCACACCTCAATTTCGCAGTGAAAAATGACCCTTTTTTGGCAAAGTGCCTAGCTGTAGTTTTTGAACCCTACCTCTGCCGGCACCTAGGGAAACCTAGCAAACCTATACATTTTTGAAAACTAGACACCCAGGGGAATCCAGGATGGGGTGACTTGACTGCCTCCCACCAGGTTCTGTTACCCAGAATCCCTTGCAAACATAAAAAATTGTCAAAAAAACACATTTTCCCCACATTTCTGTGGTGGAAAGTTCTGGAATCTGCGTGGATCCACAAATTTCCACCCACCCCGCGTTCCCCAAAGTCTTACGAGAAAAATGGTACCTCACTTGTGTGGGTCGGCCTAGTGCCTGCGACAGGAAACGGCGCAAAACGCAACGTGGTCACACCTCAATTTCGCAGTGAAAAATGACCCTTTTTTGGCAAAGTGCCTAGCTGTAGTTTTTGAACCCTACCTCTGCCGGCACCTAGGGAAACCTAGCAAACCTATACATTTTTGAAAACTAGACACCCAGGGGAATCCAGGATGGGGTGACTTGACTGCCTCCCACCAGGTTCTGTTACCCAGAATCCCTTGCAAACATAAAAAATTGTCAAAAAAACACATTTTCCCCACATTTCTGTGGTGGAAAGTTCTGGAATCTGCGTGGATCCACAAATTTCCACCCACCCCGCGTTCCCCAAAGTCTTACGAGAAAAATGGTACCTCACTTGTGTGGGTCGGCCTAGTGCCTGCGACAGGAAACGGCGCAAAACGCAACGTGGTCACACCTCAATTTCGCAGTGAAAAATGACCCTTTTTTGGCAAAGTGCCTAGCTGTAGTTTTTGAACCCTACCTCTGCCGGCACCTAGGGAAACCTAGCAAACCTATACATTTTTGAAAACTAGACACCCAGGGGAATCCAGGATGGGGTGACTTGACTGCCTCCCACCAGGTTCTGTTACCCAGAATCCCTTGCAAACATAAAAAATTGTCAAAAAAACACATTTTCCCCACATTTCTGTGGTGGAAAGTTCTGGAATCTGCGTGGATCCACAAATTTCCACCCACCCCGCGTTCCCCAAAGTCTTACGAGAAAAATGGTACCTCACTTGTGTGGGTCGGCCTAGTGCCTGCGACAGGAAACGGCGCAAAACGCAACGTGGTCACACCTCAATTTCGCAGTGAAAAATGACCCTTTTTTGGCAAAGTGCCTAGCTGTAGTTTTTGAACCCTACCTCTGCCGGCACCTAGGGAAACCTAGCAAACCTATACATTTTTGAAAACTAGACACCCAGGGGAATCCAGGATGGGGTGACTTGACTGCCTCCCACCAGGTTCTGTTACCCAGAATCCCTTGCAAACATAAACAATTGTCAAAAAAAACACATTTTCCCCACATTTCTGTGGTGGAAAGTTCTGGAATCTGCGTGGATCCACAAATTTCCACCCACCCCGCGTCCCCCAAAGTCTTACGAGAAAAATGGTACCTCACTTGTGTGGGTCGGCCTAGTGCCTGCGACAGGAAACGGCGCAAAACGCAACGTGGTCACACCTCAATTTCGCAGTGAAAAATGACCCTTTTTTGGCAAAGTGCCTAGCTGTAGTTTTTGAACCCTACCTCTGCCGGCACCTAGGGAAACCTAGCAAACCTATACATTTTTGAAAACTAGACACCCAGGGGAATCCAGGATGGGGTGACTTGACTGCCTCCCACCAGGTTCTGTTACCCAGAATCCCTTGCAAACATAAAAAATTGTCAAAAAAAACACATTTTCCCCACATTTCTGTGGTGGAAAGTTCTGGAATCTGCGTGGATCCACAAATTTCCACCCACCCCGCGTTCCCCAAAGTCTTACGAGAAAAATGGTACCTCACTTGTGTGGGTCGGCCTAGTGCCTGCGACAGGAAACGGCGCAAAACGCAACGTGGTCACACCTCAATTTCGCAGTGAAAAATGACCCTTTTTTGGCAAAGTGCCTAGCTGTAGTTTTTGAACCCTACCTCTGCCGGCACCTAGGGAAACCTAGCAAACCTATACATTTTTGAAAACTAGACACCCAGGGGAATCCAGGATGGGGTGACTTGACTGCCTCCCACCAGGTTCTGTTACCCAGAATCCCTTGCAAACATAAAAAATTGTCAAAAAAACCACATTTTCCCCACATTTCTGTGGTGGAAAGTTCTGGAATCTGCGTGGATCCACAAATTTCCACCCACCCGCGTTCCCCAAAGTCTTACGAGAAAAATGGTACCTCACTTGTGTGGGTCGGCCTAGTGCCTGCGACAGGAAACGGCGCAAAACGCAACGTGGTCACACCTCAATTTCGCAGTGAAAAATGACCCTTTTTTGGCAAAGTGCCTAGCTGTAGTTTTTGAACCCTACCTCTGCCGGCACCTAGGGAAACCTAGCAAACCTATACATTTTTGAAAACTAGACACCCAGGGGAATCCAGGATGGGGTGACTTGACTGCCTCCCACCAGGTTCTGTTACCCAGAATCCCTTGCAAACATAAAAAATTGTCAAAAAAACACATTTTCCCCACATTTCTGTGGTGGAAAGTTCTGGAATCTGCGTGGATCCACAAATTTCCACCCACCCCGCGTTCCCCAAAGTCTTACGAGAAAAATGGTACCTCACTTGTGTGGGTCGGCCTAGTGCCTGCGACAGGAAACGGCGCAAAACGCAACGTGGTCACACCTCAATTTCGCAGTGAAAAATGACCCTTTTTTGGCAAAGTGCCTAGCTGTAGTTTTTGAACCCTACCTCTGCCGGCACCTAGGGAAACCTAGCAAACCTATACATTTTTGAAAACTAGACACCCAGGGGAATCCAGGATGGGGTGACTTGACTGCCTCCCACCAGGTTCTGTTACCCAGAATCCCTTGCAAACATAAAAAATTGTCAAAAAAAACACATTTTCCCCACATTTCTGTGGTGGAAAGTTCTGGAATCTGCGTGGATCCACAAATTTCCACCCACCCCGCGTTCCCCAAAGTCTTACGAGAAAAATGGTACCTCACTTGTGTGGGTCGGCCTAGTGCCTGCGACAGGAAACGGCGCAAAACGCAACGTGGTCACACCTCAATTTCGCAGTGAAAAATGACCCTTTTTTGGCAAAGTGCCTAGCTGTAGTTTTGAACCCTACCTCTGCCGGCACCTAGGGAAACCTAGCAAACCTATACATTTTTGAAAACTAGACAGCCAGGGGAATCCAGGATGGGGTGACTTGACTGCCTCCCACCAGGTTCTGTTACCCAGAATCCCTTGCAAACATAAAAAATTGTCAAAAAAAACACATTTTCCCCACATTTCTGTGGTGGAAAGTTCTGGAATCTGCGTGGATCCACAAATTTCCACCCACCCCGCGTTCCCCAAAGTCTTACGAGAAAAATGGTACCTCACTTGTGTGGGTCGGCCTAGTGCCTGCGACAGGAAACGGCGCAAAACGCAACGTGGTCACACCTCAATTTCGCAGTGAAAAATGACCCTTTTTTGGCAAAGTGCCTAGCTGTAGTTTTTGAACCCTACCTCTGCCGGCACCTAGGGAAACCTAGCAAACCTATACATTTTTGAAAACTAGACACCCAGGGAATCCAGGATGGGGTGACTTGACTGCCTCCCACCAGGTTCTGTTACCCAGAATCCCTTGCAAACATAAAAAATTGTCAAAAAAAACACATTTTCCCCACATTTCTGTGGTGGAAAGTTCTGGAATCTGCGTGGATCCACAAATTTCCACCCACCCCGCGTTCCCCAAAGTCTTACGAGAAAAATGGTACCTCACTTGTGTGGGTCGGCCTAGTGCCTGCGACAGGAAACGGCGCAAAACGCAACGTGGTCACACCTCAATTTCGCAGTGAAAAATGACCCTTTTTTGGCAAAGTGCCTAGCTGTAGTTTTTGAACCCTACCTCTGCCGGCACCTAGGGAAACCTAGCAAACCTATACATTTTTGAAAACTAGACACCCAGGGAATCCAGGATGGGGTGACTTGACTGCCTCCCACCAGGTTCTGTTACCCAGAATCCCTTGCAAACATAAAAAATTGTCAAAAAAAACACATTTTCCCCACATTTCTGTGGTGGAAAGTTCTGGAATCTGCGTGGATCCACAAATTTCCACCCACCCGCGTTCCCCAAAGTCTTACGAGAAAAATGGTACCTCACTTGTGTGGGTCGGCCTAGTGCCTGCGACAGGAAACGGCGCAAAGCGCAACGTGGTCACACCTCAATTTCGCAGTGAAAAATGACCCTTTTTGGCAAAGTGCCTAGCTGTAGTTTGTGAACCCTAGCTCTGCCGGCACCTAGGGAAACCTAGCAAACACTATACATTTCTGAAAAGTAGACACCCAGGGGCTTCCAGGGATGGTATGGCTTGACGTGGATCCCCCAACGTTTCCGTTACCCAGAATCCCCTGCAAACCTCAATTTTGTCAGAAAAAATCACATTTTTCACACATTTTTGTGTGTGGAAAGTGCTGGCATCGCGTGGACTCACACAAATTTCCTACCCACCCAGCGTTCCCCAGAGTCTCCCGATAAAAATGGTGCCTCACTTGTGTGGGTAGGCCCAAGTGCCTGCGACAGGCAAGGCCCACAACGTAACGTGGTCACACCTCAATTTCGCCTAGTCACAAAACGACCTGGTTTTGCAAGGAGTCACCTGTGAGTTTTTGAACCCTGTGCTCTGGCGGCCACCTAGGGAAACCTAGCAAACCCACACATTTCTGAAAAGTAGACACCCAGGGGCTTCCAGGGATGGTATGGCTTGCGTGGATCCCCCAACGTTTCCGTTACCCAGAATCCCTTGCAAACCTCAATTTTAGCTGAAAAAATCACTTTTTTCACACATTTCTGTGTGGAAAGTTGTGGCATCACTGGCCTCACACAAATTTCCTACCACCCCGCGTTCCCCCAGGTCTCCCGATAAAAATGGTGCCTCACTTGTGTGGGAGGCCCAAGTACCCGCGACAGGCACGGGCCCACAACGTAGTGAGCGACCTCAAATGGCCTTTCACAAAACGACCTGGTTTTGCAAGGGAGTCACCTGGGTTTTGGCCCGTGCTCAGCGGCCATCTAGGGAAACCTACCAAACCCACACATTTCTGAAAAGTAGACACCCGGGGGCTTCCAGGGAGGGTATGGCTTGCGTGGATCCCCCAACGTTTCCTTACCCAGAATCCCCTGCAAACCTCAATTTTAGCTGAAAAAATCACTTTTTTCACACATTTCTGTGTGTGGAAAGTGTGGCATCACTGGCCTCACACAAATTTCCTACCACCCAGCGTTCCCCAAGGTCTCCCGATAAAAATGGTGCCTCACTTGTGTGGGAGGCCCAAGTACCAGCGACAGGCAAGGGCCCACAACGTAGTGAGGCGACCTCAAAATGGCCTTTCACAAAACCACCTGGTTTTGCAAGGTGAGTCACCTGGGTTTTGGCCCCGTGCTCAGCGGCCATCTAGGGAAACCTACCAAACCCACACATTTCTGAAAAGTAGACACCCGAGGGCTTCCAGGGAGGTATGGCTTGCGTGGATCCCCCAACGTTTCCGTTACCCAGAATCCCCTGCAAACCTCAATTGTAGCTGAAAAAATCACTTTTTCCACACATTTTTGTGTGGGAAAGTGTGGCATCACTGGCCTCACACAAATTTCCTACCACCCAGCGTTCCCCCAGGTCTCCCGATAAAAATGGTGCCTCACTTGTGTGGGAGGCCCAAGTACCTGCGACAGGCAAGGGCCCACAACGTGGTGAGCGACCTCAAAATCGCCTATCTCAAAACCACCTGGTTTTGCAAGGGAGTCACCTGGGTTTTGGCACCCGTGCTCGGCGGCCATCTAGGAAACCTACCAAACCACACATTTCTGAAAAGTAGACACCCAGGGGCTTCCAGGAGGTATGGCTTGCGTGGATCCCCCAACGTTTCCTTACCCAGAATCCCCTGCAAACCTCAATTTTAGCTGAAAAAATCACTTTTTTCACACATTTTTGTGTGGGAAAGTGTGGCATCACTGGCCTCACACAAATTTCCTACCACCCAGCGTTCCCCCAGGTCTCCCGATAAAAATGGTGCCTCACTTGTGTGGGAGGCCCAAGTACCAGCGACAGGCAAGGGCCCACAACGTAGTGGGCGACCTCAAAATTGCCTATTCACAAAACCACCTGGTTTTGCAAGGAAGTCACCTGGGTTTTTGGTCCCGATGCTCTGGCGGCCATCTAGGGAAACCTACCAAACCCACACATTTCTGAAAAGTAGACACCCAGGGGCTTCCAGGGAGGTATGGCTTGCGTGGATCCCCCAACGTTTCCTTACCCAGAATCCCCTGCAAACCTCAATTTTAGCTGAAAAAATCACTTTTTCACACATTTTGTGTGTGGAAAGTGTGGCATCACTGGCCTCACACAAATTTCCTACCACCCAGCGTTCCCCCAGGTCTCCCGATAAAAATGGTGCCTCACTTGTGTGGGAGGCCCAAGTACCAGCGACATGCAAGGACACAAAGCGTTTTGAGGCAACATCAACATTGCCTATCAAAAATGTTTTGGGCCCTTGCCTATCGCGGGTATAGACCTCCACACAAGTGAAGCACCATTTTCATCAGGAAGACCTAACTGCTGGGTGGTAGAAAGTTTGTGTGAGGTGGTGATGCTACACTTTCCCGCACAAAATAGTGTGAAAAAGTGATTTTTTCAGCTAAAGTGAGGTTTGCAGGGATTCTGGGTAAGGAAACGTTGGGGGATCCACGCAAGCCATACCTCCCTGGAAGCCCTGGGTGTCTACTTTCAGAAATGTGGGTTTGGTAGGTTTCCCTAGATGGCCGCCGAGTGCAGGGCCAAAACCAGGTGACCCCTTGCAAAACCAGGTGAGTTTGTGAAAGGCCATTTTGAGGTCGCCTCAATACGTTAGTGGGCCCCTTACCTGTCGTAGCACTGGGCCTCCCACTAAGTGAGGCACCATTTTCATCGAGACCTGGGAACGCTGGGTGGTAGGAAATTTATGTGAGGCTAGTGATGCCACACTTTCCACGCAAAAATGTGAAAAAGTGATTTTCAGCTAAAGTGAGGTTTGCAGGGGATTCTAGGTGAAAGCGTTGGGAGATCCAGACCATACCTCCCTGGTTACCGGTGTCTACTTTTCAGAAATGTGTGGGTTTGGTCAGGTTCCCTAGATGGCCTGAGCACTGGGCCAAACCCAGGTGACCTTCTTGCAAAACCAGGTGGTTTTATGAAAGGCCATTTGAGGTCGGCCTCAATACGTTGTGGGCCCTTACCTGTCGCAGTATGGGCCTCCCACACAAGTGAGGCACCATTTTTATCGGGAGACCTGAAGAGCACAGGTGGTAGGAAACTGTGTGAGGACAGTGATGCCACACTTTCCACACAAAAATGTGTGAAAAAGTGATTTTCAGCTAAAAGTGAGGTTTGCAGGGGATTCTAGGTAAGGAAACGTTGGGGGATCCACGCATGCCGCCTCCTGGAAGCCCCAGGGTGTCTACTTTTCAGAAATGTGGAGTTTGTGGGTTTCCCTAGATGGCCATGAGCACGGGACCAAAACCCAGGTGACCCCCTGCAAGGCCAGGTGGTTTTGTGAAAGGCCATTTTGAGTCAGCCTCAATACGTTGTGGACCCTTGCCTGTCGCGGGTACTTGGGCCTCCCACACAAGTGAGGCACCATTTTTATCGGGAGACCTGGGGGAACGCTGGGTGGTAGGAAATTTGTGTGAGGCCAGTGATGCCACGCTTTCCCGCAAAAATGTGTGAAAAAGTGATTTTTTCAGCTAGAAGTGAGGTTTGCAGGGATTCTGGGCAAGGAAGCGTTGGGGGATCCACGCAAGCCATACCTCCTGGAAGCCCCAGGTGTCTACTTTTCAGAAATGTGTGGGTTTGGTAGGTTTCCCTAGATGCGCCGAGCGCAGGGCCAAGAACAGGTGACCCTCTGCAAAACCAGGTGGTTTGTGAAAGGCCATTTTGAGGTCAAGCCTCAATACGTTGTGAGCCCTTGCCTGTCGCGAGTACTTAGGCCTCCACACAAGTGAGGCACCATTCTGATCGGGAGACCTGGGGAACGCTGGGTGGTAGGAGATTTGTGTGAGGCCAGTGATGCCACACTTTCCCACACAAATGTGTGAAAAGTGATTTTTTCAGCTAAAGTGAGGTTTGCAGGGGATTCTGGGTAAGGAAACGTTGGGGATCCACACAAGCCATACCTCCTGGAAGCCCCGAGTGTCTACTTTTCAGAAATGTTGGGTTTGGTGGTTTCCTATGTGGCCGCATCGAGCCCAGGCCAAAACCCAGGTGACCCCATGCAAAACCAGGTCATTTTGAGATAATGTGTTGTTTATTTCTGCAGCGTGAAAATTTTGGCACAATATTGCAAGGAAAATGTGACAGACATTTTGAGGTTTGCAGGACATTGTGGGTACCATAACTTGTTGGGATCCACAAGAGAGATATCACCATGTACTCCCATGGGTGTTTTCGTTCTACGACAATATCTACAGTTGGTAGGTTATTCTTAGACGGAATGTACACCTTGGCAGACAGACTAAAAAGACAAAGATTACTGCACAGCCATCTATTCCTCAAGCACACACACATATACTGGTTGGATTTGGCACCGAGGGCAAGTGATGGTTCAGTATATACAATTTTTATTAACAAGAGATTTCACAAAAATGAAATGCACTGTCAATAATTGAAAGGACAAAAAAACGGAACCAGTGACTCGCAGCTCGTGAGCTGTAAAGCCA